>CM019716.1:40005080-40397580 GCA_009760885.1 Achatina immaculata
AACCGGTTTGTCCCAGAGGTTAAGTCACTGCTGGCTTGACTTTTCAAATGCCGCGCGTGGAGTGAAGCTCCTCCCGGTTAAGGAAGTAAATGCGGAAAAGAAGTAAAGGTTGCTGTGCGGCGCCGATGGGAAAAGGTGGTGGAAAGTGAAGTTTAACCTGGTATGTCCAGTAGTATCGCTACGAGAGCTATACCACGGCACCTCTGCTCTAGAGGCCGCCTACGTCCGAAATACACCTACACTGGTGAAATATGCCTAAACCGGCACACACCAGGGGTGGAACTCGATGGCTAGACATGTCATGCCACCTCCGCTCTAGAGGTCGGTAACGCCTGATAAACACCCATACTGGTGAATTTTGCCTAAACCGGCTCATACCAGGGGTGAATCTTGAAGGCTATGAATGTCACAGTACCTCTGCCCTAGAGGTTGGTCCCGTCCCAAACATGCCCATACTGGGAAATGCCTAAACCGGCTCAACCCAGGGGTAGAAGTCACTAGTGGCGAGGATTCGTCCTCCTGGACAAAAGCTCCATCCTGGTCACAACTAGGAAGGGTAGCGGCCACGACCGCAAAATGCTGAAGTCGGAGACACTGGACCAGGGAAGTCTAGATAGGCAACCACCTCTCACCCGGCGGGGATGTCTGCGTATCCTAATCACGCTGAGGTTTTCCGGTGAGAAAGTCCAACCCTGGACTGGATGGGCAACCACCTCTCACCCGGCGGTGATACACGGGTATCTCATAACACGTCGAGGTTTTCCGGTGAGAAAGTCCAACTCTGTCCTGGGTGGGCTAACGCCTCTCACCCAGCGGGGATGCACTGATATTCCAAACACGTCGAGGTCTTCCGGTGAGAAAGTCCAACCCTAGACCAAACTGGTGCAATGAAAACCACGGTGTCACGCAATCCCGCTTCCGAGACCCACCAAGAATACAGGCTAAAGCACTGTGATACTCTGAACCCCTTGTGGTCCTTCGTGGAACTCATGTGGTCTATTTTGGACCACACAGGGGACCACCGGACCTAACGAGGACCACATGTGTGAATTCAGTAGGTTCACAGTGCGGTTTTTGGTGGTAGAAGTGAACGAAGAAGAAGAAGAAGAAGATCCCAGAATATTTCAGTTATACGGATGAAATTTTTACATTAGTTCTGTTTTCTGTGTGGGCTGTTCCATTTATTTATATGCTACAATATCCTACATATTTCTGTGTATATCATATTTATGTACGATAATATAATCTCAATATTGTGACCCCTATTTTTTGTGTTTATCATATTTACTTACTACATTATCCTCTAAATTTCTGTGAACCCTATTTATGTATTACAGTATCTTCTAGTTCTCTTTCTTCTTCGTTCTTCTTCTTCTTCTTCTTTTTCGTTCGCTTCTACCACCAAGATCGCCCCGTGATCCTCCTGAATTTACTCATGTGGTCCTCGATAGGTCCCATGGTCCCCCTTTGGTCCCCGAGAGAACCACACGAAATTTACGAGAGGACCACAAGAGGTTCAGAGTATCACAGGGCTTGACCCTGTATTCTTGGTGGGTCTCAGAAGCGGGATTGCGTGACACCGTGGTTTTCGTTGCACCAGTTTAGTCGAGTTCTCTATATATCTTAATCTTTTACTACAATATACTTTGCTTTTATGTATATTCCTATTTATGTTCTAAAATTTCCGTATATCCTGTCTATGTACTAGATTATCTTCCATTTTTTGTATATCCTATCTATGTACTACAGTATCTTCCATTTTTTTTGTATATCCTATTTCTATAGGATACTAAAGTATCCTCTGTTTTTCTGTATATCTTATTTTCTTAGCCAAATATTTTCTCCTGGTGTAACATAAGGAGCATGTTGATACAAAAAATAATGGATGAATGAATCCATGGATGAACATTATTAGGTAGAAGGATAGATAAACACAAAGATTAGAAATCATGATTGCATCAGTACTTTAATTAATCCAGCTAAAAAGCGGACCAGTGTGCCTTAGATTTTAGACCAAAGTACAAAATGAGAAAATTCACAAGTAGCATGTTTATATCAAATCTTCGTTTGAGTCTGTGACATGGGTCACCTGAGTCTGTGACATGGGACATCTTCTCATAGTTCCATGGCGAACTTAGGTCTCCTGGCTAAGATAAATGTGATGATAAATGGGCTAAAAATGGTTCTAGTGGATAATTATTGCAGTTTTACAATAATAACACGAGTAGTTAAAAAATAATAATAAAGCGAAAGGAGAGGGCCCCTCCATGCCCCCCCCCTCACCATATTTCTGAAAAAAGTAACAAAAAGCACAACTGGGTTTCCGTACAACTAACTAACTGTGCTAGGCGTTCACAAACCAATCTTTTCTCTGCGGGAAGTTCGCAATATGTTTGTTATTTCTTCGTTCTTTGAAATCAGGCATGGACAACCTTCCCCCATCGTCATACGGAATCTCACATTTTAAAAGATGACAAATTTACTAAAACTTATAGTCACAAACCGCACGTAATTCAACGTAATGCACTACATTATCAACCCTGACATAATATTGCTTTCCACATCACAAAAAGGTATGGAAAAACTAATTATGTCAGTCCGTAAGACCAGCAAAGAGAAAAACCTCTATCTTAATGCGAAGAAAACTAAATTGATGACAACTGACAAAACAAAGAAGGCAACTGAAATATGTATCAATGAAGAAAAATTGGAAGTTGTGGAGAGTTTTGAATATCTTGGATCATTACTAATAGCGGAGGTATAATGAGGGAAATTAAAAGGAAACATCTATCGCTCTTCAAAAAGTAAAAAAAAAAAAAAAACTGTGCAGAGGAGCAGACAGAACTACAAAAATAAGATTTTTAAAGGCAAGCATCTTTCTCATCGCAACATATACCTGTGAGATCTGGACACTTAACAAAACGCTGAGAAACACATAAATGCCTTTGAATGCAAATGCTACAGAAGAGTTCTTCAAATATCATGGACACAGAAAAGGACAAATATATCCATACTCTCTCTCTCTCTCTCTCTCTGAACCTTAAGTTCCCAGGGCACATGGGGCTTCCGCAAGGGTTTTCCACAAATGCCTGTCCTTCGCCTTTTTTTCTGCTCTTGCCCAGGTGACCCCTCTATTGCTCAACATCCTTTCTGTTTTTCTTCTCCATGTCTCTTTTGGTCTACCCTTACTTCTGTTCCCCTGTGGTGTCGATCTTAGTGCTATTTTTGGTAGTGAGTTGTCAGTCATTCGGAGCACATGTCCCAACCATCGCCAGCGTCTTTCCTCAATAATTGTTGTCAGTGGCTTCATCTGCATTTCTGCCAATAAGATGTTATTTCTTATGGTGTTTAATATCCATACTACAAGAATTTTAATATTAAGCTTGCTAGTAGAGGATTAAACAGAGAAAACTTAAATATTTTGGACACATTAAACGTCATAAGAAGGGTACATAATAGGAAATAGGAAGAGAGAAAGACCAAAGCGAAGATGGCTGCAAGACATCATTGATAATCTGCAAATGGATGCATCAGCAGCAGACCATCTTGCTCACAACCGAGAGGCCTACAGGAGTGCTGTTAGGGAGGCAAAGTTCCGCAAGGGACATGCAAATGACTGACTGACTGACTGACTATCAAGCCAGGCTACTGTAATTCTACAGTGTAAAATCAATGTTGTTAACGTTTCCAGAAAATTATGCGGTTTGAGTTAATGAGTTAATGGAATGAGTTAATGAGTCGGAATGAGTTAAAAGAAAGTACATAGACTGGCTGCAAAAAAATCTTCCGGCGGGCCAGATTTGACCCAAGGATCAAGGGTTGCCCGTGTGTTTTAAATAACCTGAAAATATTCAGTCATTGTTAATTTACAGCTAAATTCTGCAGTGTCAGTAAGAAAATATATATACTGTATATAAGTGCAAAACGTGTGCTGCTAGCATATCAAGGACAAGATGACAGATGTTTCGGCCCTGTAAAACATGTTAAAACAAAATAAGAAATATGTAACGTCATTTTGTGTTTCTTTTGGAAAGCTTCCTAATTAAAATACAGCAATGATGTGACCTTCCATTCAGGAAACATATTTTCTACTCTTCTGCTTCTTCTTTCTCTGCCCTCACCTGATCCTCCTCCTCCTCCTCTTCATCATCATCTCTGCCTCCTCCTCCTCCTCCTCCTCATCTTCTTCTTTTTCACCGCTTCCTCTTTCTCCTCTTCTTTCTCTGCCCCCTCCTGATCCTCCTCATTATCATCTCCTCCTCATCTTCTTTTTCACTACTTCCTCTTTCTCATCATCTTCTTCTTCTTTTTCACTGCCTCCTCTTTCTCATCATCTTCTTCTTCTTTTTCACCGCCTCCTCTTTCTCATCATCTTCTTCTTCTTTTTCGCCGCCTCCTCTTTCTCATCATCATCTTCTTCTTTTTCACCGCCTCCTCTTTCTCATCATCATCTTCTTCTTTTTCACCGCCTCCTCTTTCTCATCATCATCTTCTTCTTTTTCACCGCCTCCTCTTTCTCATCATCATCTTCTTCTTTTTCGCCACCTCCTCCTCTTCTTCCTCCAGCTCTTCTCATGCTGTTAAACTCTTCTCAAATACGAAGTTTGCTGTGCTCTAAGATCTGTTAGGCTACGAAATAACCTTTCACCAAGGAGTGGCAGCCACAGCTGGGACATGCTTGTAGCACGGAGACAACACACCAGGAACACCTGATGAGTTGGTGCAAGGGCCCAGACTGATCAGATATTTGTTCACCAGATGATTCTTGAGGGTGCAATGTCCGTTCGGAGGTTTGAAATCTAATTATTTCACTTAATCTGTAGTAAAATGTTGAAGATGAGTTTAATAACATTTCTTCAGTTCGACATTAAAACATTAAGGGTCTTTCACAACATACAACTGATAGATGATATGGTGTTTTGAGCAGTACAATCTTAGTGTTTAATACGTGTATACAGGCCATCCTCTTTTACACAAGATAAGTATGGTCAGTCAAGCACTTTTCACTGAAAATTCTAGTAGGTTAACACGTCACCCTGATCGGGGGGGGGGGGGGCTATATGGGTACTCCACCTTGCCCAAGGGTGTCCCGTAGACTGACGGAGATAAGGAGGCGTCTTACTTCTCCTTTGATAAGGGATACCCCTACCCCGCTAACGTAGGTTAACATAGTTAGGTCTTACTACCTCTCTTGCTTGTTTTAACAGTGAGGACTACTGTGTCTTGTCTTGTCTTGTCTTGTCTTGTCTTGTCTTGTCTTGCCTTGTCTTGTCTTGTCTTGTCTTGTCTTGTCTTGTCTTGTGCTGATTGCAGGTTTGGTTATGGACGAACTATTGGTAAATTTAAAAACTTGCCCACAATATTGTAGATCTTGATTTTATAAGCGGTTTTATGGGGAATGGATTGTGCTTGCATTTCCTGTCGTCATTGACCATGCTTCTAACAAAGCTCCACCGCTGTGGGTAGCTCATTAATTCCTACTTTGTCGTTTAAAGTTGACTGACTGTCTGTCATTGGCAATGCGTCATCCGTAGTAATAGCCATAACTTCAACTAAAATTTTAGTACAATTTCTCATGTTCTAAAATAGCTTCTATTTTCTGTCACATGTGAATAATTCGCTGTTTATTCAAAGAAAGATATAGAAGATTAAAAAAAAATGATACAAAGATCTGATGTATGACAAAAGTCAATGCACTGTAGAAAAGTTTACATAATGTGTGCCATGGAAACTTGTGTCTCAGTCTTTTAGGGCAATGAACACGAAGTATCAACAAAACGATGCAAGTGTGGAGTTTACAAACTACAACTGGCATGTTGTGGCGTTCTGATGACCTCGGGAATGATATAGTGCTCTTCCCAGGTTGTAAGTTTGTGACCGTAATCTGTTTCGTGATTTCCTTTGACTTTTTCGGATCATCTGTTTCTTTACAACTCAGACATTAAGTTGATAAGTATATACCTCCTGAAGTTTGGGTCTCTTTTCTGAGTGACTTGCATCATGGTCCCATGACGATGAGCATGACACATCTAGGGCATGGATACCTCTTTGTTTATATATAACGGTCTGTGACAGACAGCCGTGCCATTGATAACAGCTGAATGATAACTGCTGAATGATAACTGCTGAGTGATAACAGTTGAATGAAATGTAAACATTGTAGCGCTAAAGGGCATGTAATCTTTAATGAACGTGGCAAAAACAAAGGGAAGTTGTGATGATGTCATCATTGTCAGCAGCCAACCATAGCTTCACAAGAATCTTTCCTGAATCCACGCGCTGTTTCTGCCTGTTGTTGCACCATAGCCTGTACAAGTGCCTGATAGTGTTCGCTATGAGGTGGGTCTTAAGAGAGGAATCAGTTTCCTAGATTCGCACTGAGGTGGGTCTTAAGAGAGGAATCAGTTTCCTAGGTTCGCACTGAGGTGGGTCTTAAGAGAGGAATTAGTTTCCTAGGTTCGCACTGAGGTGGGTCTTAAGAGAGGAATCAGTTTCCTAGGTTCGCACTGAGGTGGGTCTTAAGAGAGGAATCAGTTTCCTAGGTTCGCACTGAGAAAGAGTGGAAACCTTTGCAACCCACAGCACCCAGATTTGATGTTTGTTTC
This sequence comes from Achatina immaculata, assembly GCA_009760885.1. NCBI lineage: Eukaryota > Metazoa > Mollusca > Gastropoda > Stylommatophora > Achatinidae > Lissachatina > Lissachatina immaculata. Next base: position 40,011,686 of record CM019716.1, read on the forward strand.
CTTAGGCTTTCACTGTAGCAAAAGTTGCTAGGACTATTCAAGTTTTCAGTTACAAGGGATCATACAGTAACAAGTGCAACACGTACAACAGTAAGACAACAGCAATAAATACAACAGCCACAACAATAAAAGTACAACAATCATAGAAATAAGTACAACAGCCACAACAACAAAGACTAAGTCAGCAGCCGATTTTATTTTCGTAAAATGAAGACGGTCGATTTTTAATCATTTCTAATCCCGTGTTAAATGTGGCACAAATATTTTGTGTACTTCAGCGCCCCCATTTTCAGCGCCTTCCTCTCTTCTGGCAGGTCTCTCTTCCACATTTCTCAAGATGCACTTTAACTTGTGGCTTGCGGGGGTAGAAGGCGCAGGATTCTGGGCTCAAGTCCAGCAAGCTCATGTGTCGCTTCTGGACATGTTTCGGAACAGAAAATGTTGTATATATTCACTGATGTTTTACTGGTTATCTAGACCTATTTTCACTTCAAAGACAGAAAGGATCAAAGTCGTGTTCTTTGCTGGACACGAACTCAAAAAAGTGAACAATCTTCAGAGCTTTAAGAAAAAAAATAAAAGCCCCATTAACAGCAACAAATAATCAGCTGATAGTAGAATTCATCACGTGTCTGGTCTCATATGTGTAACACTCCTACACAGTCACTCTTCAGTTGGCACGGTCTTTACCAGTTCTACTTAGTATTCGCCTCTGATGGGCATAAATGTCTTTGTCTCGCAGTTCTGTGTACTTCGTGCCCTCCCTCCGGCCAGAAGTTCCACATCCAAAAATAGGAAAGAACAGAAGCGTTCTAAAAATTGCAAGAAACAAAAATAGGAAGTTCTAGATCCATAGTAAAAGTGTAGTTCCACAGATGAAGCTTAACAAACGTGCGGTCCCACACATAAAATTTTTGTTACAAAATTACACAGTCTCACATCAAGAACAAACCACTGTGTTACACAATTACACAGTCTCACATCAAGAACACAGTCTCACATCAAGAACACAGTCTCACATCAAGAACACAGTCTCACATCAAGAACACAGTCTCACATCAAGAACACAGTCTCACATCAAGAACAAGCCACTGTGTTCAGACTGTACATGGGACACTGGCGACTGAAAGTAGACATGTGTCACATCGGCCTGTCACTCACCCCTGAATGCACATGCGAGACAAGTATCCAGACCCCAGATCTCATCCTGCAGCTCTGCCACCTCTACCAAAAAGCCTGAGACTTGGTTACAGGGAGCTGTACGGGGGGGGGGGGGGGGGGAGAACGACAAACTTTTGACCCGGACACCCATCAACATGACCTCTAAAAGACTGCATAATTTATACGGATAGTAAATATAGATTCATGAGGCTAGAATTATGGCACACAGAAGAAGAAGAAGAAGAAGAAGAGCAAATAGAAGAAGAAGAAGATAGTTACACAGTAGAGGCATACTACATAGTGAAAATGTAGCTAGAAGCATAGTTATATAATGAAAGTACAGTTATAAAACAGAAACATAGTTACACAGTAAACTTATAGCTATACAGTAGAAACATAGATACTATTGAAAGTATAGTTACGCAGGAAAAAAAGCCATAATTAGCTAGAAAAGGTGTAGATCCACAGACAAAAGTTCTGTTAGTACAAGTATAGTTACACAACAGAAATTTAGTTATACTGTAGAAGCATAGTTACCTAACAGAATTATAACTACGCAGTAGAAGTACAGTTACACAGCAGAAGTATATTTATGAGAACACAAATCAAGACAACAAACTGGACGAGACAACAACGAGAATCAAATATTTGGCAGTCTACCAAGATACGGTGGAGAATTCAAAAACTTGGCACAGGAAAGGTTTATGTCATAACAAGAAGAAGCAACAGGAAGGCAGATTGAACAGAGAAAGTTACAGAGAAAAATACAACAAGAAAGAGATAGAAGAAGAATTGGGCAAGAAGAAAAAAAAGTAATAGCAGAATAAAAGAGAAGGAAGCTAAGAAAGGATTACAAAAATCGGGCGAAAACATTTTCTAGTTCTGGCGTGGGTGTGTCTGGCGTGGGTGTGTGAGATCCTTACACAAAAATCGATAGAACAAATGACAGAGCAACGATCCACTTATTCTGCTCTTTCAGTCATCAGTGTGGAATTAGAACAATGCAATGAGTAAAAATACTTCCGGTTATTTTTTGTTAATGGAAGTTTTGAAATGATTTCCAATCCTTTTTTTTTCTTTTGGCTGCGGGGATGAAGGAAAAAGTAATTGAAAAATACCTTTTCGTTCATAAGGTGAACTTTCCAAATCTAGATTTATCTGCGTTGTATTCTGCGATTCTTACAGCTTGGATTCATCAATGCTGTTTAAAAATTAACGAGGGCTAGTCGAGAATGAGATGGCTATGATGATGATGGATTTACTCATGGCTTAGTGGAAAATGCAGGGAATTTTCTCAGATTTTACACGCTGGGAATTTTCTGCTAGCTTCGTCACAAATGAGATTTCTCTTCATGAATTAGATCAATAGGTCGATTTAACGCGCACTTCGGGGCTGCTTCTCGTAAAGTACAGCGGATAGATCTTCGCAGTTGATTGATTTTTGCAGAAAAGTGGGACGGCTCATGATTTGCTGTTTTTTGTTTTTTTAAAAATATAATTATGGAGCAACATCTTTAATCTTGGTTTGATCTTACATTGCAAGTACGTGTTCATCGTAGTCAATGTCAAGACAATTCTGAAACACATGCGCCGAATCGGATAGGGAGTGGCCTGCTTGAAGACCTGGAGTGGATCTATGAAATGGATTTCTAACAGACACCATCAACACCAGGATCATTCAGATCCTGCACCGTTCAGTGTGGCACGTCACCCCGTTACGCGGTGCATTCTGGGGTGGTGGGATAGGGTCTTGACCAGAGCCAGTAACTGTAACGCCACTATAGAGAGTCATCATTGGTCCCGCAGTATAAAACTTACAAAGTCAAACAGAAGAAACTATTAGTCTCCTGTGATTACATTCTACGATCAAGGGGTCAAGTCAAGATCTTACGAATGTCTTGAATAATTTAAACAATAGAGGATGGCTAGAATGGATAACGGACACTTTTATTTGTGATAGTTAAATTTGTAACTTAATTATTTACCCTGGGAGGCCTGGCTAATATGAGACATATGGAGGATATGTTTGTCAATGCCAGCAATTGTTTCTTTGAGAAGGAGTGGCATGTGAGGGCGGCATTTTATATGATTAAACATTTCTCCTCTGTGTAAAGTGAAGTTTTGTAAAGTGAAGTTTTTCCTTTTCAAAATTTCCAAAAGTTTTTTTTAAAACTGTCCTGGAAGCCATCAACCCTAGTCCCCCCCCCCCCTCTTCACGACATCATCAAAGTTAGAATGAACCATTTCTCTGATATTTCTGAAGAAAATATCATGCTCGCAGAATTAAATCATAAAACGTCCGCCGCTTATATTTATCATGTTGACAAGATCATTGACAAAATAAACTTCAGAGAAAACACTTTGTAAAGTTATGGAAACATAAGTTACATGAACATAAGTTACATGAAAACAGACAGATTGTTGGGGCCAAACCGGCAACCTTTGATTCACGAATGATTTCACGATCCTAGACAACGGACAGAAGAAGAAGAAGAAGGTTAAGCACAAAAAATAGGATGAACCCGACCTCAGAAACGTGCTCTTAGTTTAGTTTGTCTCGAACAAACATGGCTGGACTTTTTAACAGGTCGAGACAAAATGAAAGGGGTCAGATAGTTTGGTTAAGGCGTCTAAATTGTTCTTTCTACAGGCTTTATAATTTATCCAGCAAGGTAACCTTTTTTTTTTCATTTGAACATTTGTTAGACACTCCTTTTTTCTCTTCTTAATTCATTCTTTTGTTCTTCGTCTCTCTCTCTCTCTCTCTCTCTTTCTCTCTCTTGCTTTGTTTTGTTTTTCTTGTATATAAGTGAAGAGGCCATCAGTTGCTTTAGGGCTCTTTTCTAGTATGTGTCCTTTTTTTTAAGTGTGAATGTTATAAGAAAATACTAAAAGTTAAATATCCAAAATAAAAGCACAATCCAAACGAAAAAAAGCAATCAAAATTTCAACAAGAAGCCTTCTTAATGGACATCATAGATAGCGGGTACAAACTAGATTGTGCAAAAAAAAAAAAAAACCACACAAACTGTGGTCACTTTCTGAAACCTAGCAAAAGGTTTTAACGTAAAAGAACAATATTTGGGGAAAAAAAAGGTAATATTTAAGAAGACAAGAGAACACGAGGAGAAAAGTACCCTAAGAAACTTTTCAGCATTGTATAGCAAAAACAAAGAAACTATCAGCATTGTATAGGAAAAACAAAGAAACTATCAGCATTGTATAGGAAAAACAAAGAAACTATCAGCATTGTATAGGAAAAACAAAGAAACTATCAGCATTGTATAGGAAAAACAAAAAAACTATCAGCATTGTATAGGAAAAACAAAGAAACTAGCAGCGTTATATAGGAAAACCAAAGAAACCATCAGCGTTGTATAAGAAAAGCAAAGACACTATCAGCACTGTATAATGAAAAGAATGAGTGAAAAAAAAAGTACCAAACATAAGCAAGTTACAACTCGGCTCGTCGAGTTACAGCAACCACTGTTAACAGAAACGTCTTTTCTAGACAGGCAAGACCTTGACCCGCAACTTAGCGGCCAAGTCAGAGGTGCAGTTTTTTATGAGGGCAAAGAACACGGTGATCTTGACAGTCTGATGCAAGATATGGCAGTTCAGGGCTTTTCAGACTGTAGTATGACTAGCACAGTAGCCGCGCTGAAAGTGTTCCCATATCTCCGCGCGTTTGTTGAAGTGATGGATGTGATCAAATTGGTACTGTGAAACAAAAGGTGTGAAGACTACTGGAAAGTTTTATAAGAATGTGAATATACAGTATGAAAAAGGGAAAACAGAAAAAGGGGAAAAAAACAGAATAGAGAATTACAAAAAATATTTCGACAAAAGGTCTTCAGATACAACAGACGAGACAAAGAACGAACTGAAGTTTTAAAAAAAAATCACAAATGGAAATGATCGAATGGAGCATGTCACGTCAGTAGCATGCAATAAGAGGCGCACCAGGGAGAAAAGATCATAGACAGCACAGGAGAGAAAATGCAAAATAAAAGTCAGAAATACTTTATACATACCAGACGACTTAATAAATGAAACGACGTTGAATATAACGGACCAGGACAAGCGAAAATTAACAGGTCTCTGTAATCTAATTATGATCTTTGAGAAGTTTTGTTTTAAAGTCGGGTCATTTAACTACCTAGGAGTCATACTGTTAGAATTTTCTTGACATGTTTTCACATCAGGGGTTCATGTGGTTAGCCTGTGGACTCCAAACTGGAAAACAACTAAAGAAATAGACAAATTAGACTTTTTAAAAAACAAATGCCTAAGGAAAATACTCGGTATAAAGTAGAAGGAATTCAATAACAACGCAGAGATAAGGCAGATGAGCGAACAACAACCTGTCTCATGGGTGATCATAAAGAGGAGGTGGACATATATCGGTCAGATGATGAGGAGAAACAGTCAGAGAATTCCAAAACAGGGTATCAAGTGGAACGCAACAGGCTGAAGAAAAAGAGGCCGACCACGTGAAACTCTAAAGAGGACATTGTTAAGAGAGGCCAAATTAGTAGGTATAAAATCCCTTGACGAGGTTGAAAAGTTCGCCGAAAACAGGAAAACTTGGCGAACTACCATGCGAGTCTTATGACATTTAACGGCACGGGAAGGATGTAAGGTGTAAGTAAGATGTGGACGCCGTTAATTCCTCAGCTCCAAGAGCCAGGTATCTATACGTACGGCGGGATTTACTGGGTTGCACCCGGTGAAGTTTGAGCCTCCAACCTTCTTCTTCCTACGCATTGACTGTCAGTTCTGTCTCCGGGATAGACTGAGCTGACTTTTGTGGTTCCTGTATAGAGCTGTAGAGCTTTACTGTCCTGGGTGGTTTCCCCTTACTCGTATACTCGTAGGTGCGTCTCAGTATATCATAGCTGGGGGGGGGGGGGGTGTTCCACAGGGTAGGGTTGCTCGGGCGCTTGTACTGAGAGAAGAACTGCCAACCTTAAACTTTGTATACGTGTGATCTCGGAGTCGCTTGTGCTCTGCCTGAGCAGAAAATGAAGACCTCTGTTCGTTTCTGTTTAGCATGTGATAATCGCCATGTTTTTGTGTCTGTGGCTTCCTATAGGTTCTTGTTACAGGTGACAAGTATGTCTTCGTTCTCCATTTCACTGCCCTCTTATAATGAGAGATGATTTTTTTTTTTTTTACTGACACTACATGAGCAGTAAGAAAAGATGATGATAAAGAAAATGCTTATTTAGATGTCATTTGCCCTCCGATATATATGTTTACAACACTCTTCATCTTACAAGAGGATTTTGAAGAAGGTAAATGTCAGTTTTTGATGAAAGGTTCTGAACAGCTCCTCTCATGGGTAATTCTACGTAGTTGTTGTGTCTGTATCATACTAGTAACAAATAATGTTTGTGTTTCCAGTGTCCTTGCGCTTGTGTCTTGTCTTCTATTTTGGTCATCGTAATATGGCTGCACATTGTAAGTGTTAAACTGCCGAAATGTCTATGAAAGTTAAGAAACAGCAACAAATGTTTGTAGTGTTGTCGTGAATGTTATAAGTTCGAGACCATTTCTGTTGCAGCCGTGATGATAAAGATGACGATAGATGACAGTGAGGACAGGCTGCTCTGGCTTGACTTCAGAAGTGTGAGTAGACTGATAATGACTATTTCTCGTTCGTTGGGTTGTGGATTGCTAATTGTTTCCTCATATTAACCCAGCTGCATAAATGGGTACCTGATATGCTTGTGTTTAAGGAAAGAAGTTTCCGAAGATGGAGAACGTATCTGCAGGGTGAGACGTACTAGACTGCATGGCATTCACGGCTGTCAGTCGCTGAAAGGAAGATAGGATATCTGTAGCATGAATAGTGGACTTCGCCTGAAGGGAAGATAGGATATCTGTAGCATGAATAGTGGACTTCGCCTGAAGGGAAGATAGGATATCTGTAGCATGAATAGTGGACTTCGCCTGAAGGGAAGATAGGATATCTGTAGCATGAATAGTGGACTTCGCCTGAAGGGAAGATAGGATATCTGTAGCATGAATAGTGGACTTCGCCTGAAGGGAAGATAGGATATCTGTAGCATGAATAGTGGACTTCGCCTGAAGGGAAGATAGGATATCTGTAGCATGAATAGTGGACTTCGCCTGAAGGGAAGATAGGATATATCTGTAGCATGAATAGTGGACTTTGCCCGAAACTTCAGCGAGGGAACTGACAAAAAATGGCTTTTCTCAAATCCTTGGATTTATACAGGAGGATGTCTTCCCAGGAAGTTACATTGCCACGACTTTCAAAAGCTCTTACCTTGTTCTTCAGGTCGTTGTGACACAGTCTGTTGCCGAAGCTTAGATAAAAGTAGAGATAAAAATGGTAAGTGATAGTTAAAAAAAAGTTAAAATTGTTGGTGGAGTTAAAAGCGTAGCTAAAATTGGTTGGAAGAGAGATCATCATCATCATCATCATCATCATGTGCCGTGCCAACTGGCGTTGGCTATTATGCTTCTCCAGAGTACACGATCCTTCATGCACGCCATCAGCTCAGTTGGTGATCTCCTCCCACATACTCTCGTCAGACTGTCTAGTATAATTTCTCTTGGTCTTCCCCTGGCTCTTCTTCCCTCTGATTTTCCTGTTGTTATAATATTTTCAATGCCCCCTCTTCTCTTTGAATGTCCCATGAAAGTACATTGTCTCTCATTTGTTGTTGTTGTTGTTGAGAAGATTTGTTGTATCTCCCTCTCTTCTCAAACACTCTCCGTTAGAAGACAGCTAAAAACAGATAAAAATGGTTGGTGAGAGCTAAGAAAAAAGATAAAATGCTTGGAGGAGAGTTAAGTGTGAGCAGAATGTGAAAAGCCTCGGAGGCGAGTTCCCCGACTTTCGTCACAAAACTCCCACACCGGACGGATATCCGGTGAGGGGGAAGGGGCACTTAACTCTCGTCGCAAGCTCACGAGAGGTTAATGTGGGATGCGAATGACATAAAAAAAAGTGTCAGATAAAGTAGCTACATCATCATCATCATCATATGGTTGTAATCTCAAACGGACAGATGTATGTCGATATCTCTTTTTTTTAAATGCTTCTTCATGTACGTTCTCTTGAACAAATGCGGTGACTGCATTTTAAAACTTCTAGGCAGGCTCCACTACCGTAAGAACAGTCAAAGGACGCATTAGACTGAAATTATGACATCAGGAAGTAGGGGACATGGTCTTTGCCAGTTCCGGTATGCCTTTCCAAATGTCTGCACCGTCCAACCTATCTTCTTCTTATATCTTTCCCGTGCCGTTAAACGTCACATATGGCTCGCAAAGCAGTTCGCCAATTTTTCCTGTCTTCGGCGAGTCTTTCAACCTCATCAAGGGATTTTATGCCTGTTAATTTCCAATCTATCACAGTTACCTTTATCAATTTACATACACTCGCACAAAAAATATGACTATTTTGTATTTATTAACGGGAAGACGAACACCGTCTTCAAAACGCACCGAGCCGAAGACGGATGTGTTGTACTGAAAGGCGCATAACTGCGACACAATACTTCTTTTTTGGGGGGGGGGCGAGCGAAGAAGAAGAAGCATTTACTCACGATGCACGCTTTAAACACCAAACTCAGTGAGTGATCACGTGAATTTCTTTCATACACAGACGCAAGCACACATGCACACGGACACACATGCACACGGACACACGTACATACAGACACACATGCACACGGACACACATGCATACTGACACACATGCACACGGACACACACATGCATACAGACACACATGCACACGGACACACATGCATACAGACACACATGCACACGGACACACATGCATACTGACACACATGCACACGGACACATATGCATACAGACGCACATTCCCAAAAAGCCCCTGAATTTCTCTCGGGTTCTGCATTTGTTGTGGTCTCAGCGTTCCCGCGCCCAGTATAAACTGGTCCTTGTTTTGGCGATGCAAGTGTTGATAAAGTTCGGCATATCAAAGATGGGAACATCAAGATTATAGTTACAAAACTGGATCACACGGGACTCTGAATCATGTAAAAGCTCATTGCTTATAGGTCTATTTTTCTGTCAGTCTCTCTGCTGATCCATGTATTCCTTCCTTCCTTCCTTCCCTTCCTTCCTTCCTATCTTCCTTTTCCTTCACTTCCTTCCTATCTTTCCTTCCTTCCTTCCTCTCTTCCTTTTCCCTTCCTTCCTTCCTTCCTCCCTCCCTCACTTCCCTCCTATCTTCCTTTTCCCTCCCTTCCTTCCCATCTTCCTTTTCCCTTCCTTCCTTCCTTCCTTGGAGATTATAATTGAGAGCTTGTCTGGTTGTGTTTGTGGTAGGCTTTCAGAGTGTATGCCCTGTCCATCTCTAACGCCTTTTCATTACCATTTCTTTCACTGCAGCCTCCATTAAATTTCATTTACGTTCAAAACTATCATGAAAGACACACATACAAAAAAGGGCACTTATGAAATAAAAACTCGACCTGTATCCAAATCCTGAAACCATATCGTATCTGCCACATTAAGGATAACGACATTTATACTTATCTTTCTTCAAGTTATATGAATTTTTAGACATCATCTTTCTTCAAGTTATATGAGTTTTTAGACATCATCTTTCTTCAAGTTATATGAGTTTTTAGACATAATCTTTCTTCAAGTTATATGAGTTTTTAGACATCATCTTTCTTCAAGTTATATGAGTTTTTAGACATTATCTTTCTTCAAATTATGTGAGTTTTTAGACATGATGAAAAAAAAAGAGGGGGGGGGGGCTGTTTACTGTTGTGGCGAATTTTTAAGGTCATTAGGAATTTTTGTTGTTGTTGAAAGGACAAAAGATAGGACAGGGCGGCCTAGATGTATGAATCTGAGAACAGTTTGGCCACCTACACATTACGCGCCCGCGAAAGAAAACTATAACCTCCTACATCGTCGCTAGAAATGCCACGCGCCTCAATAAGCTGTCAACCTGACATTATAAACCAACATCGTGACTACTTTCTTCTTTTTTTTTATTTTAAAAATAGTGTCTCATAAAAATATTGCCTTATAAAAATAACCTCAAAGAGCAGAGCTTGTTTCAACGAACTCAACAGACTTAACAGCTTCGCCACTCATGGAAGAGAGTTCAGAAAAACAAAACATCTAGGAGAAGGTGAAAATGGTTGGACAACAGATGAAGGCAATGACTATCACGAAAGTGATATAAAATCTGACAGCTCGTTCATTGTCACGGCTGATGGCTGTCCTTACGTCAGCTGGATCAAGAGATGAGATGAACTGACCGGGCCCAGCCTGAAGATTCGTGTAATAAACTATTCGTGCGTGAAGTGTCACGATTCGTGTTTCATCATCTTTAAACATCCACCCAGTCAAAAGCTATCATCATCATCATCATCTTCTTCTTCTTCTTCACATTAACATTTCATCTGAAAAGCACTAGAACATATGTCATATTAGAAAAATCTTTTGCGTGTGACTGAGTCTTATTAAACTCCAGTCAGTTGCCCAATTCCAGAAAAACCAGCTTTCCGATGGCTAAACAAAATATTTAACAAATCAGCTTTGCCATGACCGAACACAATATGAGGGGGTAAAAAAAAAAGAATCAGCTTTCCAATGACTGAACAAAATATCAGAAAAATCACCTGTCCCATAATTGAGCAATAATACAAAAATCAGCTTTCCCATGACATAACATAATACATAATCCTCCACTCTTACAGTCGTCAGCTCGATCCGTTAGTAGCACTCCTGATTCTTTACAACAGATTTCCCGGCTCTGTTTACAAAATCTTGACAACACAAACCTCAATGGAACATGGTGCGACTTATTTAACAGCCATAATTCTACCATAAAACAGAGGTGTGCAGGGAGTTCTCATGACACTAACATTCCGTTTCAAGTGTTAGGCCATTTTCTAAAGACTTTCTGGAGCTAGGTCCAAGAATACTTGATAAAACAGTGAACCGGAGATCAATAGATAGAATAATCGTAAGATCTTATTCTTATAACCTTCCCGTGCCGTTAAACGTCACATAGGGCTCGCAAAGTATTTCGCCAATTTTTCCTGTCTTCGGGGCGTCTTTCAACCTCATCAAAGGATTTTATGCCTGTTAATTTGGCCTCTCTTAATAATGCCCTCTTCAGAGTTTCACGCGGTCTGCCCCTTTTTCTTCGGCCTGTTGTGTTCCACTTGATAGCTTGTTTTGGGATTCTCTGATCGTTTCTTCTCATCAAGTGACCAACATATGTCCATCTCCTTTTCCTAATCGTAAGATATAGGAGACTATTTTCTGACTTGCCCTCAGATACTTACATACATCTGTCAGTGGTTACGACGCTTGATCTGCTGTCAATTTTTGACTCGTCCTCGTAGACTGAAAATGGAATGCACACAAAAAAAAAAAAAAACCCAGCCTGTTACTGATTCACATTCACATGTCGAAAGTCTCGCAGAGTGAAGGTAATTGTGGTAGAAATATGATACAGTGGTTGTGGTACTGGCGTGGTAGGTTAGCCATTAAGCTGAGCAGGCTTAGGACCAGAGTCTGGGAAGAGCAGGGAGCTTGCGTCTGGGGCGGGGGGGGGGGGTGGGGGAAGGGGGAAGGATCTCTGAAACTACAGATGAATGTCTGAGGCAACAATCACTTACAACTATGATCGCTGTATTAGCAGGTTATGTTACACCAGTTTGTGTTTGGTCTGTGTAATGTAAAATTATATAGTAATAGGAGAAGAGAAAACAGCTGGAGTAGGATGAGATCGTATACCAGGAGATGGTCGGTTTAAGTGGGAGGGGGACTTAAGTTTAGCCTACCGTTCTGGATGGTGATCAGTGGGTCACTATACTCCAGCCTAGCCAGAACTGGGGGGGGGGGAGGGGTGGTGAGGGGGGTACCAATACATTCTGGTCTAGACTGTTTGTACGTGCACGCAGCTCTGATGGGCCGAAAGATCGAAACTTTATTTCCAAAACGTAGGAAAAACTGGGCACATCTGACATTCTGCCTTTCTTTAACTTTCACGACGTTACAGACATTCCACATCAGATTCAGTGATCGCTTTAACATGGGAACTGCCTATAAATTGCCGATTTAAGAGAGAGAGAGAGGAGAGAGAGAGGAGAGAGAGGAGAGAGAGAGAGGAGAGAGAGAGGGAAACTTTTGGATGTCGTCGGTTACCGTAACCGGTTTATATTATAAAAAACCTTGTAAAAATCTACGAGTGGAATTGGTTGGAGGATAACTTGGACAGTAGGATGATAATGGTCAGTTCGAGAGGGCGAGGATTAGCCAGTTTTATCTTTAGTTTAGCTTGTGACCACTTTGTAGATTTGGTTTTAGTTTAGCTTGTGACCACTTTGTAGTTTTGGTTTTATTTTATCTTATGACCACTTTGTAGTTTTGCTTTTAGTTTAGCTTATGACCACTTTGTAGTTTTGCTTTTATTTTATCTTATGACCACTTCGTAATTTTGGTTTTACAAGGTCAGACAATTAAGTAATGAGACTAACTACATAAGAAATAAAATGAACAACAGTTGAAAATATAACCTGTATTTTATTCAAATTAAGTCCCGTGTGCATTGATACAGCGAGTGGCACGATCTAACAAACACTGGAACGACCTCTGCAGTTCTGTTGGTGTGGTCCTTAAACTCGATGTTACGGTCCTTTTGATGTCATCAGTATCGTCAAAGAAGCGTCCTTACAATGGTAACTTTAATTTTGGGAAAAGAAGATAGTCTCAGGGAGACAAATCCGGGGAATAGGGTGGATGGTTGAGAACACACACTTGGTTTTGTGCAAAAAATTGATGTACAGCTACCGCCCGGTGAGCCGGTGCATTATCACGAAGAAGGAAAAAACTGCCAGGTGTTGAATACTTGGGTCGGACTCGGAGAATCCTTTTCAATAGGCGTTTCAAAATACTTAAATAAACGTTGCCAGTGAACGTATGTCCCTCTGAAATAAATTCTTTGTGAATAAATCCTTTGCTATAGTAGAAGCACACCAACCTTGTCTTCACTTTCGACTTTTGAAGACGAAATTTTTTGTCCTTTGGTGATGTTGATGACTTCCACTGAGCACTTTGGCGCTTAGTCGTGGGATCATAGCGGAAAATCCATGTTTCATCCTCTGCAACAATTAAACTTAAGAAATGTTTATTTCTGCGACACGTTTTGATGATGTCTTTTGCGTACTCAACACGCTGATGTTTCTGGTCATCAGACAACGCATGTGGTGCAAATCGACAAGCAACTTTTTTCATGCCCAAATCTTCCAATAAAATTTTACGAATGGTCTCTCAGTTAACACCAAATTCATCGTGCATCATCCTCACAGTCAAACAACGATCTTCTTGTATCCGTTCTCTGACTTTTGCAATAAGCTCCTCACTACGAACAGAATTTGGGCGTCCATGTCTAGCTGCATTTGTAGTCGTTCCCACACCACTTTTGAATCGTGAATACCACCTGAATATATGTCCATGAGATAAACAATTATCCCCATAAACTTGTCTCCATCAACTCAGCTGTCTCAATGGCACTTTTCTGAGTTTTAAACAGAATTTAATGTTAGCTTTTTGCCCAATGCTGATTATGTGACAATGCACATCTAACTAGGTCATCAAAGTGGCGGCCTGTTTGTTGTCTGCTTATCGGGCGGCGAAGAAAAGTTGCCAGATCATTAATGAAGGTTGCCTCTTTGGATTCTATGCTTTGTTTCAAAGATGGAATTTTCTATTGACATTAATAAAATCAGCCTCATTACTTAATTGCGGGACCTTGTAGTTTAGCTTGTGACCACTTTGTAGTTTTGTCTTTACTTTAGCTTGTGACTACTTTGTAGTTTTGGCTTTAGTTTAGCTTGTGACCACTTTATAGTTTTGTCTTTTGTTTAGCTTGTGACAGTTTTGTAGTTTTGGCTTTAGTTTAGCTCATAACAACTGTGTAGTTTTGGCTTTAGTTTAGCTTGTGACAATTTTGTAGTTTTTACTTTAGTTTAGTTTGTGACAATTTTATAGTTTTGACTTTAGTTTAGCTTGTGACAACTTTGTAGTTTTGTCTTTAGTTTAGCTTGTGACAATTTTGTAGTTTTGAGTTTAGTTTAGCTTATGACAACTGTGTAGTTTTGGCTTTAGTTTAGCTTGTGACAATTTTGCAGTTTTATCTTTAGTTTAGTTTGTGACAATTTTGTAGTTTTGGCTTTAGTGTAGCTTGTGATAACTTTGTAGTTTTGGCTTTAGTTTAGCTTGTGATAACTTTGTAGATTTGTCTTTAGTTTAGTTTGTGACAACTTTGCAGTTTTATCTTTAGTTTAGTTTGTGAGAATTTTGTAAAGATTAAATATCGCCGCACATAAAGAAAGAAAAGAAAACTCACACGAACATTTAACCCCCCCCCTCGCCTGATGTTTGCAAAGTGTGTTTAATTTTACATAAAAAAACTACCAAGTACCGAATGTTGTATTGAGAAAACCGGTATTTGGGAAAGTTCTTCATGCAAGGTGAAGGACAAGTACAGTTTCCAAAAAAATCCGAGCCGGATTATTGGACAAGAGGGTGTGTACGAATGTACTGTCTGTGATGTCTACTAAACATAGCTGCTCCCAAATCTGCTTGAACTTTGAACCTACTGAAGTCTAAAGTAGTCAGGACAGAGAGACCATGTACAATCAACCATCAAACATAAACTACAAATTTCCTGCAACTAGATGTGTTGTTTACAACAATTTCAGTTGCTTTTTCATATTCCGCACGCACTCAACATTCACCTGCCCTAGAACACACGAATGAAGGAAGCCATTAAAAAAAAAAAAGAAAAAAAAAACTCAGAGAATTTTTAGATAAATGAAATCGAATTTAATCATTAAAAAAAAGAAAAATCCTTTCACCGTGTCTTGATTCTATAAACATTCATGAGCTAAACAGATGATGAAAATTATAAGCACAAAAGACAGAAGTGACGGACGGACAGACAGGACAGACAGACAGACAGACAGACAGACAGACAGACAGACGGACGGACGGACGGACGGACAGACAGACAGACGGACAGACGGACGGATACATAGATAGGCAGGCAACATACGATAAATAGTGTATAAGTATACAATTATACACAAAGCACTGCAGTAAAACTGTGATACCAAAACCTTTGTCTCCTCTATCTTATTCTTCGTCCTGTTTGTTATTGTCTGACGAAGACAAACGCAGAAACGTCACAACTTTGTATTCGTTAAATAATAAAGCTGTTTCTACTTTTTTCTAGTTTATACATTTAGACAGACAGACAGACAGACAGACAGACAGACAGACGGACGGACGGACGGACGGACGGACAGACAGACAGACAGATCTTTGGCAAACTGTCAGCAAAAACGTAGGAATAGAAAAACAAAATAGAGCACAACAAAACACCAGACCTTGACTGAAGTCACGAAATGCCACACGAAATAGAACCATATAATCTTAACAAAGTTTCACATCCTGTCTTGTAATCCTGGCATCTGAAAATAAACATTTCACTGTAATTAGATCAGCGCTACCTCCACATGCCACCCAATCTTCAAACTTTCAGACTTTCATCTCCACATACCTGGCTTCATTTTATTTATGCTACTAAAAATATGCAAAGACAACATTTATTCTTGCAGCCGATTACTTCAGCAAGTTCTTCTTGCGTTGTGAAGATTATACGGTGTGCCTGACCTTGTAAGCATATATTTTCTTTAATAAGCAGATTTTCATATCACAGTGTGCCAGGTACCAATGTTCACACTAAGGTCAAGTGTATCGACCATAGCTGTCTTAATTCAAGAAGTGGTTCACCGTCTTCAGTCAGCTGACTTCACTCAAGAAGTAGTTCAATCAACTGTCTTCACTCAAAAAGTGGTTATTTATCTTCAACCACCTGTCTTCACTCAGGAAGTGGTTCATTATCTTCAACCACCTGTTTTCACTCAAGAAGTGGTTATTATCTTCAACCACCTGTCTTCACTCAAGAAGTGGTTCATTATCTTTAACCACCTGTCTTCACTCAAGAAGTGGCTCATTTTCTTCAACCACCTGTCTTCACTCAAGAAGTGGTTCATTATCGCTTTGTACACACGGGTACTTTCAGGTTTATTCTGAAATATATTTTCAGCGTGTTTCTTGTAGTTTCTTACATGGTTACCACGTCCACATTCAGGAGAAGATCTTAAGCTGAACCACCTGAACATGTTGTTATGTGTGTTTACTTGTATGTGTTTACTTATATGTGCTTACTTATATGTGTTTCATTTTCTGCCACAGAATACTTTGCAGTCTGATTTCAAAATCTACATTTTATAAATCAGTTTGTCATATTTGTTATTTTATAAGAAGTTGCTAGGTTCTTCTTCTTCTTCTTCTTTTTCTCACCCTGGAACTGCGAGCTTGATGTTCTTGCAGAAGTTCTTGTGAAGTTGTCAGGCACAGCATCGTGTCGGATTGGGAGCGGGTTATAGCGACTATTTTTTTTTCAGTCCCGGAGAGAAGCTAAAGAGCAGGGAAAACATGGACTGCTTCTTCAGCAGACTCCACCACCATGGGAGTTATGGCGATCCTGCCTCGTCATCTAGGCTAGGCTTGTTATTGGTAGTACGAATGTAGAGTTGAGACAGGGTCTTGGTCAGCTACGGTTCGCCAACCCCCACTTTAGTATGCCAGGTGTAGATCGCTGACTGCCAGTAGGGACAGTCTTCCATTCTGCTGTGCAAAACATTCATGCTCGTGAAGGAAGTTGCTTTATCTTTTCAAAGATGGCCCGGCAGATGTTGTCAGCTTTGTTCAGTGAAAGTAGCAATAAAAACTTTCCAAGATTTAATGTTGGCAGCTCACTCTAGGTTATGTACGGGGAAGCTTAAATTTGATTTTAATATACAGACAGACAGACAGACAGACAGACAGACAGACAGACAGACAGGCAGGCAGGCAGGCAGATAGATAGATAGATAGATAGATAGATAGATAGATAGATAGATAGATAGATAGATAGATAGATAGATAGATAGATAGATAGATAGATAGATAGATAGATAGATAGATGTGTAGAAGTTGAAGAAATGACAGAAAGGAGAAGGCAGGGAAGAACAGGGAATATGGACAGATGGGTGATGAAAGAATTGACAGTCAAAAGGAGAGACAAACAGGTAGACAGAGACAATGAACAAACGTAGATAGATAGATAGATAGATAAATAGATAGATAGATAGATTAGATAGATAGATAGATAGATAGATTAGATAGATAGATAGATAGATAGATAGATAGATAGATAGATAGATAGATAGATAGATAGATAGATAGATCCAGTACTCATTCACGCAGGTATTTGCCGAATCTTTTGCTTTCTAAGTCCTGCATGTTTACATGTATCTATACTTGGCAGTTCCGTCGCTCTTTCAACCTCCCAGAACAGCAGCCAGCTCTCTTTTATAAACAACCCGGATAAGTTGTGTAAGCAATTAAAAATAATTACGGGGGAAAGTATGTGGCAGGAGGCGACCTTTCTATTCTCATCCTACTCTGTGATCTCTTGTGTCAAA
The DNA here is from genome assembly GCA_009760885.1 of Achatina immaculata. Lineage (NCBI taxonomy): Eukaryota > Metazoa > Mollusca > Gastropoda > Stylommatophora > Achatinidae > Lissachatina > Lissachatina immaculata. The sequence goes on from CM019716.1 coordinate 40,029,424, forward strand.
CGAGCAGCTACTGAACTGTTAAACAAGGCCAAAAATAGATTTATGTTTTAAATTCTTGTAAATAACTTTGGTATTATGCCCTTCAAGTGCAGCCTTGAAAACAGGCTGTTTTATGACTTTAGCCTGGTCACTGAAAGAAAACAGTCAGATACAACATTTCTGGAAGATCGGTCTTTGTCCAAGAGCAGAGAACCCCAGGTTAGAGATGATTGAAGGGGAGGTAACGTTACAATCTAAAGCTAACTAGGAATCGAACTGTTCTCTCGCACTCGCTAACGTCTGTTGCGTCTTCCCTCCTCCCTTCCCTCTCCCCCCCCCCCCCCTTTTTCCGTAAAATAATAATAAAAAAAGGAAGATGAAAATAGTAATTATCGTGAGGTCTGTCTTCTGTTGTGTCGAAGCATTTTTTTTTTTTAGTTTGTTACAGCCTGACGGTCTCTTCATTTATAAGTCTGGCTATGTACACGCGTATAAAAAGATTTGTTCTGTTTTGGTTGTTAACAAGATCGCAGTCAATTGATGACGTAACAGAAGACCGCGTTTCAAGGTACTCGACAACTGATGACGTAACAGAAGTCCGCGTTTCAAGGTACGCGACAACTGATGACGTAACACATTTTAATGTAGAATGCATAAAATAGGAAAAAATAGGAGCAGCTTTATTACTTAACGACTTCGTGTATAATTATAAAAGGCTTCGTGTATAGTTACATACTTATACACTAATTATTGTGTATTACATGTTAAGGTAAAGATTCGCGGCAATTGGTGACGTTACAGAAGTCCACAACTCAAGGCCCGCGGCAGTGATAGGGCTCCTACAGCGGTAACACGGTGTCATACTTTACCAGCTGTTATCAGTCATGCATGAACAACTGATTACATATTTTGGACAGAAGATCTGTTTTCTGGTGTCTTGTATCTGCAAGAAAGACTAATCGATATGCAATGTAAAGCTAGTCCTCCCAAGGCATGACCTACCGAGGGGATATTGCGTGTTTTTCTCCACGTGTCGGCACACATGACTGTGACCTAGTTCACGCCTGACTGCCTTTCTAAGGCTCCTTGAGCCAAGTATCCAACTCTATAACTAGGGTGACTGCTCGACAGGATTCGAACCACCAATCTTCCTGCGAGAGATAAATATTCTAACCATTTCATTCACTAATTTGCAAGTCCCTTGCGAAACTTTGCCTCCCTATCAGCACTCCTGTAGGCCTCTCGGTTGTGAGCAAGATGGCCTGCTGCTGATGCATCTATTTGCATTGGAAAGTCAAACCATTTCACTACGCACAAATTATTGATATTTTTTTTTTAGTTGTTTTTAACATTCATCCACTGGAAACAAGTTCGTACACACAGAAATATATTTTGAACCGTAACTTTTATTTTCCTTTCACAGAAAGACAGCCAGTTGTGACATTCGGGCAGCCCCCCCCCCCCCCGAGTTTTTGGTTTACATGAGCAAAATTTTGACTAAAGATCTAAACAAACTGAACCAGCTGTTTTCAGTGATTCGGCGATCCTTCAGGACCAGAAACAATCATGCTTAGATTAGTAGGAAACAGATGGAGAGATCACTCAAGCAGAAGGTGGATGGATAGGTAACTGAAACGAGATAGATGGAGACGCCACTCAAGCAGAAGGTAGATGGATAGGCAACTGAAGCAGGAGTTAGAAGAATAGATCACTCAAGCAGAAGGTGGATGTAGAGGCCGCTTAGGTAGGAGGTGAATGGAGGAGAGGACAGAAACCTTAAATATCTCCCCTTACACAATCAAACCGCCGAGCTCTGTCAAGATGTTCAGTTGTCCTCTCAACACCGAAAGGTACACAAGGAATCAGATAGGACAAGTCTGTACACCGCTGCTGATAGCTGTGTTACACGTGTTCTGATGCGCTTCGTCATGCATAAGATATTCTCCTTCTGCTACCCAACACATAAATAAAATAATCCCGTGTTTTTCCTGCTCGGCTGACTAGTTTGTCCCGATAGAGAATACAGTCCACTTTTAACTACAGCATTCCACGCCAGTCTATATATGGGCGAGATTTTCCAAATTTTCTGGTTTACAAGGTATTAAGGAAAGCGCAGTCTCTGTACATATGTCCCGAAAGTTCACGTCGAACGATATAGTGCACAGATTGTACTTTCATGTAGGACTCGCCCTTACATCGATCTTTCAGACTGACAGCAGTTAACCAGAACAAAAATCCAACAAATTCGCAGTGCAGGTAAAAGTACACTTTGCCAACAGAACGAATACCAAGAAATACAACAGCTCAGTTTTAAACTATTCTCTCCCTTCTGACCTTCGCGGGAACTGTTAATTTGTCTTCATTGTAGTCGACGCTGCAATGATTTGGAGTATATATGACATGGAACTGAAACTGAGAGTGATCTGCAATGGCTTACTTGAAGTCTAGTCTAGAAGTAAGTTCATCTACAACTGCTTACTTGAAGTCTAGTCTAGAAGTGAGTTTATCTTGTATACTCAGTCGTTATAGTCACATGATTCCTACCGAGTTAGTCCTGCCCAAGATTCACAAGACATTTTTTTAAAACCACGAGTATAACAAAGTTATGGAAAAGAGCTTTCCTCACCTTTGGTACGCAGGATTGCTGTACCCTCACCTAAATGTAACAGCATATGTTTATCAGGATATGCTCCCCTGCAGGCGTCATGTAAAGTTAACGCCCCTAGTTGTTTACATACTCGGACTTAAGTAATGGTTTGCTCCTGGCTTTTGAGTACAGATCCGGCGTGAAATTAATGTGTTGTTTGGAAAAGACACATGATTTGTGAGATAAAGCATGAGCATAGTTTATAAGGTATGATTTTTTTAGTTTCATCTGAATGTGGGAACCTTCGTCTATCGTCGTGTGTGAGAGAGAGGGAGGGGTCGTGTTTTGTGTTCGAGTGATGGCGTGAACGCTGGTTCCAGCTGGCTATGGTTGTTTGTGCCACTGGAATTTGGTCATCTGTGTCTTGCCACCAGTATTTTGACATGTAACCTGGTGTATCATCATCATCATCCATCATATAAACTTCATAATCATCCTCATTAAACTGACCTGATGTTTTCTCTAATCGATGACATTGGTATCATGCTGTAGTCAACTGTTCAACTGTCTACGTGAGATGTCTTGACTGGGTCCCTGTCAACTGTTTATTATACAGGAGGTATGAGGCTGTCAAATTTTAACATGTGTTGTTTGAAATGATATCACCGGTGACCCCATGTGAAGACATTGTCAGTGGACTTCATTCAGTGAGACTTACGGGGGCACATGAACTGCCATCTTGGTCAAGATCTGCATCACTAAGTCAGACTCTGATAACTATACCCTCACTCTGAGTCAGGTTCTGATAACTATACCCTCACTCTGAGTCAGGTTCTGATAGCTAAACTCTCATGTCAAGCTCCATTAGCTGTATCCACGCTATAAATCAAGTTCCATTAGCTGTATCCACACTCTAAGTTAAGCTCCATTAGCTGCATCCACACTCTAAGTAAACCTCCATTAGCTGTATCCACACTTTAAGTCAAGCTCCATTAGCCGCATCCACACTCTCCATTAGCTGTATCCACACTCTAAGTAAACCTCCAATAGCTGTATCCACACTCTAATTCAAGCTCCTTTAGCTGTATCCACACTCTAAGTCAAACTCCATTAGCTGTATCCATACTCTAAGTCAAACTCCATTAACTGTATCCACACTCTAAGTCAAGCTCCATTAGCCGTATCCACACTCTCCATTAGCTGTATCCACACTTTAAGTCAACATACATTAGCTGTATCCATACTCTAAATAAAGCTCCATTAGCTGTACTCACACTCTATCAGGCTGAGTTAACTTATCCTCATTCTGTCATATGTGTTCTAATTTCGAGGATTATCAAAGTTTCTATGAAGCTGCTACGCTGAGGTTTATCAATGTTTCTACTGGCTGATCAAAGAGGAGGAGGTTCACATGCCATTAAGTGAGGACTGATGTCGTAGCACTCAGGCCGAACGAGACAGTGGTTACTAACCAGTAACTGACTGCCTGGCTTAGGGTTAGCGAACAACTGACCAAGACCCTATCCTCCCTCCACACGATGCCCTGGTAACATACAATGGTCCGCCCAAAAGTGAATAGAGACTGAAATGGGAAGGCAAACCCACTCCTACAAAATACCCTGTGCCAAAGTGTCGGAAGTGAAGGCGGAGATATCACAGCCTAGCTGCAAACTATGGCACTACACAGTTAATGCATTTTGAGGGCGAACACAGAAGAAGAAGAAGAAGAAGAAGAAATATGCCATTAAGTGAGGGAGTTGACAAAGAAAAGCCTGTTCCAGGGCTGTTTTGGTTGCATCAAGCCGTCTTCCATTACAGGCGCTATAAATCAAAGAAATACTTCTTACTTTTTACTGATCTGAATGATTTTCTGTCCACTGCTAGCGTTCTTACTTTTTACAAATTTTAATGATTTTCTGCCCACTGCCAGCGTTTATTTCAGTGGTAATCTAGATGTTGGAGCTGTAGGAATACGGCTGATATTGTATTTTGGCTGATAATTACTAAAACAGGAATCTGCTTAATGTTTTAGCTAAAATTGATGGGCTGGTATCACTGGTTTGGCCGTTGTTATTGAAACAGGAATTTGGTTGATATTATTCGTGTAAGAATGTTGCTGATATTAGCAGAAGAGTTTGGGTGGTATTACTCTTAAATTAGTCTAGTTTACCTCTTTAATCAGCTTCAGTAACAGAAAAACTGAAATCACAAAATTCCCCTCCCCCCCCCCCTCCCCCGCCTTTTCTTCTATATGACACCGTTCAAAAATTGTTAGTTTTAAAAATATTTGTTTAGATTCCCAGACAGCCTTCCTTTGATTAGTCTTATCATATTCCGCCATTGTTCTCAAACATTCAAGTTACTGTACATTTATCTCCTGATACAGATCTTCAATGTTTTACATCAGGTATCTTTAGCCCTACACGGTCAGGTTTTGAGAGTAATCTGGATATTTACAAACCCTGACATTACAATAGTATATCATCATCATCATCATCATCATCATCATCATCATCGCCTTTCACTCCCTTGAGAGCATAGGCCACTGATAAAGACTCTCCAGTCATCCCTGTTCTTGGACTTATTCTCTGCCTCCTTCCACGTGCATCCCTTGTCTCTGGGCACTGTCATAATTTCTCTTCTCCAAGTAAGTCTAGGTCTTCCTCCTTTTCTATATCCTTGAGGATTCCATGTCGGTGACATGTCTATGCTGTTGTCGAGTTTCCTCAGTGTGTGGCCAATCCACCTCCACTTCCTAGACATGATTTGTAGGTTCATAGGTTCTTGTCCTGCCCTTTCCCAGACCTCCTCGTTCCTGATATTGTCCTGCATTTAATGTTTAAAATCCTCCTCAAGCAGTAGTTCATGAATGTTTGTGTCCTCTCTTGTATTGTCTTGGTCATAACCCGTGTCTCCGAATCATAATCCTGACATTACAATTGTATGACTATTTCACTAAGGAATTAAAAAAAAAATATATATATAAACTTTGCACGTCATTTATTTTTTTCCCCATTTTATTGCTCACAACATCCGTTTCCCTCCCCCCCCCCCCTTTCCTCTCTCTCTCTCGTTGTTGCCTGATGAAACCAGAAGCTGAAATATACATGGTTGTCTTGCTACCAGTTAAGTTTGCTTTCATCTTTCATCACTAACCTTAAATACAATTTGTAAACAGAAACACAGTGACAGCACTAAACACTGAAAAATAAAACACAGTGACATCAATAAACACTGAAAAAGAAAACAGTGACAGCACTAAACATTGAAAAACAAAACACAGTGACAGCACTAAATATTGAAAAACAAAACACAGTGACAGCACTTAATATTGAAAAACAAAACACAGTGACAGCACTAAATATTGAAAAACAAAACACAGTGACAGCACTAAACATTGAAAAACAAAACACAGTGACAGCACTAAAAACTGAAAAATAAAACACAGTGACAGCACTAACTATTGAAAAACAAAACACAGTGACAGCACTAAAAAACAAACAGTTTAACTGTTTTGTTAAAACTGAGATTAGAACAGAGAAAGGCCCCCACCCCCTTTTCTCCTTTAAAAGAAAACTCTGAAGATATCCCACAATTCAAAACCACCTTTCTCAAGTACAGATCAGTCAGGAAAGAGACTGCCTTCTTCACAGCGCCGTCTGCTGGCAAGAACTTGAGCCTGGCAGACGTACGTAGATCTATCGCCATTTTCATCGTTTCGTAAGAAACCAGGGGGTGACATTTAATTTAAAATAGCCAGCGTAAGGTGCCCTCTGGAATTATTTCATCACCGAACAGGTAAACTGTTGATGCGTTAACCGACTTTCAAAACGAGACAAAGAATTTCAACGTCAAAATCGTCTTCCGAGATATTCCAGGAATCTCGAAACTCAAGTATAACAGCTTCCACTGGTTTCAGATTTAGAGGGTACTGATTGATTGATTGACTGATTGATTTAGCGTGTGTTTGTGTGTGAGATGAGGGGAGGGAATGAAGGAGAGAAAATGAAGGAAAGCTCTTTAGGTGGATTAGAAGAAAGATGGGAAAAGAGATTTGCGGTTTAAATAAAGGCAGAAAAAAAATAATGAAGGAAAGCTCTTGAAAGGGAGAAAGAGAGAAAGAAAGTGGAAAAAGGGGGGGGGGGATGATGTATGCGAAAGAATGAGTATGTAAATGAAAAAAAACGCCAGTTATGTAAATGAAGAAAAGACTAAGTGGGAATTAGACAGAAATGAAAATAGAGGAATATAATGAGAGAGAGAGAGAGAGAGAGAGAGAGAGAGAGAGAGAGAGAAAGACATACAGAGAATGTGAGAAAGAATAAAACAGAGTGTGCCAGTGAGAATAAGAGATAGTGTGTGTGTGTGTGTTGTGTGTGTGTGTGTGTGTGTGTGAGAGAGAGAGAGAGAGAGAGAGAGAGAGAGAAGATTTAGCAATTTTTGCGTGGAAGAATTAGATGGTGCGTGAGAGAGATCCAGAGTTATTAATAGCAGACATGAAGATAAAGATAAAAAAGACAGTTATGGGATCAAGACCACTCTGCTTTGATCTTACAAAAATACCAGAACAATACGGTATAGAAGTGAAAAACCATTTTGAGACACTGATGGCTGTACAGGAGAGGATGACACCTGATGAACTGGCAACACAGGCCAGAGATATCTTAATAGCAGCAGCTAAAGATATGGTTCCAGTAAATAAAACACTAAAGAACAAATAGATTACAACAGGCACACTAGAACTAATGAAACAACTTGGAGAAATGAAGACGAAATGGAAAGCGACAAATAACAACAGGGAGGAATATACATCTTTAACAAAAGAAGTACGAAGAAACATAAGAAGAGACCAAAAAAAAAAAAAAATAAATACAGGATTGATGTGAAAGAACAGGACATCAGAAGTGTGGAAGAGATAGCGAAATGTTTAAAGAAATGAAGACAGTGATGAGAAATGTCACACCTAAGCTAAATGAAATTTGTGACGAGATGAGGAAGACCTTGACAGAGACAGAAGAAATTCTAGAAAGATGGAAGGAATATTGCAGAGGAATGTATGAAACAACTGACTGTGAAAGCAGAAATCAACAGTGTGAATTATTATTGGAGGAGAAAGTACCCGAACCAACATTAGAAGAAGTCTTATGGGCAATAAAGAATCTGAAAAATGGTAAATCACCAGGATATGATAACAGACGAACGTATTAAAGCAGGAGGAAAGGAATGTGTAACAATCTATCATGCACTTTGTAAAAAGATATGGCATTCAGGTATTTGGCCAAAGAATGGAAAAGAAGAGTATTCATACCACTGCCAAAAAAGGGTAACCTGAAATTATGCATAAATTACAGAACGGTTGCCCTGATTAGTCATGCCACTAAAATTCTATTAAAAATCATAATGGGTAGACTTCGTAAGAAAATAGAAGGAGAAATTAATATGGTTCAAGCTGGTTTTAGGCAAGGAAGAGGATCAAGAGATCATATATTCAATCTAAGATTAATAATAGAGAAATCTCTCTCTCTGAACCTTAAGTGCCCAGGGCACATGGGGCTCCCGCAAGGGTTTTCCACAAATGCCTGTCCTTCGCCTTTTTTTTTGCTCTTGCCCAGGTGAGCCCTCTATTGCTCAACATCCTTTCTGTTTTTCTTCTCCATGTCTCTTTTGGTCTACCCTTACTTCTGTTCCCCTGTAGTGTCCATCTTAGTGCTATTTTTGGTAGTGAGTTGTCAGTCATTCGGAGCACATGTCCCAACCATCGCCAGCGTCTTTCCTCAATAATTGTTGTCAGTGGCTTCATCTGCATTTCTGCTAATAAGATGTTATTTCTTATGGCGTTTGGCCAGAATATTTTCCTAATTCTTCGTAAATATTTAGTCTGGAAAGAATTCAACTTGTTTTCTATGGTTTTGGTGGTTTTCCAGCATTCACTTCCATAGAGTAGTACACTTAGAATATTACTCTTAAATATCCTGATTTTCATATTTATGCTTAGTTTTTTAAAAATTTCTATATAGTCTGCAGCACTGCAAAAGCCTGGTTTGCTCTAGTAAGTCTACTGTTGATGTCCTCTGTGCTGTCTCCATTTTCTACTACTCTGCTGCCAAGGTATACAAATTCGTTGACCTCCTCCACTAACTTGCTATCTACTCTGAGTACATTTCTGTTGTTTACATTTTGCTTCATTAACTTTGTCTTTCCTACGTTGATATTTAGCCCTATGTTGTTTGCATTCTGAGTTAGCTTGTTTATTTTATCTTGCATATCTTTGTGACTGCTTGATAATAGACAAATGTCGTCCGCAAAGTTAAGGTCCTCCAGCACTGTGTCAAGGGTCCATTGTAATCCTCTGCGTTTGTCTGATGTTGCCTCCTTCATTAACCAGTCTACTGCCAAGATAAATAATGTTGGTGATAGTGCACATCCCTGTTTCACTCCTGTTTGTACCCTAAAGCTGCTGGAGGTATGTTCTCCACAGATAACTTTGCACTGAAAACCCTCGTATAGGGCTTTGATTACATTAACTATTTTATGGGGGAGGCCATGCCATTTTAGGATTTTCCACAGTGCATCTCTGTTGACACTGTCAAAGGCTTTCTCAAAATCTATGAATATGTTGTGCTATGCCACTCATTTGCCTGTTCTAATATTTGTCTAAGTACAAATATGTGGTCTATGCATGATCTTCCTTTCCTAAATCCTGCCTGCTCTTTCCGAAGTTTTTCCTCAAGTGTTGGTACAATTCTGTTGATGATTATTCTGCAAAATACTTTACTGGTGAGTGGCAGTAGGGTAATGCCTCTCTAGTTCCCGCAATCTCTGAGGTCACCCTTCTTTGGTAGTTTTACTATAAGGCCAGTTTTCCACTCCTCTGGGGCTTTTTCTAGATCCCAAATTTGTTGTAATATCCGGCAAAGTTGTTTTGGTGTTTCTGTTTCTTCTGCTTTCAGCATCTCAGCAGTCACTTCATCTTCACCTGGTGCCCTGTCTGATTTTAGCTTCTTTATCGCCTCCTTTACTTCACTTATTGTTATTGGTCCTGTATTGATGTTTAGTTCCGCTTTTGCTTCAGGTATATCTATTGCTTGTGCTGCTTGTGTTCTGTTTAGTAGGGTGTTAAAGTGTTCCCTCCATCTTTCAATTTTTCCTCTTTCTCCACTGACCAGTTGTCCATTTTGTGTCCTTATTGCACTTTCACATCTTGTGTTGAAGTTGCCTGTCATCTGCTTTGTGATTTTGTATATGGTTTTCATGTCATTTGTGTATGCTGCTTTCTCTGCTGGTTCTGCTAAGTTGTCATAGTATTGACATTTATCTTGACGGCATGATTCCTTCACTACTTTGTCTTTTTGTGCATAATTACTTAAAACTTGTTCTTTAAGCCGTTGTGATTTGGTGTTCAGTAATTTTTTCTTGATTTCTTTTCTTTGCTCTATCTTTTCCCATGTAGTCTTGCTTATTTATTCCTCTTTTTTCCGTTTCCGATATCCCAGCACCTCTTTTGCTGTTTCCTGTAGTGTTTTATTGAACTCTAGTATGGACATTTCTGCTTCGTCTTGTAGGACACTGAAGCGGTTCTTAAGTACTATTGAGAATTCATTTCTTGTTTGCTGGTCTTTCAGTTTTCTTGTATCAAAACGTATCTTTCTGTGTTCTTTCCTTAATTTTAGTTTTATTTTTGCTACCAGAAGGTTGTGATCGCTTCCTACATCTGCTCCTTTCCTTGCTCGCATATCTTGTAGTGACCGTTTCCACTTGTTGTTTATTAGTATGTGATCGATTTGGTTTTCTGTGTTTTTATCTGGTGACCTCCAAGTTACCGTATGGATGTTTTTATGTTGGAAAATTGTCCCTCCGATGGTCATCATGTTTTCTTCACAGAAACTGCCCAGTCTTTCTCCATTTTCATTTATTTCTCCGATTCCTTCTCTTCCCATGATTCTTCTTCTATCTTCATTTCCTTCACCTACTTTTGCATTGAAGTCGCCCAAGATGAGTAACATATTATGCTTGGGTATTGTTTCTACTTTTGCTTGGAGGCTGTTGTAAAAATCTTCTTTTAATTCCTCTTCAGCTGCGTCTGTTGGTGCATAACAAACTATAATAGACAGCTTCGTGAATCTTGAGTTGAAGTGTGCATATAATAATCTCTCATTTATTGGGGTCCATTTCAGCAATGCTCTTGATGCTTCTTTTGTTATAATCAATGCTACTCCTCCTTCATGAAGATCTTCTTTACCTGACCATATTATTGTATCTTCTGTGTACTGTGTTGTTAATTTCCATCTGCCTTGTCCTGTCCATCTTGCTTCTTGTATTCCTAGTATGTCTAGTTTGTATCTGTGCATTTCCTTGATGGTTTGTGTTAGTTTTCCAGTCTGGTTAAGTGTTCTTACATTCCAGCTGCCTATTTGCATCTTGTGTTTAGGTTCCAGGAGGTCTGCAGGTTGGGCTGGGGACTTCCAGTGGCTGGTTTTCATCCACAACCTTCATGGGCTCAGTTTCTTGATATGCATTTCTCCTTTAACCTGCATTTGTTTTTTCCCTTGCTTCCGTTTCTGTAGCAGTCTGATAGTTTTTATTTACCAGATAGGGTTGCTGGCCCTATGCCGAACCCTCCTTAGTCGCCTTTTACGATCATGTGTGGTAGGGTACAGTGGTCTTATTCTTTGCAGATCCCGGGTACCACACGGGTGAATAGAGAAATGCAAAGAGTTTAATGCGAATCTATATTTATTCTTTTTTAGACTGCTCAAAGGCATTTGATTGTGTGCAACACCAGAAACTTTGGGAACTAATGGTGGAAATGGGATTTCCAGCACATTTGATACAATTAACATCACTGCTGTATCTAGACCAACAAGCAGCAGTAAGAATAAATGGTGAAACAACAACTTGGTTTGACATAAAAAAGGGGTCCGTCAGGGGTGCATATTGTCGCCTTACTTATTTAACTTGTATACTGAAAATATAATGAGGAATGTTAGAGAAGATGTAGACAAAGAATATTACTATGCCATAAAAATTGGAGGTTATGAAATACCAGAGATTAGATATGCTGATGACGCAGTATTACTGTCCACAACACAAAAAGGAATGGAAACGCTAATATGTCAATATGTAAGAATAGTGAAAAGCAAAACCTTTATCTTAATTCAAAGAAAAATAAATAGATGACAACTGACAAAAGAAATAAGCCAGCTGAAATATATACCAATGAGGAAAAATTGGAAAAGGTTGAGAGTTTTGAATATCTTGGATCATTACTAACTAATAATGGAGATACAATGAGGGATATTAAAAGGAGGACTTCTACCGCTCTTCAAAAAAAAAAAAAAAGCTAAAGAAGATGTGGACAGGAACAGACAGAACCACAAAAATAAGATTTTTAAGGGAATGCTTCTTTCCCATCGCAACATATGCCTGTGAGACGTGGACACTTAACAAAACAGATGAGAAACACATTAATGCATTTGAATGTAAATGCTACAGAAGAGTTCTTAAAGTATCATAGACACAAAAAAGAACAAATATATCCATGCTATAAGAACTTAATATTGAAGAAGGTTGGCTAGTAAGGAAGATTAAACAGAGAAAACTTAAATATTTTGGACATATTAAACGTCATGATAATATAAAGAAGAGAGTCTTGGAAGGGTACATAATGGGAAAAAGAAAGAGAGGAAGACCAAGGCATCTTGCTTACAACCGAGGAGCCTACAGGAGAGCGGAGGCAAAGTTCGGCAAGGGACATGCAAATAACTGATGAGAGAGAGAGAGAGTGCGTATGATAATTAGAGAGAGAGAGAGAGTGAGTTTGTGTGTGTGATAATTAGAAAGAGAGAGAGAGAGAGAGAGAGAGAGAGAGAGGAGAGAATGTGAAACAACTGACCTAGTCAGACCTCATCAGGTTTTGAAGTAAACTCTGGGATTCACCTGACCTGCTGCATCAAACAATGAGATTTCTAGAGCAAGCTTGAGGAAATCCGAGGAAGAATTCAAATAATGGATGTTGTCTTCAGAAACAATCGCCGCTGTTAATCTCTCGTGCGACAGCTAAGCGGTTGGCCACGGACTGTTTGTACACTTCACTTTCTCTGGATCATGTGAATGGTATGTAGAGAAAGTCACAGGACTAAGCGACTTGTAAGCGCACATTAACCCAGCTTATTGCCTCAGTCAGGGAAATACTGAAGTGGCTGGAGGAAACAATCGCACTGTAATTTGAACAGCAAAGATGGTTAATAGGAGATATCTGGCGAAAAGCAGTGCAAATGAGGGGACTATATGTAAAAAACAATTAGAAAAAGACGATGAATACTTACAGAATCACTAGAAAAAGAAGGGGGGGGGGGAAGAGAGAGAGAGAGAGAGATATCGAGAGTTGGGGGTGGGGGGGGGGGGGGGTGGAAGGAATGAAAATATTTTTGAAGACACCAGTGAAATAGGAAGAAAGACAGAGGAAGACCTAGAGACAAGACAGAAAGAAAAGGTGTGGAACAGGGTTACCATGCGACCTCATTTATGCGAACATGTCCTAATTTTTTTTTTTGGGGGGGGGGGGGAGGGGAAGGGAAGGAGGAGAAAGGGGGGAATGACCGTCTGCACGTGTTTAACACTTTCACCTACCAAGAAACACCCCCCCCCCCCGATCAGAGTAGAGAAAACCTGGTAGGTTAGCCTAGCTATTGACACCGTTTAAGCATTGCATAATGCCTGTTTGACTTCCTAGAGAAGTGGTTCTTTATTTCAGCTGATCAAAATCTGGCAGCCGACCCTAGATTGGAACCCGAACCCACTGAGTGCGGATTTATTGGGTACGTCACCCCTTTCCCAAATTTAACACATCAAAATACACAGGCAGCTCTAGAAGCAGAGTTGGGGGGGGGGGGAGATGCTGTCCGGTGAGGCAAACAGCGACCCATAGCTGACCAAGACACTGTCTCACCTCTCTGTGGTACCCACAGTAACAGGCCTAGCCTGGCTAACAGGGCAGGGATCACCATAGTCCCCATGGTGGTGGAGTCTGCTAAAGAAGCATTGCACACCCCCTGTTTTTTAGCTGTACTCTGGGACTGATATAGCTATCGTAGCCCGCTCCCACGCCGATACGATGCTGTGTGTCAACTCCTTCACAGCAGCGGCTGCAAAGAACACCAGCTCGCAGTTTCATGGAAATACAAGACACGACGAGACAAACAGAATTCAGCGTCGAGCCGTAATCTCTGAACAAAGTTGTGTAGCATACAACTAAGGTTACCATTCAGAGTTGCTAACCTTCTAAAGCGGTGACTTTCAACTTCAGGCCACAAAACATTAGGGTCGTGGAGTGTCTCGGGCAGGGTCGTGAATATATATATATAGCTTTTCGGAAATCCTACTACTTTATATCTTCTTCTTCTTTTTCTTCTTCTTCTTCGTTCGCTTCTACCACCAAGACCGTCCCGGGATCCTCCTGAATTTACTCATGTGGTCCTCGATAGGTCCCATGGTCCCCCCTTTGGTCCCCGAAGGGACCACACGAGATCCATGAGAGGACCACAAGAGGTTCAGAGTATCGCAGGGTTGAGCCTGTATTCTTGGTGGGTCTCAGAAGCGGGATTGCGTGACACCGTGGTTTTCGTTGCACCAGTTTAATTTAGAGTTAGACTTTCTCACCGGAAAACATCGACGTGTTTTGTTTATATTTTCAAATTCATTCATCCATTCATTTGCATGTCCCTTGCGGAACTTTGCCTCCCAAACAGCACTCCTGTAGGCCTCTCGGTTGTGAGCAAGATGGCCTGCTGCTGCTGCATCCATTTGCAGATCGTCAACGATGTCTTGCAGACATCTTCGTTTTGGTCTTCCTCTTTATATAAATAGTAAAATAATCGCACTTGGTGTTCATTCAAATATTTGTTGAATTTCATTTAATAAAGAAAAAAAAAACCAAACTACATGCATAACATGCGTAAGTGCTGTGTAGGGTCGCTCTGATTGGCTAGGGAGATGGGTGGGGGAAGAGAGAGAGAGAGAGAGAGAGAGAGAGAAAGGGGGGCGGGGATCATTTGAGGATCACTGTTCTAAAGGGATGCAAACAAACAGGGATGTAAATCACACAGTGTTGAACGAAACTACGAAAAGTGGGGAGGCCCCTGCTAGATGGAAAATGCAGTTGTTTTGCTCGGCCTTGACTTTTACATAACTCTAAAGGTTTATGTTTTATAAAAGAAGCCACACAAGAGAGTAGATCTTGTACAATCAGTGGATCAGCCTTGCTCGCTTTCAGAAACACAATTTTTACCCTACTCAGCGAAAAGAAAGGCAATTATTTGTGACATTCCACTGGGGCTGCTGGCTTTAAAAAATTTGACAGGTTCAGGATTAAGCGACCTGCGTCACTGTTTTGGCGGATTTGTTTGGCAACATGTTTCTAAAACAGATCGCCATACAACCGCCAGTTTCTGGGCGTTTGTTGTGGCGTTAGGTGTCTTCTAAATTTAGCTACAAGCCATGGCAGAGCTTGTGACCGCGAAAACCAATCTTTTGTTACTTTGGCTAAAAAGGATATGTTACGTTTTTACCCTAAGATGGTAAACTTCTTGGGTAAATAAATCGCAGGGCATTCGTTTTCCTCGACAACGAAGAACAAATAAATAGAGATCAACTCTGTAGTCAAAACTTTATTGCCTATCCTAGTTAAAAACAAAACAAAACAAAACACGAAGACGTTACATAGAATCAAATTTAAAGTATAGACTAATTTTCTCATATTTTCTTTCAGCCGGTCAGTTCTTAGCTGCACATACACAAGGTAGAACCAAAGTACTGAAATGTTTTGAAGTCATGCTGGCAATAACGAGGTAATGATTTCAACAGCCTGGTGACATTTTGGACAGTCTTTAGGGGGTCTGTATGGGTGGAAAGGTTAAGAGCTCATGTTGCACACATGCCTTCCCACGACTCTCTCCTTGGTGGCACCAAGACATTGTCAGAATCATCTGAACAGTTCAAGACAATGAATGTTTATCGCAAGTCACTAGCACTTTCCTTCTCTCATAGCATCAGGATCAAACCGTCCGCGCTCCATCTGTTCGTGGTATTCTGAAATTAGATGTCTTATCACAGCCTAACCAGTTTGGGGGGGGGGGGGAGTGGAGCTTACAAAGATCCCTGGCAGGTAAGTTATCACATTCGAAGATTTTACTTTTTATACTTGTCAATTCTGTCATTTCATCATATCGTGTTATACGGACATTTTCGATACAACTGTGGTCTTACTTCTAAATCTCCACATGGAAAGTTCTGGTCTTGAGGCTTCTCTGACCTTCGTGAATAGGGGCCATCATTGTGCAGTTCATCACCAACAACAGTAAATATATTCATTCAAGGCCACGGAGCCCATGAACCATCACGAGGACAACAGAAGAATTTGGAAAGTTCACGGACCCGTAAATGGATTGATTCGATTAAAAAAAAATTCCGGCTTTCGTTTATTGTTTTATTTTAAATAAGAAGTCCACAGTGCGAGTGTACGGGGCTAGAAGAATAGGTGAAAGGTCAAAGAATGACGCTTAAATAAGGAACGTCAGCCACAGATCTTGGAAAGGGGGGGTGGGGGAGGAGGAACTCCGTCAGCATGAACCACTCATGATCGGACTTGCGTTCCTTTTATAGCAGTGGTTCACGAACTGCTAGGACCGCCGCCCTCCTTGCCAAGGTCATGACCTTAGCGTGCTCTAAAACATTTTTCTCTCAACTGGTTCTAAATCTACGTGCTCTCCTTCCCATCCCGGATTCTTCTCACCGCTCCTACCGGGGGCAATTTTGTCCCTTTGGAAAACAAAACCATGTTGTAAACCATAATAGCATGTGCCCGGAATGTTATCCTCAGCCACGCCATAATAAAAGGGCACGAGAATGTTATCCCCACTACACCATGATAAGAAGTCCAAAAAAAAAAACAACGTTATCCCAAGCCAGACCATAATAAGAGGTCCTGAAAATGTTATCCCAAGCCAGACCATAATAAGAGGTCCTGAGAATGTTATCCCCAGCCAGACCATAATAAGAGGTCCTGAGAATCTTATTCCTTGTCACATCATACTACAAGATCCCATGGATCTTATTCCTTGTCATATCCTACTAAAAGATCCCAAGGATCTTATTCCTTGTCACATCCCTACTAAAAGATCCCAGGGATCTTATTCCTTGTCATATCCTACTAAAAGATCCCAAGGATCTTATTCCTTGTCACATCCTACTAAAAGATCCCAGGGATCTTATTCCTTGTCACATCCTACTAAAAGATACCAGGGATCTTATTCTCACCTCCTTTACACATCAAACCATAGGCAA
This sequence comes from Achatina immaculata, assembly GCA_009760885.1. NCBI lineage: Eukaryota > Metazoa > Mollusca > Gastropoda > Stylommatophora > Achatinidae > Lissachatina > Lissachatina immaculata. The sequence goes on from CM019716.1 coordinate 40,046,330, forward strand.
TGGGACAGTAACTGTATTGAATAGTTCTCTTACCCACAGCTCATAAGAGGGTCTGGGAATGTTACACTTGCAGCATGGTAAGAGGCTCAGAGAATGTTATAAACAGCCATGACATGAGGCTCTGGGAATGTTATAAACAGCCATGACATGAGGCTCTGGGAATGTTATAAACAGCCATGACATGAGGCTCTGGGAATGTTACACCTGCAGCATGACATGACACCCTGGGAATGCTACAAACAGCCGCAGCATGATATATGAGGCTCTGGGAATGTTACAAACAGCCATAACATGATTCCTGCCTCATTAGCCAGGCTAGGTATGTTACGGGGGGGTACCCCTGGGGAGGTGGGACATGGTCTTGGTTAGCTACGGTTAACTAACCCAGATGCTTGTATCTGAGCTATGTTTTGTTGACTGACAAACCAGACCGCATCTTTGTCCGACTTCCTAGTGATATCATGACTGTCATATAAGTAAGAAGAAGAATTTGTAGTTTCTTCTCACATTTCTCACATCTCTGAGCACTTTGGAAAGTGTGCCTTAGTTATCTTATGCTGCACAACCACTTTACTGAGCACACACGTTGTCAACATCTCACATGCAGTATTCATTCTTGTGTGATTTTGTCTCAAAAGTTACGGAGTACATTTACAAACAACAGATTTCTTTAAAACTGCTAGACAAAAAGAAAAAAAAAACCCTGGAATATTCACCCTGTCAAGAAACCAAAACAATCTCCGCCAGTCAGCAAAATGCTAACACTAAGCAAAGGAGAAGAGTTAAGAATTAATGAAAGCTTTTTTTTTGTTCAAGCCTTGTACTTCACAGTCTGGAAAATTCAAACTATAAAGTAAATACTTAAAAAGCTAGACAAAAATGAAGATAAAGACTTGTTTAACAAATTGATATGTTTTTATTTTAGCATCACATATAAAACCAATCATTTTTTACATGCCAAATAAATGACAGATATTAATTAAAAAAAGTTATAGACTGAAATGAAGTGAGAATCTAGGTCAATTGAAATATTTCTAAGGTAGTGAAATTAATTCCTTTTTCTGAATACTGGTTTATCTCACATTTGTTATCACAGCATCACTTCTGTTATCACAGTATAACCAACAATCTACAGTCATGATACAAACAGCTAACAATCACAACATAGCCTGTCTACAGTCACAGTACAATCAATCTACAATCAGACAACTTATAATTGCAGCAAGACTAAACAAGTGTTTCTCTAATCACAGGATGGCAAATCTACAATCACAAGTACAATCTATAATCATCATCATCATCATCATGTGCCGTGCCGACTGGCGTTGGCTATTATGCTTCTCCAGAGTACGCGATCCTTCATGCATGCCATCAGCTCAGTTGGTGATCTCCTCTCACACCATCCCGTCAGACTGTCCAGTATCATTTCTCTTGGTCTTCTTCTTGATCTTCTTCCTTCTATTTTTCCTGTTGTTATAATATTTTCAATGCCCCCTCTTCTCATTGCATGTCCTATGAAAGTACATTGTCTCTCTCTTATCTTTTTAACAAGGTTTTTTTGTCTCTCCAGCTCTTCTCCTACATTCTTCATTAGTTATTTTTGCTGTCCAGGGGATTCGCAACATTCTTCTAATAAACCACATTTCTGCTGCTTCCAATGATTTTTGTGCAGACTTGCCTATTGTCCATGATTCACTTCCATATAACAAGATAGGTTCAATATAGCATTTTAGTACTCGTTTTCTAACATTCATTGATAAGGATGTGTTGGTCAATATGTTTCTCATTCTCTGAAATCTATAATCAGACAACTTATAATTGCAGCAAGACTAACCTACAATCACTCACACACAAAACCAATCTATAATTGCAATTGTTTCTCTAATCACAAGATGATAAATCTACAATCATGACTGCTTCTCATATTTAAAAAAAAAACCCTCACTGTGCAACCTGTTTAGCATCCTATCACAACCAGTCTGTCACATCTGCTCCTGCTGTCCTAGAAGGTCTAACCAATCACAACTCTTCTGCTGGACTGGCGCAAGTAATCTGTTATTAAAGTAACCTCTTTGAAAACTTTACGTGGACAAACACATGTGAGCCAAACTAGCGACTTCCGTTCTGCTTTGGCAAGAGACACTCTGAGGCTCTTCCCACAATGAGACTTCGTTGTTTGTTGCTTTTTCTGTAACATGCTGAATTTTTTATGTGACAGGGTCAGAGAACTGTAAAAGTGGAGATGAGTAGCATGCAGCACCGCTGGGGCACAATACAAAGGCTGGCCAAGGGCCGTTAGAGGAGGAGAGAGTCAGATGCTGGCCTGCAAGACACCACAGGGTGTAGTGGACAGTGATTGCTTTAGCTGATCACCGACCAAGGACATGGATGGAAGGATGGATTTGGCAAGAGAAGAAAGAAACAAGAAAAACATGCAAGCTCTCATGTCACACATGCATACACCATGTTAAAAAAATATAAAACATTGTATTTAGCTGTGATCATATTTAGGATCACACTGTTCAATAATTTCATATGGGGACAATAATGAACTCCTTACATCATCTGGGCTGTGTCTGTGTGCTGGCAAGAACTGCTTCACACCGTTCATCTTTAGGGATCACCACGGCACCATCAGATATAAAGTTTTCAGCAAGAATGTTGGGACAAGCATCTACAGGACCATCAGCTTCAGCAGATAACAATTCTCTCTTCAGCCTACGTTTCTTGAGCGGCGTCAACAGATCTGGAAAGACATTACAACAAGAAATACAACAGCTGTCAGAGAACTAGACATTGCTCTAGAGTCACTCTACTACTGTCATCATCAGCTCTTCCCAGCCATGCTCTGGTGAAGATCACAACATGTATCAAGTCTGACTGGCAAGGGACAACAAAGTTTTTTTTTCACACTTCCCAAAAGTGGATCTCTGAAGCAGGTCAGCGCCATGTGCAAGATGGGAGCTTGTTGGGCTAAGTATAACAGCTTGTAGCAGGTAGCTGGACTAAGGGGAGATAAGAAGAATGGTTTTTGTGATCCCAGTCACTGTGCCACCCCACTAAAGCAAATGGTTTTGTGATCCCAATTACTGTGCCACCCCACTAAAGCAAATGGTTTTGTGATCCCAATTACTGTGCCACCCCACTAAAGTAAATGGTTTTGTAACCCCAATTACTGTGCCACCCCACTAAAGCAAATGGCTTTGCTGATTCAAATCACTGTGCCACCCCACTAAAGCAAATGGTTTTGTAACCTCAATTACTGTGCCACCTCACTAAAGCAAATGGTTTTGTAACCCCAATTACTGTGCCACCCCACTAAAGTAAATGGTTTTGTAACCTCAATTACTGTGCCACCCCACTAAAGCAAATGGTTTTGTAACCCCAATTACTGTGCCACCCCACTAAAGCAAATGGTTTTGTAACCTCAATTACTGTGCCACCCCACTAAAGCAAATGGTTTTGTAACCCCAATTACTGTGCCACCCCACTAAAGTAAATGGTTTTGTAACCCCAATTACTGTGCCACCCCACTAAAGCAAATGGCTTTGCTGATTCAAATCACTGCGCCACCCCACTAAAGCAAATGGTTTTGTAACCTCAATTACTGTGCCACCCCACTAAAGCAAATGGCTTTACTGATTCAAATCACTGTGCCACCAAACTAATGCAAATGGTTTTGTGATCCCAGTCACTGTGCCACCCCACTAAAGCAAATGGTTTTGTGATCCCAATTACTGTGCCACCCCACTAAAGCAAATGGTTTTGTGATCCCAATTACTGTGCCACCCCACTAAAGTAAATGGTTTTGTAACCCCAATTACTGTGCCACCCCACTAAAGCAAATGGCTTTGCTGATTCAAATCACTGTGCCACCCCACTAAAGCAAATGGTTTTGTAACCTCAATTACTGTGCCACCTCACTAAAGCAAATGGTTTTGTAACCCCAATTACTGTGCCACCCCACTAAAGTAAATGGTTTTGTAACCTCAATTACTGTGCCACCCCACTAAAGCAAATGGTTTTGTAACCCCAATTACTGTGCCACCCCACTAAAGCAAATGGTTTTGTAACCTCAATTACTGTGCCACCCCACTAAAGCAAATGGTTTTGTAACCCCAATTACTGTGCCACCCCACTAAAGTAAATGGTTTTGTAACCCCAATTACTGTGCCACCCCACTAAAGCAAATGGCTTTGCTGATTCAAATCACTGCGCCACCCCACTAAAGCAAATGGTTTTGTAACCTCAATTACTGTGCCACCCCACTAAAGCAAATGGCTTTACTGATTCAAATCACTGTGCCACCAAACTAATGCAAATGGTTTTGTAACCCCAATTACTGTGCCACTCCACTAAAGCAAATGGTTTTGTAACCCCAATTACTGTGCCACCCCACTAAAGCAAAAGGTTTTGTAACCCCAATTACTGTGCCACCCCACTAAAGCAAAAGGTTTTGTAACCCCAATTACTGTGCCACCCCACTAAAGCAAATGGCTTTGCTGACTCAAATCACTGTGCCACCCCACTAAAGCAAATGGTTTTGTAACCCCAATTACTGTGCCACCCCACTAAAGCAAATGGTTTTGTAACCCCAATTACTGTGCCACCCCACTAAAGCAAATGGCTTTGCTGATTCAAATCACTGTGCCACCCCACTAAAGTAAATGGTTTTGTAACCCCAATTACTGTGCCACCCCACTAAAGCAAGTGGTTTTGTGATCCCAATTACTGTGCCGCCCCACTAATGCAAATGGTTTTGTGATCCCAATTACTGTGCCACCCCACTAAAGCAAATGGTTTTGTAACCCCAATTACTGTGCCACCCCACTAAAGCAAACGGTTTTGTGATCCCAATTACTGTGCCACCCCACTAAAGCAAATGGTTTTGTAACCCCAATTACTGTGCCACCCCGCTAAAGCAAATGGTTTTGTGATCCCAATCACTGTGCCACCCTACTAAAGCATACTGATTTTGCTGATCCCAATCACTGTGCCACCCCCAATAATACAAAGACAATGAAAATATAAATTTGAGCATATTAATTAACAGAATACTATTAAAAAAGCTGAAAAGAAATAAACAAAAGGATAATGATGATACAGAAGGATGGACAACAGCCTGACTAGGTTCACTGTGAAAGAAAGAAGCACAGTAAGCTAGAGATCCATGTCAACTAACCTTCCCTGGGGATGTGGCACAGGATGATGATGATATGTCAAATAACTTCCTGGCTTCTATTTAAGCAAATGTATAAGAAGTTTTGTCAGTTTGATGAGTACAATGTCCTGATATATGAAAGTTTGTCAGATGAGTACAATGTCTTGATATATGAAAGTTTGTCAGATGAGTACAATGTCCTGATATATGAAAGTTTGTCAGATGAGTACAATGTCCTGATATATGAAAGTTTGTCAGATGAGTACAATGTCCTGATATATTAAAGTTTGTCAGATGAGTACAATGTCCTGATATATGAAAGTTTGTCAGACGAGTACAAGTAAAGGTTTGTCAGATGAGCGCAAGTAAAGGTTTGACAGATGAGCGCAAGCAAAAGTTTGTCAGATGAGCACAAGTAAAGGTTTGTCAGATGAGTACAAGTAAAGGTTTGTCAGATAAGCACAAGTAATGGTCCCACCTAAAGATTTGGGAGATCCAGCTCCTGGACTTTCAATGCATGTAGCAGGATCTGGATTGATGCCACTGTGTAACGGAGATCCTCTGCTGCTCTCGGTGCTCACAGTGAACTTTTGATTAAAAACCATGTAGGCTGGAACCTCCTGCATTGCCTGGCGGAGCCATCGCTAGAAGAAATGACATGAGAATTTAGAGAAGACGGTCTTGGAAGGGTATATTATGGGAAAGACCAAGAGAAGGAAAGACTTTGGAAGACCAAGACGAAGATGGCTGCAAGACATCGTTGATGATCTGCGAATGGATGCATCAGCAGCAGGGCACCTTGCTTATAACTAAGAGGCCTGCAGGAGAGCTGTTAGAGAGGCAAAGTTCCACAAGGGACATGCACCTGACTGAGCGTACCATCCCACAAAAATCTGGACTGGAAAAGTAGAAAAGATCTCATGCACTGATTGGCAGAATTTATCACATAAAGAAGTGATAAACCCTTTCACTGTTATATATCTCCTGGCAATACATTTTACATATTATGACTGTTAGCATAAATTACAAATACAAAATTTTTACTATACAGATAAATAACAGTACTTCATCTGATTTCAGTTGCCTAGAACAATGCTGTGACATCTGCTGGTATCATATCACTTTTACTGCACTGGCTAATATCTACTGAAACACATTTGACTAAAGTGTTAACTGAATGGAAGTAGATTTTGAGCTGATCACCAAACAGATGAGAAGATGCATGGAATGGCATCCATACAGAAATGGTCTGACAACAATAAAGAAGCATGCAATACAAGGCTGACAGATATGATGAACAAAACAGCAATGTGTCTCTACTGATAATTTAACAAATGCTGCATTAGAACTTGTTTTAAAACTTCTGATGATAAAACTGCAGTTTCTGAGTGAGCTGAGCAAACTTGAAAGAGTATTTCACTGATTTCTTCTTCTTCTTCTTCGTTCGCTTCTACTACCAAGACTGCACCGTGATCCTACTGAAATTACTCCTGTGGTCCCCGAGAGGACAACAAGAGATCCCTGAGAGGACCACAAGAGGTTAACTCTTCCCATGCCATAGTCGCTATAGTGAGGATTTCCGATTACCGAGTTGTGTGCCACAGTCGTTATAGTGACAATTCATTTATTTCAATAAAACCAACCAGTGTAACATTTAGATTGTACATATTTCGTTCGCGTTTCCTGTGACACTTTTCAAAATGGTGGAAGAGTCCCTAGTTACGAGCGATGCCGAGCAAGAAAAAGGAAGAGAAACATCGAAATTTTTCAATTTTTGACGATGTAGATAGGGGTATGGACATGGCCTGTGACCTCCCCACTGCTCTTGAATGTATCCTAAGTAGATTTAGACATATTAGATGACTGGAGAAATAGTTTGTAGGTTATTTCAGACATTAATTTAGCGAGAATGCAACATAGAATCACAATATGAGATCGACAAGTAGATCTAGACATCTCAGATGGTAAGTAGTGCATATCTAGACCTAGCCGATGGTGAGCTGGGCACAATCACTGTCTAAAAACACCACATTACTTCTTTTCTCCTAAAAAAAACTCTGCATTTATGAAATTTTCATACATTTAGTTATACTTTGAAACATAATAAGTACACGGAAGTACATGTAAATACTGTTTTCCATTCCATTTTACAACTATGCCCACTATACAGATCAGGACCCACGCTTTTTGTGTGGCAAGGACGGGAACATCTGCATTTTTTTCTTTGGCATGGGAAGAGTTAAGAGTATTGCGAGGCTTGGGCTTGTACTCTCGGTAGGTCACAGAAGCGGAATTGCATGACACTGTGGTTTTCGTTGCACCAGTTTAATCTAGAGTTGGACTTTCTCACCGGAAAACCTCATTGTGATTAGAATATGCATATATCCCCATCGGGTGAGAGGTGGTTGCCTATCTAGACTGCACGGGTCCAGTGTCTCCGACTTCATCATTTTGTGGTCATGGCTGCTACCCTTCCTAGTTGTGACCAGGATGGAGCTTATGTCCAGGAGGACAAATCCTTGCCACTAGTAAGTTTCACCCCTGAGTTAAGCTGGTTTAGGCGTATTATCCCAGTATGGGCGTATTAAGGATGTGACCGATCTCTAGAGCAGAGGTACCGTGACATGAGTAGTCGTCAATTTTCACCCCTGGATTAAGCCGGTTTAGGCATGTTTCACCAGTATGAGTGTATATAGGATGTGGCCGGCCTCTAGAGCAGAGGTGCCGTGGTATGAGTAGCTCTTGCCACAAGACTACTGGACATATCGATTAAACTTCACTTTATCCTTTTCGTCACCTTTTCACAGTGACACTGCACAGCAACCCTAATCGCATTTTCTTCATTGGCTGGGAGGAGTTTTACCCCACGCACGGCAGTCAAAGAATCTTGCTAACAGTGTACTTCACTGATGTGAATTAGTATTCTTTCTGTTTGAGGTTTTTTATATAGTAAGATGAGTACCTTCTTGGCTGACCCAGCTCCTGATTCCATGCCCCTGACACCACATGCTCCGGAGTACAAGCTCTTGCGCTGCAGGTGGTCAACTGTGTTCACACGTGGATTTGGTAGACACTGGACAAACACATCATCTTCATGCTTGGAGTTTTCATCATCATCATGTTTACTGGACCAATCCTCAGACAGATTCTGGAAATTCAAAAAGTTTTTTTTTTTTTTATTTAATAAAAAGAATATACTGCTGTTGTAATTACAAATCTTCATAGCAATAGTGTATTAGGAGATCTTTGTAGCATTAAACTAGATAAGGTTATCAGCTAAGATTATGGTGATCTTGGAATACGGACATTATCTCTGAAGGCAGAGAATCTCTCCCTGGACGGCATGAGTCAAACAAGACCATCACCGGATGAAGAGGAAAATATGACCACATGCAGCCTCATTTTCATAAGTAAACAATTTCACTATCCGAGATCATAGCGGGCAAACAAACAAAAAAAAACATACAAGTTGAGTTTCATCATGGCTTGACTTAACAGTGCCCATCTGAACTCCAAAAGGAACACGCCAGCCTTCATCAGACTGTGGTATCTCAATGACGCCAGCCTTCATCAGACTGTGGTATCTCAATGTTACAAGAGGCACTGCAAGCTACTACATGAAGCAGATGCTACTCAACTTTTGGTCAACCCTTTAGAAAAATCCTCTCTGACAAATCATCTTAGCTACTATTGTTGTCTTTGTAAAAGAGCATTTACTGAATTTTTTAAAAACTGCAGTTACAGTGACCCATTGTTAATATTTTAAATGAAATCTGATCTGTTGTAATCTAATAAATATATAGATGATACATTGATTAACATACATTTTATTTGGTAATCACACATCTCCACTCTGGGCAGCCAATGGTATTTCCAACCATTCTGGTTGCTTTTCAGTTCCCATGCCACATAGTCAGCATGTTAAAATATATTTCTATCAGCTTTCCCCTTCTCTTTCTCTGCTGAGTATTCCTGTGATTCTCAAGTTCTCTGTTTCCCATGTCCAAAGAATACTGCTCATCTTTTCTTATGTATTTATATTTATATATATATATATATATATATACACCTGTAGAATGTCTGGAACAGAGTCAAAGTTGTATGATAAAGGGCAGAAAGTCAGACGGGCCTGCATGCCCATTTCTTAACCTTTTGAAATAAAGATCAATCAATCAATCAATAATGATCTGATTATTTCCCATTACTCTGCAACCTTTTCAAAACCTTCTTCACATGTTTTTTTTCATCACTCTGCAACTTCTCAGAGAATATCTTCATGTGCTTCTCTAGTTGTAAAAGAAAAACCTTACAAAATTATCGTACATCCTTCCCACACCATTAAACGTTACATAGAGCTCACATGGTAGTTTGCCAAGTTTTCCTGTTTTTGGCAAGTTTTTCAACCTCATTAAGGGATTTTATGCCTAGTAAGTTTGCCTCTCTTAACAATGTCCTCTGCAGAGTTTCACATGGTTGACCTCTTTTTATTTGGCCTGTTGTATTCCACTTGATAGGTTGTTTTGGGATTCTCTAATTGTTTTTTCTCATCACGTGACCAATATATGTCTCATCTCTTTTTTCTAATCACCTGTGAAACAGGTTGCTCACTCCTCTGCCTTATCTCTGCATTGTTCTTGAATTCTTACAAAATTATAGTTCACCTTTTTTGTTTTCATAAACCTGAAGAAGCCACCATCCTCGTCTGCTGCAGATGGTAACGATGTACAAACTGGGGTTAAGGCAGGCGTGCCAGGCACCGAGAGAGCCCCAAGAGGAAAACTATTGTTGCTACTTCCTTCATCTGTGGACACTGAAGCAGCATCGGAGATGGCAGTCGTGTTCCGAATTCTGTTCCTCCTTATAACAAAATATAAAAGAGAAAAACATGAAAAAGAGAAAAATGTATCTCAGAGCAGAAATGAAACAAAATTTTATACACAAGAAACAAATTTGGAGATGATAAAGTCTCTCTCTCTCTCTCTCTGAACCTTAAGTGCCCAATGCACATGGGGCTTCCGCAAGGGTTTTCCACAAATGCCTGTCCTTTGCCTTTTTTTTCTGCTCTTGTCCAGGTGAGCCCTCTATTGCTCAACATCCTTTCTGCTGTTCCTCTCCATGTCTCTTTTGGTCTACCCTGTGGTGTCCATCTTAGATAAAGTCTACTACCAGAGAATCTAATAATAATGAAAATCTTTGAAAGCTGCAGTTTGCACACTGCAGTGTGTTGGTTATGCTTTCTCAAGATCCACTGTTAAAAAATGTTTAATTATCTTCACTTGACCTAAATATAAATGACTCTGATGCTTGCAGACTTTGCTCACGGATAATTCTATTAATACATGACTGCCATAAATGACCACTAGTCTGGGCAAGTGCTTCTGGTGCATTAACCCCATTCCAATACAAATGCAGGACAAGGTCCACATGTCTGAATGTGATGCATCTATCAGAACTGGAGTGATTGCAAGCAGATGGATGAGAAAGAACCTTGCCATCAACTACCTTTAGAGGATCTCCCTCTCTTCTGGATTTTTTTCTTTTGAGGTTTACTTTGTACCCTTGATTCTCCTAAGCCACTCACAATTCATTTTTACAGACAATGAAAGCAAATATAGGTAAAGGTAAAATCCTTGTATCCATGTCATTAAGCCACATAAGGGATATGGTGTCAAGCCGTATTTTCAAAATCGTCAGCACATGACAGCGTGATGTGGTCAGTATCATGCCTTACCAGATTTCTCTGGTGTTAATTTTTAGAGGACCTTTTTGGTGTGCACCAGAACAAAATCCCACTGCTGGGACTTAAAGACAGTACCACTGGATTTAGTATAGCAAAAGCTTAATAATAAATGTTCAGGTTTTGTCAAAGACAGTACCACTGGATTTAGTATAGAAAAAGCTTAATAATAAATGTTCAGGTTTTGTCAAAGACAGTACCACTGGATTTAGTATAGCAAAAGCTTAATAATAAATGTTCAGGTTTTGTCAAAGACAGTACCACTGGATTTAGTATAGCAAAAGCTTAATAATAAATGTTCAGGTTTTGTCAAAGACAGTACCACTGGATTTATCATACCAAAAGCTTAATAATAAATGTTCAGGTTTTGTCAAAGACAGTACCACTGGATTTAGTATACCAAAAGCTTAATAATAAATGTTCAGGTTTTGTCAAAGACAGTACCACTGGATTTAGTATACCAAAAGCTTAATAATAAATGTTCAAGTTTCATTGAAGATCCCTTCAATAAAAAGTCTGATTTATGAACACAGTTCTTCTAACAACAAACCTTCTATTTCTCTTGCCTTTTCTCAAAGGCTTTCTAGAAGATTCTTCCACTGGTCCGGGTGCTTCCTGAAAGACTGTTGACACTCCAGAAGCAAGGCTGGCACCAATACTGACCCAAATGTTACAATCAAATCCGTTTTCATTTCCAGTTTTGATGTGTGCACCATTTGTCGATTTGAGCACTTGATGACTGGCAGTGAACTTGTTCTTAACGTCGTCTACCCCATTATGAGATTCGTCTTGTGAAGTGGGATGAGAACAACCATTCGTCTCAAGGTTACTGTTACCACAACTTCCATCTTTCTGGATGTAAACGTTACATAAAGTTACAAAAGAGAAACAAAAATTTTTTTTAGGAATTTCTGATGCTGGAAATAAGCAAATATCAATCTTTTCATTTCATCTGTCCAAGATTTCTTGGATAAATCAATTCTGACATTCAAATTTGGTGTTAGTGAGACAAGTTGGTTTATTAAAATGGCATCTGATCTCCTGAGGTTAGTAATCTGATGAGACTGATAAAAGCAATCAACAGTCACTCCAGAAAGAACAGATAAATAAAGCAGGCTAAAGCATCTACACAAAGCCAGTCTTGATACACACAGAACGACAAGATAACGAAACGGTCTGCGCACCTGACCCGTTACCAGTGTCTGTAACAGTAGAATGGAAACAATCACAATAAGACAGATGGTAAAATATAGCTTAATATGATACAACTTGCCAGGGAATACACCTTTCATATGATTAGAGGCAATTCCTGACAAACTGTACTCCTCAGAGGGCAAGAGGAAGAAGCAATAATAACAAAGGAAAATTTGATCAGTTTAAAATATAAACTGCCAATGTGATTGACATGAGTCATGTGATTACTGCAGTATTTGCTAATGCATGAAGCATTTACCTTCTTCAACTTGGAATATCCTGAACGCTTCCTCACACCTGAATCTCCTCTAGCCAAAGCTTCCTTTCTTCTCTCCTCTCATTTCTCCATCCTTTCAAAAGCTTTCAAGATGGCGTCAAGCTTTCTTTCCTCTCTTGTCTGTAGTAACAGAGGAGAAAAAAAAAAGTTGCACATTTATAGACAGGCAGAATGTCAGACAGGCCCATGAACCCAATTTTGAAAATAAGTTTGTTCACTGGAACTTTGATTAACAGCAGTAAAATATGAAACAAATACTAAAAAAATGAAGTTAGCGAGATCGTATACCAACACATTTTTCAGAAGTTGATACTGAAATGATTTTTCATATAATAAACAAGAAAACTGAAGCACACATTTGTAAAATGTACAAGATGACATAACTTACAATGGAAAAAGTGACCACGAAAGGGAAAAACATTTATCTACAGCACAGAAAGCAATACAGAACATCTCTCATGGATGTAAGGGTTTATAGGGGTGCAGATGTCAACAGTACAACCTGTGCATAGGGAAAATAAAACTAAAATTGAAAAGTCAACACAAGAAATCAGTACACAGAAAGATAAACAGCCACAGCCTACAAGAAGAAAATACTAACATTAATTTCAATCAGGAACTTGCCAATCATTCCAAAACACCCAGTGAAGTTGAGGAGATAGGTATAGATGAGTTATGGAATTCTTACAGCACAGCCATAATCACAGCAGCAAAAGTAAGCGCTGGATTGGAAAAACCAAATAGAAAAGCATGGATTTCAGATAAAACATGGAAGTATATACATGAAAGACGAGCAGTCAAATTAGACATGTTGAATGCAAAAGAAGATCATGAAAGAGATTTGGCAAAAGCAAAATACAAAGACATAGACAAGAAAGTAAAAAGTTCAGCTAGGAGGGATAAAAGAGAATACATAGACAATATGGCGAAAGAGGCAGAAAAAGCAGCAAAAACAGGAGACAGCAAAACTTTATATAACATACAAAAGAGGCTAACAGGTACTATTATATCTAAAGAAAGACCAATCCTTAGCAAAACTGGAACACTATTAACATCAAATAAAGACCAAAAGCAAAGATGGGCTGAACACTTCCAAGAAATACTCAATCGACCACACCCAAAAGAATTGTTAAACCTTGAAACTGACTTACCAGCCCCACAACTAAATGTCAACCTAGATGAAATTAAATTGCATGAAACTGAAACAGCAGTGAATTTAATGGCTAACAACAAAGCTGCAGGTGAAGATGAAATAACAGCCGAGATGCTAAAAGCTATCAATAGTGACAACATGAGACAACTACAGAGAATGTTTAACAAGATTTGGAAAGAAGAAAAGGTCCCTTCTAATTGGAGGAAAGGAATCATTGTTAAAATACCAAAAAAGGGCAACCTTAGTGACTGTAACAACTGGAGAGGAGTAACCTTAATATCAGTTGTGTCAAAAGTATTTTGCAAGGTCATTTTGAATACACTCAAAGATATAGTGGTTACTGCAATGAGAGAAGAACAAGCAGGATTTCGAAAAGGGAGAAGCTGTCTCGACCAGATCTTTACTCTCAGAATAATACTTGAAGAACATATTGAAAAGCAGAAACCATTAATACTGAACTTCATAGATTTTAAAAAGGCATTTGATAGCATACACAGAGATTCATTATGGAGAATTTTATGTCTATATGGAATACCATCTAAAATTGTCAACATCATTAAGGACTTATACAATGGATATGGTTGTGCAGTCAAGACAGAAGAAGGGATGAGTGAATGGTTCCAGATTGAAACAGGCGTGAAACAAGGATGTATACTGTCTCCTTTACTTTTTGGGATTACAATAGACTTCATAATGAAAAAAGCTGCACAGGTAACACAGGTATTGACTGGGTACATGGGACCCAACTAGAAGATCTTGATTTTGCTGATGACATAACTCTTATCAGTAATAATGTGAATTCCATGCAAGAAAAAACAGATAGCCTGTCTTCACTGGCTAGCAAAATAGGACTTGAAATTAACAAGGACAAAACAAAAATAATGAAAATTCCCATCAATCAAAATGGAAAAATACACATAGAAGGGACAGATATTGAAGAAGTCAATCAATTTGCATACCTTGGCAGCTACATAGACCAGGATGGTGACACTAGAAAGGAAGTTAGGATCAGAATTGCAAAAGCAGCATCAATCTTCAAGAATCTTGAGAACATATGGAATTCAAAAGTTATAAGCACAAAAACCAAGTTAAGACTATTCAATTCAAATGTAATATCCACCCTCATTTATGCATGCGAAAGCTGGAAAACAACTAAAGAAATAGAAAAGAAATTAGACTCTTTTGAAAACAAATGCCTAAGGAAAATACTCGGCATCAAGTGGAATGAATTCAAGAACAATGCAGAGATAAGACAGATGACTGAACAACAACCAGTCTCATGGGTGATCAGGAAAAGGAGATGGACATATGTTGGTCACTTGATGAGAAGAAATGATCAGAGAATCCCAAAACAAGCTATCAAGTGGAACACAACAGGCCGAAGAAAAAGAGGCAGACCGCGTGAAACTCTGAAGAGGACATTATTAAGAGAGGCCAAGTTAACAGGCATAAAATCCTTTGATGAGGTTGAAAGACTCGCCGAAGACAGGAAAAATTGGCGAACTACTTTGCGAGCCCTATGTGACGTTTAACGGCACGGTAAGGATATAAGATATAAGACAGCACAGAACATAGAGGACTATGGCTGGTGCATCTGTATAATGAAATCTGAATACTGGCTAGTCTAACTATGAAGTGTGTGAAAAGGATATCATCCATCCACATCAATCAACATGCAGCAGGTGAAAATGAAATCTGTCAGCGCGGGACTCATCATCATATTGTGTCATGTCCCCAGAAGCTGGCGGCATTGCATCTCCCAGCTTCACCATGCTATGGTAGAACATCTGTACAAGCTGACTCATCACAATCTCCTGATGTTGTCCACCTGTTTGTTCTACTGTCAATCTTTTGCTCAAACTCTCTCCTCCACCCCCCTCCCCCCAGATGGGAAACAGAAACTGTTATGCTTCATGGCTTGTCAAAATACTCCTCCTGCCCACTTCCCATTATTTTCTTTTATAATTTCAAATCATGTGCTCCATGAGTGCCCAACGTTCACTGACCTATGACCTGGCCACAGAGGATGGATCTGAGGAAGAAACTGTGGGGCTACCGTGAGAACCACGAGAGAACTGTGGACTTATCCTGGCAACCCAGCTTCCAGTTTAGCATGACTGGGCACCTGAACACAGAAGAATATTTCAAATGCTCCCTTACTGGTCTCCTGTCCTGTCTGTGTAATACGTCTCCTGTCCTGTCTGTGTAATACGTCTCCTGTCCTGTCTGTGTAATACGTAGGCTGGTTCCTGGAGGTTTCTTTTCCTCTGCTCACTGCAGTCACTGGAAATGGCATCTATGAAGGACAAAGCCTGGTGTGTTTTGTGGTATCACAAACACTTAACTGGACATGTTGAAGATTTATGCTGCATTTCAATTAGAAGAGTTTCAGCTTTGGCTGGTTTTCCAACAAGATGGTGCACCCCCACACTGGAGTTTAGTTCTTGTATGTAAACTTCCCACATTAAGTGGCTGGGTAGGATGCTCCAATACCATGCTCACTGGACTTTATTGGGGGCAATGACTTTATTTAATGAGGGTATACAGTACTAAGGACAAAGTGTTCACCTCACTAGTTTCTGATATTTAAATTTTGAAGGTACGAATTAAGAATGCTTCAGCCATGGTGACTAAGAGATGATGGAGAACACTTCTAAATACCAAGTATTGCTTAGACATTCTCTGGGCAATGAGCAGAGCATACAAACTCATGGCAACAGTTGCAAACACACTCCCAACCACCCCAGAAAACCCTATGTCTGTACCTAGCACAGCTTTTAAGTAATAAATGTTTGAAATCAGGGAAAGACTTTACGCTCTCATAGTACTCCACTCTAAGTCTATCCAACATGGATTAGCGTATACATAATGGTTGATAATTCTAAGTTTGAACTGATCAGTTCTGTGAGGGTAATGATTTCTTTCATCATGAAGAAAGTGTGCCTAATCCTTCCTTGAATCACCTGGAAGAGTTTTCAAACAATTCCCTTTGTCCAAATACTGTGTATTAAATAGAAAACAATGTGAACTCTCTGATGACAAGAACAATGTGAACACCCAGCTCACCATTTTCCTGGAACTCTCTGATGACAAGAACAATGTGAACTCTCTGATGACAAGAACAATATGAACACCCAGCTCACTATTCTCTTGGAACTCTATGATGACAAGAAATATGTGAACACCCAGCTCACCATTCTCCTGGAACTCTCTGATGACAAGAACAATGTAAACTCTGATGACAAGAACAATATATGAAACACCCAGCTCACCATTCTCCTGGAACACTCTGATGACAAGAACAATGTGAACTCTGATGACAAGAACAATGTGAACACCCAGCTTACCATTTTATTTAAACTCTCTGATGATAAAAACACCCAGCTCACCATTTTCCTGGAACTATCTGACGA
Source organism: Achatina immaculata (assembly GCA_009760885.1). Taxonomy (NCBI): domain Eukaryota; kingdom Metazoa; phylum Mollusca; class Gastropoda; order Stylommatophora; family Achatinidae; genus Lissachatina; species Lissachatina immaculata. The sequence goes on from CM019716.1 coordinate 40,063,265, forward strand.
CAAGCTTGTATCTTCTGATTCAACTCTATATGAACCTGATCGAGAAGCTGGTTGGACAGTTTTAGTGTCTGTAGTTACATCTTCAGAATCTCCATGACGTCGTCTGGAGTGGGGATGTCTCTCCTTCTTTATATCTCTATGATTACTGTAATCTTTGCTGACCTTGTCTTTTGACTTTAGCTAAAAATATAATGACATTTTATGTCATGACAAGGGAAACAGTTACAAATATAAAAATGACTGACTGCCAAATACTAAAAACTTTTGATGACATAATTACTGAAGTCCTACGGCCACAAAACTAACATTACATACATCAGTTTTACAATGCAATAATACAATGTGGACTTCAACACTTTTTGAAGATGTGTTTGAAGCAGATGAAAGTTAGCACTTCATGGAAGTTGCCAAGTTGTCACTTTTTATGACTAATTATACTGTCTGGCTCAATGCCCTGTGGCAGTGCAGATCATGTCAAATTCCAGAATATATACTGTCCAAAAAAAGAAACACATAGCTTATATAAGCTTCATTTTTTTATATGTTATGACAAACATTTTTTCCCCAGGTATCTTAAACCAAACCAAAATTTGTCACCAAGATATCAAGTCCATGGTTTAGCATGAATTTTGCTATTCTCGTGTACAGTCAGAACGCAGTAGCTGCCCTTGCTAATCACGCATTTTTTTACCATAACTCACGTTGTGTTTATGGAAAAGTTGTGATTTTTGTTGTAAGCACAACTCTCTTCCCACACAAATGAAACCCCATATAAGGATGAGGTTAAACAAACAAATTTAGTTAATTTTCGAGCAGACTATTTGACGCATCTATCGCAAAATTTACGAAACATAGCTATTGGTCGCCTGAGTCAAAGTCAGGCAGCCAGGCATTTAAATGTGCAGCAGAGTACCATCAGTCAACTTTAGCACCGTTTCCAAGCCACTGGCTCAGCTGAAGACTGGCACCGCAGTGGACGACCCAGGGTGACAACAGCAGCTGATGACTGCTTTATTCTGGTTCATCACCTCAGAAACACGCTTACAACAGCTTCCTCAAGTGCCCAGTCATTGCTTGCAGGACGTCGTGTGTTTGATCAAACTGTCCGGAATAGACTGCATGAAGCTGGTCTGGTGGCACGACGACCTCACCAAGGTCCTGTCTTAATGAGATGCCATCGCCAAAATTGACTTGTCTGGCCAACCAGCATCAGCCCTGGACAACTGACAATCAATGAAGACGTGTCTGGTTTAGTGATGAATCTTCCTTTTTGTTGCACTGCCATGATATGCGGAGAAAGGTATACTGTAGGCCAAATGAACATTTTGATCAAAATTCCGCTAATGAAGCTCCACCGCACGGTGGTGGAGGTGTAATGGTAAGGGGAATGATCAATTTTAACGGAAGGAGTCCATTGGTGCAGACTGAAGGAGGCTTGAATGCGAAACGATACATTAATGAAATCCTTCGACCCCATGTCCTTCCATTTTTGGCTGTGCAAAGATCTGTGTTTCAACAGGACAACGCCAGACCCCATTCTGCATGGTTCACCACACAGTTCCTGACCGCCAACAACATTCTCACCCTTCCCTGGCCATCCTTGTCTCCAGACATGAATCCGATTGAGCACCTATGGCATGAGCTGCAAATACGTGTCTATCGCCGAAATGTTTCTCCAGCCAATCGTCATGGTCTGTGGCAGGCACTCCAGGAAGAGTGGGCAGCCATCCCACAGGCGCACATCAGACATCTGATCGCATCTATGCCCAGGAGATGCCAGTCATCAATCAATGCAAGCGGAAGCCACACACCATACTAACTTTAGAACCCCTGGGACTAACAAATTCTCATCACACACATGCAAGAAACTGTCAAGTGAGTGTTTAAACCCTTAGGTACTATTGCGTGCAATTTTAAAATTTTATTCATTCAATTTAAAAGGCTTTAGAATATCAAAGTTATGGCTAAAATTGGGTCATCAGTAGTTATGGGTTTCTTTTTTTGGACAGTATATTCCACAAAAGTGCCAAGCTTACGCAAACCCTGGTGAAAGCTGTGGATCTTGGCCTGGTGGAAGGGCTGCAGATTTAAAATGGGAAAAAAACCACCCCAAAAACCCACAGATAAAGAACTACCAGCGTGAGTCTCAGTGTGACAAGCTACAATTGATTTGCAAGTACTCAAAGGAGAGAGAAATAAATAATAGTAAATGGTAGGAGTCTGAATTGACAATTTAAGGTAGATTTTGCTGAAGGTAAATGCTCCGACCGCTTAAAAAAAAACAACAAAAAACATCACTTTGCTCTTTTAACAGCAAGACAAATACAAAAGCAATATTGGAATTACTTATAAATATCCAATTTATGCTTTTTTGTGGCTCATACTCTGCATTTATAAAGGTACAAAAAAAAAGTTTTCAAACTCACTTTTTTATTCTTACTTTTCACTTTTTCTTGGACAGCTGAGGCAGTGACCTGAGCTTCTTCTGTAAGAGAATCTGCTGGTGACTTGTTCCCTTTCTTTGATGATGATGATGATGTGTTTAACTTATGATGGGGCAGAGGAGAGGATGATGCTGGTTGCTGCAGAAAGATCTATGTATTAGAACTGAGCTAAAAAATCTTGGCTATGAAAATAACTGATGGAACGACAACACAGCAAACTATTGATGCAAAAACCAAATCATGCCTCCTCTCTGTGTTTCTGAAAACAGGCTATCACTTGTCTTTTTGGCTCCACTCATTCATTCATTTGCATGTACCTTGCGGAATTTTGCCTCCCTAACACCACTCCTGTAGGCCTCTCGGTTGTGAGCAAGATGGCCTGCTGCTGATGCATCCATTTGCTGATCATCAACAATGTCTTGCAGCCATCTTCGACTTGGTCTTCCTCTCTTTCTTTTTCCCATTATGCACCTTTCCAAGACAGTCTTCTCTAGATTATCATGACATTTAATGTGTCCAAAATATTTAAGTTTTCTGTTTAATCTTCTTTACTAGCCAGTCTTCTTCAATATTAAGTTCTTGTTGTATAGATATATTTGTTCTTTTTTGTGTCCATGATATCTGAAGAACTATTCTGTAGCATTTACACTCAAAGGCATTTATGTGTTTCTCAGCATGTCCAGGTCTCACAGGCATATGTTGCAATGGGAAAGTTGCATGCCCTTAAAAATCTTATTTTTGTGGTTCTGTTTGCTCCTCTCCACAGATTCTTTAGTTGTTTTACTTTCGGAAGAGCGACAGATGTCCTCCTTTTAATTTCTCTCATTGTATCTCCATTATTAGTTAGAAGTGATCCAAGATATTAAAAATTCTCCACTTCTTCCAATTTTTCCTCATTGATACATATTTCAGCTGCCTTGTTTGTTTTGTCAGTTTTCATCAATTTAGTTTTCTTCGCATTAAGATAGAGGTTTTGCTCCTCAAGGTTCTTATGAACTGACATAATTAGTTTTTCCATTCCTTTTGGTGGGTGTCTGAGTGGAGAAGTGGTTAGTGCACTGGTCTCTCATGGTGAAGGTTGGGGTTCGAATCCGACTAAAGGCACCCCAGTCACCCAGCTGTAGAAATGGGTACCCGACTTCTTCTGGGGTTGGGGAAAGAAAGGCAGCCAGGCGTGATATTGACCGTATCACCCTCTAGTGCGCTGACAGATCAAGGAAAATATGAGCACTAACACCAAATCCCTTGTGCCTCTAAGGCATGACAGGATTACCTTTATCTTTTACCTTTTGTGTTGTGGACAGTAATACTGTGTCATCAGCATATCTAATCTCTGGTATTTCATAACCTCTAATTGTTATGGCATCATAATATTCTTTGTCTACATCTTCTCTAACATTCCTCATTATATTTTCAGTATACAAGTTAAATAAGTAAGGCAACAATATGCATCCCTGATGGACCCCTTGTTTTATGTCAAACCAAGTTGTTGTTTCACCATTTATTCTTACTGCTGGTCTAGATACAGCAGTGATGTTAATTGTATCAAATGTTCCCAAAGTTTCTGGTGTTGTACACAATCAAATGCCTTTGAGTAGTCTATAAAAGACAAATATTCACATTAAACTCTCTGCATTTCTCTATTATTAATCTTATACTGATCTCTTGATCCTCTTCCTTGCCTGAAACCAGCTTGGACCATACTGACTTCTTATTCTATTTTCTTATGAAGCCTACCCATTACGATTTTTAACAGAATTTTACTGGCACGACTAATCAGGGCAACAGTTTTGTAGTTTGTGCATAATTTCAGGTTACCCTTTTTTGGCAGTGGTATGAATACAGTTCTTTTCCATTCTTTTGGCCAAATACCTGAATGTCATATCTTTTTACATAGTGCATGCCTCCACGCAAGGACTCAAAAAATCATCTCCAACTTGATATTTCAAAAACTTACACTTGGTACTGGCTGCAGCAGAACTCATTATCATAATTATATGGAAGGACAGCACTGTTAAAAGGATCAATCAGTCACAACTGGCCAAGATTTTATTTCTCTCTCTCTCTCGTCCCATCAGTGCCCAAGATACATGGGGCTGCTTGTAGCAAATGTCCAATTCTGTTGGTCCTTCATTATCTTCTTGGCTGTCTCCAATGTTAGTCCTTTATTTACCAGCATTTTTTCTGCTGTACATCTCCATGTCTCTTTGGATCATCCCCTGCTTCTTTTACGATGTGGTGCCTACATCAAAGCTGTCATGGTAAGGATTCATCTGTCATTCTCATAATGTGACCAATCATATGACACTTTCTTTCAATTACTGCTGACAGTGGTGTCATGTCTGTTTCTCTTAAAAAAAGATCACTGCCTATGGTATCCACAACACTCCTTTTATATGACACAGAAACTTGGTTTGGAGAGACTTTACTTCACTGCATAACTGTGGCAAGCTACTGTGCCACTTGGTCAACGCCAGTGCTCTCATGCTGGTAGAGCTGGCTTAAGTCAACTCCAGGAATGAAAAAAAAATAAAAGTAAAAACAGTGAATCCAGTGCCAAGATTTTCATCACAAACATCAGCTACAAAGAATTTCAGTTCACAATTACTGTAAGATCATCAGCCAAGAAACTAACCATGATCACTGAAGTCTTGGCTTAAGATAGGTGTTATATTTAGTGTTATACAGCTGCTGATTGGTTCTTTCTTCATCTGTTATACTTGTACAAACACAATGAAAAAATGAGAGGATACTCACAGGTAACAAATGAGAAACTTCGTAGCTGCCATAACCTGCTCCCATGCAGATATGATGCTGTGGCTCAACACCTCTACAGCGTCGGTTGCAAAGAACAACAGCTCGCAGTTACAGGGAGTTCGTACAAGTACTGCTTTTCCAGCATTTGTTTCAAGCACCTGTGACTTCCCTCCTAGATGTCTTGCAGTACCATGGGCCTGGATGAAACCTGTGGGACTTGATGCTTGTCTCTGAAAGTGGTGTATATCTGCCTGGAACTTGGAGCGCACTATGATGTGTTGTATACATACAGTATACTAGAAGCAGATGAATAGTATCATTCATTCCTTTGCTTGTCCCTTGCGGAACTTTGCCTCCCAAACAGCACTCCTGTAGGCCTCTCGGTTGTGAGCAAGATGGCCTGCTGCTGCTGCATCCATTTCCAGATCATCAACGATGTCTTGCAGCCATCTTCGTTTCGGTCTTCCTCTTTTTCTTTTTCCCATTATGTATCCTTCCAATACGGTCTTCTCTAAAGTATCATGACGTTTAATGTGGCCAAAATATTTAAGTTTTCTCTCTTTAATCCTCTTTACTAGCCAGCCTTCTTCAATATTAAGCTCTTGTAGTATAGATATATTTGTTCTTTTTTATGTCCACGATATTTGGAGAACTCTTCTATAGCATTTACATTCAAAGGCATTTATGTGCTTCTCAGCTGTTTTGTTAAGTGTCCAGGTCTCACAGGCATATGTTGCGATGGGAAAGATGCATGCCCTTAAAAATCTTATTTTTGTGGTTCTGTCTGCTCCTCTCCACAGATTCTTTATTTGTTTTACTTTCTGAAGAGCAATAGATGTCCTCCTTTTAATTTCCCGCATTGTATCTCCATTATTAGTTAGTAGTGATCCAAGATATTCAAAACTCTCCACTTCTTCCAGTTTTTCCTCACTGATACATATTTCAGTTGCCTTGTCTGTTTTGTCAGTTGTCATCACTTTAGTTTTCTTTGCATTAAGATAGAGGTTCTGCTCTTCACTGTTCTTGCGGACTGACATAATTAGTTTTTCCATTCCTTCTTGTGTTGTGGACAGCAATACTGTGTCATCAGCATATCTAATCTCTGGTATTTCATAACCTCCAACTGTTATGGCATCGTAATATTCTTTGTCTACATCTTCTCTAACATTCCTCATTATATTTTCAGTATACAAGTTAAATAAGTAGGGTGACAATATGCACCCCTGACGGACCCCTTGTTTTATGTCAAACCAAGTTGTTGTTTCACCATTTATTCTTACTGCTGCTTGTTGGTCTAAATACAGCAGTGATGTTAATTGTATCAAATGTGTTGGAAATCCCATTTTTTCCATTATTTCCCAAAGTTTCTGGTGTTGTACACAATCAAATGCCTTTGAGTAGTCTATAAAGGATAAATATAGATTCACATTAAACTCCCTGCATTTCTCTATTATTAATCTTAGATTGAATATATGATCTCTTGATCCTCTTCCTTGCCTGAAGCCAGCTTGGACCATATTGACTTCTTCTTCTATTTTCTTTCGAAGTCTACCCATTATGATTTTTAACAGAATTTTACTGGCATGACTAATCAGGGCAACAGTTCTGTAGTTGGTGCATAATTTCAGGTTACCCTTTTTTGGCAGTGGTATGAATACAGTTCTTTTCCATTCTTTTGGCCAAATACCTGAATGCCATATCTTTTTACATAGTGCATGATAGATTGTTGCACACTCCTTTCCTCCTGCTTTAATAAATTCAGCGGTTATCTCATCACATCCTGGTGATTTACCATTTTTCAGACTCTTTATTGCCCATAAAACTTCTTCCATTGTCGGCTCGGGTTCTTTCTCCTCCAATAATAATTCACACTGTTGATTTCTGCTTCCACAGTCGGTTGTTTCATACATTCTTTTGCAATATTCCTTCCATCTTTCCAAAATTTCCTCTGTCTCTGTCAGGGTATTCCCCATCTCATCACAAATTACATTTAGCTTAGGTGTGACATTTCTCGTCAATGTCTTCATTTCTTTAAACATTTCACTATCTCTTCCACACCTCTGATGTTCTTCTATTCTTTCACAACAATCTTGTATGTATTGTTTTTTGTCTTTTCTTATGTTTCTTCGTACTTCTTTTGTTAAAGTTTTATATTTATCTTTGTTGTTGTTTGTCACTCTCCATTGCGTCTTCATTTCTCTACATTGTTTTATCAGTTCTAGTGTACCTGCTGTGATCCATCTATTCTTTTGTGTTTTCTTTACTGGAACCATGTCTTTAGCTGTTGTTACTAAGATATCTTTGGCCTGCGTAGCCAATTCATCTGGTGTCATCTCTTCCTGTACAGCCATCAGGATTTCGAAACGGTTCTTCACTTCTATACCGTATTGTTCTGGTATATTTGTAAGGTCAAAGCGGAGTGGTCTTGATCCCATAACTATCTTTTTTAGCTTTATCTTCATGTCTGCTATTAATAACTCATGGTCCGTGTCACAATAAGCACTTGGTAAAGTTTTTGCTGATGTTATGCTTGACCTCCACCTTCTCTGCACTAAAATGTAATCTATTTGATTCCTGGTTTTCCCATCAGGTGATGTCCATGTGTAAAGTCTTCTTGGATGTTGTTTAAAAAGTGTGTTAGCGATCATTAGCTCATTTTCCATACAAAACGCCATTAGATTGTCACCTGCCTCATTTCTGTGTCCTATGCTAAATTTCCCTACAACTTGTCCTTCATCTTCTGCTCTTTCTGTACCAATTTTTGCATTAAAATCACCCATTATAAATACAATATCATTTTTCCGTACCTGGTCCAGTGTCGTCTGCAGTGTGTTATAAAAATGTTCTACTTCATCTTCTTCTGCTGCTGATGTAGGTGCATATACCTGGATGACTGTTACATTTCTAGGAATGCCCTTAAGTCTGATTGTTAGGATTCTATCACTTACTGGATTGTAGCCTAGTAATGCTTTTGATGTTGATTTGTCCAAATAAAAAGCCACTCCATTCTTTCCTCCTACTTCTCCGCCAGAATATATAAATATATTATCATTCTCGCTCTTAAAGTGTCCTGATCCTTTCCATCGATGTTCGCAGATTCCCAAAATGTGTATCCGCGTTCTTTTCATCTCGTCACTTATTACTTGATATTTTCCCTCATACATACTTCTTACATTCCATGTTCCTACTCTTATTTTTCTTTTTAGTTTGATACAGGGGTTTTCCTTGGTAACACCGTCAGGATTTTGTCCGTCATCACAATTACTAGTACCGACCTCTGCCTCACACTCTTCCCCAGTGTTAAAATTAGATCTATCTGGCCTGGGGGACTCACCACCAGATCTTTTTCCTATTTGACTTTCCATGATTGCTGCTTGGGTTTCTTGGTATGTTTCCAGAAGGTAGTTTACCATTGCTTTCCTTCCGGGCAGTGACTGTACTAGTCAGTGATCGTAGCCATTGTCCCTACATTGAGATCATCTGCCTACCATCATAGAATAGGTGACCATAACCAACATTATCTGTCAGCTGCTCTCCCATTCCATCCACCACCTGCTCCCATGGCTTCACGTCACCCTGATCGGGGGGCTATACGGGTACTCCACCTTGCCCAAGGGTGTCCCGTAGACTAACGGAGGTAAGGAGGCGTCTTACTATGTCTATGCCCACTGCTGGCCTACAATTAAAAAAAAATGTAGCTCATACTACACTCTGTGTTGCATAAGAATAGTCTTTTGCATGAATGAGGCAGATAAATCTATCTTTATGAATATATCTACAAAACAGACAAATCTACAGCATCTCACATTTGTGCAGCCATAAGTCTTTTCCAATATCTGGTCACCACACAGTTGTTCCTGATGCAGGCACATTCAACACAAAAAGAACTGCAAAAGGGAACAAACTGGCAGCTGTTTAATGTTGTATACAATCAATATAACAGTTTTTTGGGATTAAAAAAATTTTTGTGTGTGGAAAGTTTCATATAATTCTATGACTGAATAAAGTGTCATTATTTACTGCTGTGTCAATATTATTATCTGCTGCCATTGCTCCATCACAGTGCTGATAACTGCTGATGTATGTGGAGAAATAACTATACAATGCTGACATATTCTACCCACAGAACTTTGATGTATATGATATACAGAATTAACAAGGCGTCAGATATTTACAGTGATGGCAGCTGACAACGATGAGACTAACTGACAGCTGCTGATGATTATGGTGGTTGTGGTAACATGTAGTAAAGATGACAGCAGTGATAACATATGCTGATTTATGGTTAGGGTCATCATCATTACACTCTGGACAGATCTATAGGTACTTAGACCCCCCCTCCCCCCACAACATATTCATCAGCATCCTGCAGCTAATAGTGCCTGTCCTGTATTGGCTGACAAGTCCCCTCACGCGGCCAGTATACCTCCCATACCTGCCCATGCCATCTATACTCCCAGTGTTTTGACTGTCTACCACTAGATTCTGAATCATCATCATCATCATGTTCCCTATCCCTGGGGAAGGTTGACTGCAATGATCCACCAACTTGTCCTGTTCTTTGTCACAGCACAGCCAGCCAAACCGAATCCAGTCTATTTTTTTTTTATACTGTCCACCAAGACAGATTTCAGGAGACAGGATCTACAACACTAATAAAAAGAAGAAAAGCCTTACTAGTCTTTGTAGTTGAAGTCAAATGGAATGGTAATCTCAGATCCAGCTGAAACATCTTTCCTGGACACAATGACAAAATAAACCTTTCCTTGTGTGAGAATGTGTTGTACCTGGTTTTGAAAGAACACAGAATGGGAAAAGTACATCATTTCATCACATACAAATTTCAATGTCAATCATCCATCCAGCCAAGTCCTTGGTCAGTGACCGACTAAGCGGTCACCATCCTTGTAGTGTTTTGCTGTTCTGCATGATATTCATTTCTGCTTCTACAATTCTTCAGCAGGTCATCTCTGGTTGGTGTTTCTTTCTCTTCTCTCAGATGTCCACAGCATGGCTGTTTTAGTGATGTTCTGAACAGTTTCTAAGGAACACAAGACCAATCCTTCTACTGCATGTTCCAATGTGAGACTTAATACATGCTAAATGAACAGATAAGTTTTCTGTTATGGTGCTACATACATCCACAACTAGAATTGTCGTATCACAAACAACTGTCTGCACACAGATCTCTACAAGTTCAAAATGCACAGACATCAGAGTTAGTTTTGATGCCATGCATGATGTTACAACTGACAGCACACAGACATCTGAGTTAGCTTTGATGCCATGCATGATGTTACAACTGACAGCAGACATTAGAGTTAGCTCTGATGCCATGCATGATGTTACAAATGACAGCACACAGACATCAGAGTTAGCTCTGATGCCATGCATGATGTTACAAATGACAGCACACAGACATTAGAGTTAGCTCTGATGCCATGCATGATGTTACAAATGACAGCACACAGACATCAGAGTTAGTTCTGATGCCATGCATGATGTTACAACTGACAGCACACAGACATCAGAGTTAGCTCTGATGTCATGCATGATGTTACAAATGACAGCATGTCACAAACAGCTACAAAGACTCACCTCCGAATTAGGATTACATGATCTTCTGACAAATCTAGCCTCATTCCCATACTCCCTAGCATCCACACAAACATCGATATCCAATGTGGAATAAAACAAAACAAAAGGTTCCAACCTGCAACAGAAAGTTAAATTTTTTACTGACTTTTTAAAAAAAGTGGTTATCAGTACTGTACATGTGTTCAGTGCATTCTCACACAGACAGATTCTTAACTAATGACAGGTACACAATAAAAACTATGCTAGTTTTTGTTGTAATAATGTACATATTATATTATTATATAATCTATAAAAAAAAATTCACTAAATGATGAGGTTTGCGATGAAAATGACCCACTCAAAGAACATAAAAACCCCAGATGGTTATACCCAACACTGAAGATGTCTTTTATGTTTTTATTCAGAAATTATTTTATTCTTTGCCCATCATTTGTGATGAATTCCTGATAGTCGTTAAGTGCATCAACTTCAATTATTATTATTTTTTTTTTTGCATGAGTAAAACTAAATTATTACAGCAAAGATAATGAGTAACCATAACAAAAACACTGAACAGAAACACTTTCCGAATAACTCCACCTACTTCTTGAAGGAATCAACAAATGAAAATTCTTTGTCATATTCGTGCCTCAATACTACTCGGCCTTTGTACTCAATAATAGGCTGGCTTTCTGGGATATCTCGTGTAGCTCTCAAGCCCTGAAAATAAAACAATGTTAAGATCCACTAGCCGAAACTAAAAAGCCATTACAAGTGTATGATACAGTAAAAAATATAATCTCTTACATTCATCCACTCTGGGTTGGTGAAGTTTTATATTCATGGGACTGAAACTGGGGAAGTCTTGCATTTGTAGGATTGAACTTTGTCAAGTCTTATTTTCATGGGACCAAACCTTGTCACATCTTATTTTTATAGGACTGAACCTGGTCAAGTCTTATTTTCATGGGACCAAACCTGCTCAAGTCTTATTTTCAAAGGACCGACCCTGGTCAAGTCTTACTTTCATGGGACCAAACTAGGTCAAATCTTATTTTTAAGTAACTGAACCAGGTCAAGTCTTATTTTCATGGGATTTTGGCCAGTTTTAAAGAAAGAAAAGAAATATGCTAAAAGAATATGCTAAAATGTAATGAGGTAGATTTTTATGTTTAACAGTTTGAACAACCGGCTTTGAAAAGCTGCTTCAACAGTGTACTAAGAAAGTCTGTTTCCTTTCAGAAGAAAGGTCTCTATTTTGTGAGGCTGATATTCATATGCTGTGAGACCTGGACACTTAACATATGCCTGTGAGACCTGGTCACTTAACATATGCCTGTGAGACCTGAACACTTAACATATATGCTTGTGAGACCTGGTCACTTAATAAAACATATGCCTGTGAGACCTGGTCACTTAACATATGCCTGTGAGACCTGAACACTTAACATATATGCTTGTGAGACCTGGTCACTTAATAAAACATATGCCTGTGAGACCTGGTCACTTAACATATGCCTGTGAGACCTGAACACTTAACATATATGCTTGTGAGACCTGGTCACTTAAAAAAACATATGCCTGTGAGACCTGGTCACTTAACAAAACATACACCTGTGAGATCTGGACACTTAACAAAACATATGCCCATGAGACCTGGTCACTTAACAAAACATATGCCTGTGAGACCTGGACACTTAACAAAACAGCTGAGAAACACATGAATGCCTTTGAATGTAAATGCTACAGAAAAGTCCTTCAAATATCATGGACACAAAAAAAGAACAAATATATCCATACTACAAGAACTTAATATTGAAGAAGGTTGGCTAGTAAAGAGGATTAAACAGGGAAAACTGAAATCTTTTGGACACATTAAACGTCATGAGAATTTAGAAAAGACCATCTTGGAAGGATATATAATGGGAAAAAGAAAGTAAGGAAGACCAAGGCGAAGATGGCTGCAAGACATCACTGACGATCTGTGAATGGATGCATCAGCAGCAGGGCATCTTGCTTACAACCGAGAGGTCTACAGGAGAGCAGTTAGGGAGGCAAATTCTGCAAGGGACATGCAAATGACTGACTGACTGATATCTCTAAATGTAAGGTTGAGTGATTTTTACCCTGAATGTAAGCACAGGTTTGTGAGAAGACACTGGCCACCGAGCAGCCTTGATTACTAAACCACACAGACTTCTTCTTCTTCTTCTTCGTTCGCTTCTACCACCAAAAACCGCACTGTGATCCTATTGAATTTACGCCTGTGGTCTCCTGTGTGGTCCCTAAAAGGACCACACGAGATCCACGAGAGGACCATATGGGGTTCAGAGTATCACAGTGCTTTAGCCTGTATTCTTGGTGGGTCACAGAGGTGGGATTGCGTGACACTGTGGTTTTCGTTGCACCAGTTTAGTCTAGGGTTGGACTTTCTCACCGGTTTAGGATATCAGTGCATCCCCACTGGGTGAGAGGCGGTAGCCCACCCAGGCCAGAGTTGGACCTTCTCACCGGAAAACCTCGACATGTTTTGAGATACCCGTGTATCACCGCCGGGTGAGAGGTGGTTGCCCATCCAGTCCAGAGTTGAACTTTCTCACTGGAAAACCTCAGCGTCATTAGGATACGCAAACATCCCCGCTGGGTGAGAGGTGGTTGCCTATCTAGACTGCCCTGGTCCAGTGTCTCCGACTTCAGCATTTTGCGGTCGTGGCCGCTACCCTTCCTAGTTGTGACCAGGATGGAGTTTTTGTCCAGGAGGATGAATCCTTACCACTAGAGACTTCCACCCCTGGGTTGAGCCGGTTTAGGCATATTATCCCAGCATGGGCGTGTTTGGGACGGGACCGACCTCTAGAGCAGAGGTACTGTGACATGCATAGCCTTCAAGATTCACCCCTGGTATGAGCCGGTTTAGGCAAAATTCACCAGTATAGGTGTACATCAGGCGTGACCGACCTCTAGAGCGGAGGTGGCATGACATGCCTAGTCATCAAGTTCCACCCCTGGTGTGTGCCGGTTTAGGCATATTTCACCAGTGTAGGTGTATTTCGGACGTGGCCGACCTCTAGAGCAGAGGCGCCATGGTATGTATAGCTCTTGTAGTGATACTACTGGACATACCGATTAAACTTCACTTTATCCTTTCCACCACCTTTTCACATCGGCGCCGCACAGCAACCTTTATTTCTTTTCCGCGTTTCTTCCTTGACCGGGAGGAGCTTCACTCCACTCGCGGCATTTGAAGAGTCTCGCCAGCAGTGTCTTAACCTCTGGAACAAGCCGGTTCAAGCATTTCACCCGATAGGACTACACTCAGGACGTGGCCGACCTCCAGACCAGAGGTGCCGTGATTTGACTGTTTGCTTCGCTTTATCCTTTCTACCACCTTTTCTGCAGTGATGCTGCGCGGCAACCTCATTTGCACCTTTCTTCATTGGCCGGGAGGAGCACCGCTCCACGCACGGCAACTGAAAAATCTCGCCAACAGTGGCAGATGAGCTACCTAACGTGCCACTCATTTACCCTAAGTATCTGGTTTTCAGGCGCCAGATATTCGCCTTCGCCCCTTCTCCTGTCAGTTTAAACAGTTCTGCCACGGGAAGGCCAGGAGCTGGACTTGACTGCCAGAGGCTGTTTGAGACGCATTTACAGTCCTTAGAACCTACCACACAGACAACCCACAGCCATGAACAGGAAAATTACTTCATCTATAAAAAAAATAAAATGCTTCATTCAAAAGTTACCTTTCTGTTTTTCTCCACATCCGCTACGCAAATAAGATGGGTCGGCAGTTGATCTAGTATGGATGATACATTCACCTAAAATAACGACGAGTTGAGAGATATCAAAGTAATATAAATGAATCACTACTGTACCTTATTTCTATACATATAACATACATTATACACATTTTCTGCAAACCACAGAGGGAACCCATTTCCACACCATTAAGGCTTATCAGGAATACGTTGTTAGGCCCGTATTTCCAAGACCATCAAGCAAATGAAAGTGTGATGTGGTCAGTATCATGTCTGGCCATATTATCTTCCCAGACTTCTCTGGTACCTATTTTTAGAGGTTGGGTAGACCCTGAAGCCTTTTTGGTGTACAGCAGAAAAAAAAATCCCACTGTGGGACTTGAATCTGGTACAACCGGATTAATAAACCAAATGCCTAGCCACTCAGCTAACCAGGTCCAATTATAATTACACCCAATTAGAAATGTAGTGTGGATGAATGAATATGAAAGAAAACCCAGACCTAGGAAAATAATATGCTGAAGATAGATGTGCCAGGCCAAATGGTGCAGATATAAAGATGTGATACAACACGATATCATTTTGAGGTCCAGCACAGAGGAGGAGAAGAAGGAAGGAAAAGAAAAGCTTTTCAAAACGCAGATTCTTAAACTAATGGCTCTAGTTATCTCTGTACTTACAGACCGTCCAACAAAGTGAGAACCTGAAGACAACACACTCACAGCTGGGCTGTATTGATTCTCGTAGGCAAACTCATACATGTCCGCCAACTGGCTGAAGTTTGTGGAAATAAAATTACACTAACATTAATTTCATTTTAATGAAAGAAAATAATAAATATTTGAAAAAAAAAAACAAACAAAAAAAAACCCAGAAAAATATAAACAAATTTGGAATCTGTGATAAAATTTAAAAACACAGAGTGACAAAAACATGCATAAATGAATTAATGAACTCACAGGCAGGAAAACAAAATATACCACAGGATGCCTGAAATCGAAAGAAGGTAAAATGTTAATGGGAAAAGAAGACATTGTGGACAGAGTATATCGGTGAGCTGTATGGAGGAGAAAGACCAGAATTAACACCAGATACTGAAAACTGTGATGGACCGCCAATACTTGAAGATGAAATCATAGATGCCATCAAACACATGAAGAAAGGAAAAGCGACTGGGCCTGATAATATAACAATAGAAGAAATAGAGGCACTAGAGGAGACAGGAATAAAAATAATAACCAAGTTATTGAATGATATTTACAACAGTGGTTATATTCCCAGTGACCTGATTAAATCCACGTTTATAGCACTACCAAAGAAACCAGGTGCAAAGGAATGTGACGACCACCGGACTATCAGCCTCTCATGTCACATAACGAAGCTACTTCTGAGAATCATTATGAGAAGAACAAGGAAAAAGATAAAAATGGAAATAGCAGATGAACAGTTTGGATTTGTTGAAGGAAAGGGAACACACAATGCCATTTATGCTTTACGAACACTAACAGAAAGAGCTTTAGAAGTACAGAAAGATCTCTACTTATGCTTCATTGATTACACCAAGGCATTTGACAAGGTGAAACATAGTGAAATTATTAAAATGCTTGAAGACATCAATATAGATGGCAAAGACTTGAGGACTGTAAAACATCTATACTGGCAGCAAGAAGCAGCAGTTCGAGTTGAAAATAGAATTGGAAAATACCAACCTATAAAACAAGGGGTGCGACAAGGATGTGTACTATCTCCAGACCTTTTTTCTCTGTACAGCGAGAATATTCTAAGAACAATCATCACAGAACCAGGCATAAAAATTGGAGGATACAATATTAACAACCTTCGGTATGCTGACGACACAGTACTGATAGCTGAGAACCAACAAGACCTGCAAAATCTCTTGGATAAAGTCATCAAAGAAAGTGAACAGAAAGGCCTTACTTTGAACATCAAAAAGACAGAGACTATGGTTATATCTAAGAAACAGAATCCACCAGCATGCAGTATAAAATTAAACGGAACCATTCTAAAGCAGGTGCAGAAATTCAAATACCTTGGAGCAGTAATAACTTCAGATGGGAAATGCAAAACAGAAATTAGGAACAGAATAGGCCAAGCAAAGACTGCATTTCAGAGAATGAGAAACATATTAGCTAACACATCTTTATCAATGAATGTTAGAAAACGAGTCCTAAAATGCTATATTGAACCTATCTTGTTATATGGAAGTGAATCATGGACAATAGGCAAGTCTGCACAAAAATCATTGGAAGCAGCAGAAATGTGGTTTATTAGAAGAATGTTGCGAATCCCCTGGACAGCAAAAATAACTAATGAAGAATGTATGAGAAGAGCTGGAGAGACAAAAAACCTTGTCAGAAAGATAAGAGAGAGACAATGTACTTTCATAGGACATACACTGAGAAGAGGGGGCATTGAAAATATTATAACAACAGGAAAAATAGAAGGAAGAAGATCAAGAGGAAGACCAAGAGAAATGATACTGGACAGTCTGACGGGATGGTGTGAGAGGAGATCACCAACTGAACTGATGGCCTGCATGAAGGATCGGGTACTCTGGAGAAGCATAATAGCCAACGCCAGTCGGCACGGCACCTGATGATGATGATGACATTTAGTACATGAAACAATACATGCTGAATAAATGATATAAAGGAACATTTTTTAACCATGTAATTTATCCTGTTTTTTTTGCCCCCCCCCCCCAAATTATAGTATCAGGAGAGATAAATACGCACTTACTCCATTTCTCTCTTGGATAAACTGGAACAATGTTTGTAGTACTGACTGGACAATAACTGACCAAATGAGCTGATTGGAAAAGAAATGATCAAGACCCTTATTCTCACTGCCAAACACAGAATTCAGTGAGGATAAATTTTGAAATGTGAACACAGGAATGTTTAGAATTTTTTTTTTTTCATTTTATTGTTTTACCAAGATAAGTTTTTTTTTAATAACTTAGTCTGTAATCAAAGCATACAACAGGAAAAAACAAATCTGCAACTTTATTCTGTTGTAAGTTTTTTTTTTTAATGATTTCCCAAGCAACAGGTTCTGTGCAGACCAAGGGTCTTGCTAAAAAAAAAAGAAACAACCTATTATTACATTTTGTTTTTCCACTGTTTTTCATATTTACTGGGCTGACTTTTAGCGGTGTGTGTGTGAATCATTTAGTCTAGTGTGCTCTGCCCCACAGACAGATGCTCTCTATTATTTCAGAAGCAGTTTCCGTTAACACTGCTGCAACATGCAGATATTTTTTTCTTATTTTTACAGCTGGGCTAACTGGCTGATACCATTGGCAAGGTAGGTCTCCACTTTGTAAACTTTGCATGAGAAAGCAGCTCACTTGCTAGATGTACCACTTCCACCCACCAAATCATGTCATTTAAAAGAAATGCATTTCTTACCAAAAATTACTGTTCCAAAGATCAGCATTTTGTTCTTCTAGTGCTAGTAATGGTCTACTTTTGTTTTTGCTCAGTTTTAACTTTTCTGAGGCAAATATCTGAGAATAAAATATAACAGAAGGCACATAAGTATTTACTGAACATCAATGCGTTTGTGTGTGTGTGTGTATATATATATATATGTGTGAGTGTGTGTGTATATATATATGTGTGTGTATGCAATATATATACATGTGTATATATATGCAAGGGCAAGTATGTAATTCAAGGGACATTACCATAAAAAATATAAGAACAACTGATTTGGCTCTCCACCCTCAAATCTTTCCACATATTTTTCAACGGTTATTTTCTTTGATTTGCAGTTACTTTCTGACATATCCTCACATATAAAGATTGCTTACTCCGAATCTATAATCCAAAATCTGAAACTGTCTGAGAGCCAACGGGACACCACTGAGCTCACAGGATGAGTTGCTGTCAAAACACAGAAGCACAACTGTTTATTCATCATCTCCAAAGAAAATAGACCCTCTCAGCCCCCTTCAGCTGTGACATATCTTTTCTGCATATGCCCAGATTTCACCATGCAACACGCCCACAAAGTGTCATGAAATGATACATGTGCAGGCCGGACTCCTTACTCATCAGAATTCACTTCCTTGGTCCCTTAACTGTTTTTGACATTTCTTCTCATCTAAAGAAAATAAAATACGGTGTACACCTTCAATCAAAACAAGCATGGCAGATGGAGACTGAAAGCCTACTACTGTTGTTGTTGTAACTGTTGTTTACAAACTCAGAGAGGTATTCTGGAGATGCTATTTTGCTGTTTAGTTACCCTTAAAAGCGTTACTTCTTCACTGTATTAATGCTATGTCATTTTTTTTACTCTTTAACTCATCCCGTGCCAAAGTCGCTATAGTGACAATTTATTTGTTTCAATAAAACAACCGGTGTAACATTTAGATTGTACATATTTCGTCCGCCTTTCCAATGACACTTTTCAAAATGGTGAAAGAGTCCTTAGTTACGAGTGATGCCGAGAGAGAAAAAGGAAGAGAAACATCAAAAATTTCAATTTCTGATGATGTAGATAGGGGTATGGACATGGCCTGCGACCACCCAATGTATCCCAAGTAGATTCAGACATATTAGACGACTGGTGAAGTAGTTAGGAGGTTATTTCAGACAATTTAGCGAGAATGCAACATAGAATCACAATACGAGATTGACAAGTAGATCTAGACATCTCAGATGGTAAGTAGTGCATATCTAGACCTAGCCAATGGTGAGTTTGGCACAATCATTGTCTAAAAACATCACATTACTTCTTTTTTTCCTAAAAAACTCTGCATTTATGAAATTTTCATACATTTAGTTATACTTTGAAACATAATAAGTACACAGAAGTACATGTAAATACTGTTTTCCATTCCATTTTACAACTATACCCCCTATACATATCAAGACCCGCGTTTTTTGTGTGGCACGGATGGGAACGTCCGCGTTTTTTTTTCTGGGCCCGGGAAGAGTTAAGTATTTATATGTGAATAAGTGTAAGAAAATGACTGTTCATCATATAAAGACACAAGCCACATAACCACAGATTGTCCACATGGATGGCTGAGATAGTTATAAAATGCTAAATTGAACCCATTCTACTCTGTGACGTGAATCATGGGTAATCAACAGATCAATGCAAAGATCACTAGATGCAACACAAATGTGGTTTCTTAAAGGATACTGTGGACAGCTATGAGCAACATCTAACACAAGCAAATGTAGAAAGGAACCTAATTAAATCCATAAGAAAACAACAGTCACATTCAATGAACATATAAGAAGAAGAGGTGGGTATGAAATAATCATAACAACAGAACATACATGGGAAGAATGGCACGGGAAGATCAACAAACATAAAACAAAAAAATGATGGACAGTCTAACGTGTTGGCACAACAGAAAGTCACCAGCTGAGATGATTGAAAATATCAAGGATGGAGATTTGAGGAGAAGCACGGCTACCAATGCCTACTAGCATGCTACCTTAAAATGAAGATATGAATTAATGAGCAGGAGAAAATCAATGAACCCTAGATACTATGACATTTAAAAAAGTCTAACTGTGCTATAAACTTCATTCTACAGATGTTTAGATGGCTCTAAGCATGACTTATCCAGACAAAAGTGACTGCAAGGATCACAGACATGTCACTGACTAAAATTACACAATGGCAGATAATATAAACTATCAGAGAAATGAAACAGTCACCTTTTTAGTTTTGGTAGTATTCATATTCTCTTTCTCACTCTTGCTCAGTTTTCTAGCTTTCTTGTCAGAAAGTCCTTTCCCAACCCTCATCTTCACTGGCATATCATTATCTTTCAATTCTGGGCCGAGTTTTGGTTTCGGACCTTTCTTCTTATGAACTGTTAGCTTTCTCCCCATGGAAGTATATGTATTAATTATTTCTTCTGGATCTATGTCCATGGCACTAGTTTCTGATAAAACATTGCGCACTGAAAACAAAGAGAACGTAAGTTCTAAATTACTTGTTCACTAGGTGCTATTCCAACAGGCACTGGCAATCATGCCATTCCTACTTTGTTTGGCACTCGATACAATGGTTGCTACTCTTTGACTATGCCACTTGATAAAACCTTCAGAAATTTTTCTCTTCTTTATTTCTTTCTTTTTTCCTTTCAGCAATTTCAAGTATAAATGACAAACAATACGACAAATGTATATGACAGTGACAACATACACTTTGCATGGGTTGAATTCACTAAAGAAATCAGAAAAAGCAGACAAATATATTTGATTCTAGTGCAACATATTCAAATAATACTGCTCTAACCAAAGAGTCTGGCTTCCATAAGATGGCCTTAACAGATGCGTTGGGACATCTAAATAAGTAGAAGGGTTAAATTGGAAGGTAAAAGATGCAAGTGCAAAGAGATTGCTGAAACAAAAGTTGCTCAGTGAAATGATGGCCACCAGATTCAATTTAACATCTGCCTGGTTCAGTTTAGCATCTGACATATTCAAATAAAACATGTTTAAAGTGTAACAGATGACATCAGCAAGCATAAATATAGTCTGTCTGCTAACACCATTAAGAAACATTGTATATTATAATAACTCACATCCTTAAATCTCTGTACAAATGCTTAACAATTCCTTTCTACAAGAACTGGAAGGATCAACATGAGAAGAAAAAAAACCCCAAAGTACAGCACACTGACAAGGTAGATAGGGGTGTAGGTTCAGTTTTACAAAACCACAAAGGAGGAAACTGACCAGAAACACAAATGGCAGAGATTAAGAAAGTAAGATGATAACATATAAATGAAGAACATACAGCATCCAATATTTCAGTATGAGCCCTTTTCAAGGATTACATACAAGGACAACACAACACATTAAAAAAAACCCATAAAATTAGCTTTTTGTACCCCTTCTGCTTTGAAAGACGAGCATAAAAGGCTCAGGTAAACATAGGGTAGGAATGAAGTGAATGATGTAGGATAACAACTTCAAAAATTCAGCCAATCAGAAACGTTATGCAGCATGGATGGAAAACAAGAGAACAATAGTGGGTAGGGGTACAGAAAGAGGCAAGAAAGCTATAAACACACTGAAAAGGATAGGGCAATTACCTGCCAGCTCTTCTCGTATTCTTTTCTGCATCTGCTTGGCTTTTGGTGTATCTAGTATTCTGGGCTGACACAATTCACAAAGGTAACTGTCTGGGATACAGTTTCGATCAACTCCCATACACTCTATGTGCTGCCACACACTTCAGGACCAAATAAAACATTTCTAAGTTACCTGAGTTATATCTACATTAACAGTATGAATATACAGCACTAAAAACACATTCATCACATGGAATTTGTCATGATTAATATAAGAAATGTTTCTGATTTAAGAAAAAAAAATCTTGTGAAACAACATATCTACTTGGAGATAAAGGTAAGTTTTTTTTTTTTTTAGTTAAGTATATTCATTCATTCATTTGCATGTCCCTTGCGGAACTTTGCCTCCCAAACAGCACTCCTGTAGGCCTTTCGGTTGTGAGCAAGATGGCCTGCTGCTGATGCATCCATTTGCAGATCGTCAACGATGTCTTGCAGCCATCTTTGTTTTGGTCTTCCTCTTTCTTTTTCCCATTATGTATCCTTCCAATACGGTCTTCTCTAAATTATCATGACGTTTAATGTTTAAAGTTGAGAACTGCAAATACCTGCATTTATCACAGCAGATCATGTAGCAATCATTCCTGCATTTATCACAGCAGATCATGTAGCAATCATACCTGCATTTATCACAGCAGATCATGTAGCAACCATACCTGCATTTATCACAGCACACCATGTAGCAATCATATCTGCATTTATCACAGCAAATCATGTAGCCATCATCATGAAGATACCCACAAATACATCTGGTGATGCTGTCTTCCACCACCTCCTCCACAACTGAGACAAGTGGTGTTGTTTTGATCTCATCCTCCATCTGCACAAATCCACCGACCTGAAGTGGTGATGGTGGCTGTGGTGAGACAGGGTGAGATGGCGAAGGCGGTGGAGGCAACCCATAGTTGTGATCCTGGGTAAAAGAAACAAAAGCAATCAAAACTGCCTATGCTGTCTGCCATAATAAAGGCTCCTTTCATTCTGTAAGATGCCTCTGGAGCAGGCAGATGCTAGCTGTTCTGTTGGGCAAAAGCTTTGGGGCTCCTATCAGGATCTGGAGAGGACCGCGGGCTTTGCCATGTCAGCAGAGATCAGGATCTGATGTGACCAAAAACTTCAAACGCAGAAGAACAACAACAATCTTGTATGTATTGTTTTTTTTGTCTTTTCTTATGTTTCTTCGTACTTCTTTTGTTAAAGATTTATATTTCTCTTTGTTGTTGTTTGTCACTTTCCATTGCATCTTCATTTCTCTACATTGCTTTACCAGTTCTAGTGTGTCTGCTGTAATCCATCCATTCTTTTGTGTTTTCTTTACTAGAACCATGTCTTTAGCTGTTGTTAAGATATCTTTGGCCTGTGTAGCCAATTCATCTGGTGTCATCTCCTCCTGTACAGCCATCAGGATTTCAAAATGGTTCTTCACTTCTATACCATATTGTTCTGGTATTTTTGTAAGATCAAAGCGGAGTGGTCTTGATCCCGTAACTGTCTTTTTTATCTTTATCTTCACATCTGCTATTAATAACTAATGCTCCGTGTCACAATCAGCACCTGGTAAAGTTTTTGCTGATGTTATACTTGATCTCCACCTTCTTTGTACTATCTGATTCTTGGTTTTCCCATCAGGTAATGTCCATAATGTATCAAGTACAACCCATAATAATAAAAAAAAAACTAACAACACAACAACTACCTGGTATGGCAGGCCAAAGTATCTGCTGGTGCTACAAGAATGTGTGATGCCAGGTGGATGCTGTCTCTGGTATGTGTGTTCAGGCAATGGAATGTCCAGTACATCTGCACTGAAAAAGACAATATTGGGACTGTATGTTTCTTCTAAAAGAAAGTGCTGATATTTGGTAATTTGCATGTAAAATTGGAACAGGTAAAGTTGCCCTGTGTTAAGGGGCTAGAGACTCATATCCTCCATGACATAACAAAACATTAGTAGGTGACTTTATCAGGTCTGGCTGGCTTTCTTCCCTAGCTCCAGAAGCTTGCCACCCACTTCTACAACTGTGGGCTTCCCCAGCCAGGGTCAAGCCATTCTCCACAAGAGATGAGCGTATTAACTACTTCAGTGCTCGGGCAAGAACGGATTGATCAAACACATCTTAAAGATGCCTTTAGGTCTGCAAATAATGAATTAACGTCTGTGACTGTTACCTCAAGCACTGTGCAGTCACCCTGTCACTTAAATTCCCAGAGTAGACCTAAGGACCAGCTTCTCTGCAGGCTCCGCTACCATGGACAACAACATGAGCATCACTGGTAGTCAGGCTAAGGGAGAACAACCCTGTCTCCTGAGGTGGCATGTAGAGACAGGATAAGGTTCTGGTTAGGTTTGTTTCACTGGCCTTGACAGCTTCACATTACTTCAGACAGTTATTCTTGACATGCAGTCATGCGCCAGCTTTCAGCTGATTGAGTTACAGCACTATGTACTTATGGCCGAGCTCCCATAGATGTATTTTATTAAAGAAATAATAAAACACACTGGAACAACAAATATAAGTAAAAAAAGTTTCATTCTTGCATTATGTCTTTAATCATCTGCTTCTTACTTTCCACTGTCTCTAGTTCCCATGGAACTTTAAACTTGTAAGTATTCCATTTTTCATTCAAATTCACAGGATCATGATTCATAAACATGCTCATCTGTTGAGTACAGAACTTATACAAGTGGCTACAGTATGTGTAAGTATGCCACTGAAAAGTTATTACAATATGATTCTTCATTCAATATATTATGATTCATATTTTGTGATTAATTTCCACATAGACACTGTGCTAATTTTGCATTCTGTTAGTATTTTAAAGTGATGGTGAACATGCCTCTTCATTTTGTAATATGTTATAGCAGTGAACTGTATTCTGTGTCTGACCTCACCTTAAAACAACCGACGTACAGCCAAATCAATTTACATCCTGATGGCAGGTCCCAAATGTGGCTACAGCTCAGTGCAAGACTGTACATGATACAGCAACTGGACATATAGTCTTTAATAAAGTATTATGTATTCATATATTATGATTCAGAAAAAAAAAGTTCCCTTCTTTGGTTCATCAAGGTCTAGATCACCTTCACCATCCTTTACACAGCTCTGATCTGGCTCCTAGCAATCATCCTTCACACAGCTCTGATCTGGCTCCTAGCAATCATCCTTCACACAGCTTTGATCTGGCTCCTAGCAATCATCCTTCGCACAGCTCTGATCTGGCTCCTAGCAATCATCCTTCGCACAGCTCTGATCTGGCTCCAAGCAATCATCCTTCGCACAGCTCTGATCTGGCTCCTAGCAATCATCCTTCGCACAGCTCTGATCTGGCTCCTAGCAATCATCCTTCGCACAGCTCTGATCTGGCTCCTAGCAATCATCCTTCGCACAGCTCTGATCTGGCTCCTAGCAATCATCCTTCGCACAGCTCTGATCTGGCTCCAAGCAATCATCCTTCGCACAGCTCTGATCTGGCTCCTAGCAATCATCCTTCGCACAGCTCTGATCTGGCTCCTAGCAATCATCCTTCGCACAGCTCTGATCTGGCTCCTAGCAATCATCCTTCGCACAGCTCTGATCTGGCTCCTAGCAATCATCCTTCGCACAGCTCTGATCTGGCTCCAAGCAATAATCTTTCACACAGCTCTGATTTGACACTATCAGGCTCAGCTTGCGCTAAAGAAGCTGGGAGTCACCAGTTTTGGAATAACAGTGTGGCGGTAGTTGTAGTATGATGCCTTTTAGAGAAGTAGAACCCTATTTTTTTTAACAGGTCATTCTGAAAGTGATAGGCTTTGGGTAAAATACCTTAACACTGTAAGTAATTTTTTTACAGAAACAGCTAAAGGTAGTGTGGCTATAGGACAATGATTTAGTTTCTTAGTAAATACATTTTTTTTCTGTAACTTTTAACCTATCAAGATATTTTAAAACATTAAAAATAACATAACCAGTCACAAGGTATTGTTCTGTAGTTGGGGAGTTCATAATTTTAAACTGCTGCAGCTACTGAAAATAAGCACTGTATCATTTCCTGGTAGAACAAAGTGGCAGACTTTTTAATTACAAAAAAATGTTTGTGTGTCATGGATGTTGTTTAATAGGTTAAGAGTTAATATATGAGACTCACTGAACTCATTGATTGATTATCTCAACTGAGCAGACCTTCTAGCACAACCATCTTCGTTCCATGGTCGAAGGTGATATTAAACGTGATGACTTACTCTGTGTATGATGATGATGATAATGACTCATCACCACTGCCAAGCTGTATTTCTTGCACTCTGCTGGACTTGACAGTACCAACTCTCAGAATGATGCTCATCTTGAAGGAACTAACCGTGGGTGTGGAGTGATTCCATCCACAACTGTGCAGCTAACGTCTTCCAGCATGACAGTGAAGTAATCATGAAACCTATACCAGGAAAATATCAATGGAAGAATAACAAGATAGTATTGGTGAATTGAGCATCTATGTTGTCTTCTGCAGTGCTCAAATGCTAGGTCATCATAGACCTTGAGCATACCATTAGGATATCATCATCATTGTCCATCACCCCCTTGGGAGTATAGGCCACGAGTAAAGTTTCTCTGGTCATCCTTGTTCTTGAATTTGTTCTCTACTTCCATCCATGTGTATTCTTTATCTCTGAGCACTTTCATAACTTCCCTTCTCCAAGTAGTTCTGGACCTTCCTTGATTTCTATCCCCCTAGTTACCCATGTATACTTATACACTCTTTCTCTTCCAAGGAGTTTTGTTTGATACTGTTGCTGCATGTAGATATTTTTCTTGATGGTTGAGCACAACAGTGTAATGTTGTTAATATCATTATCTATTTTGCTTTTCCTTCCTCATCCTCAAGTGGCTTTCAATCTTTTCTCTTTCTTTCTCCACACACTCTTTTCATTGTATGCTGGAACATCATCTTCTCCCCCGAGAGTGTCTGTCTCAAACTTTAAATATAATATTCCAACAGCCTGCATCTGTCAATCTCTGGTAACAGTTGCCAGTTTGCTAAATTTCCTTACCAGAAGAAAAAAAGGCCGTGCTCCGATGCAAAAATGCTAGTGAACTAGTGTTACACAAGATCCCAGTCCATCTGCTGAAAGTATCCCTATAAACAGGCTTCACCGCACTTTGTGATCAACAAGAGAGGCTTTGATATAGGCCCAAATGAGGCCTTGAAATCCAGCTCACTGGCTCCATGTGATTAATACACATCACAGGAAAACGAAACAAGTCACAACAGACTGCTATCCTCATCATCACCATCACTGAGTACAGCAGCAAAGCACTTGGTCTCACAGAGTGTGGAACAAGATCCCCAGTGGACAGATATTTCTCAGCTGCTCTCCTTTATGTGAATGTTGTACTTCACGTCTCTCCCCTCACCTCTATTCAAACAATGTTACCGATACATTTTCGTCCCTTCAGTTTTAGTGCCTGTTCTCAGCGTTTTTATGATTGTAGGCCCAAACCTCTTTGGATTGTCCAATATGTCCCCATGCCCTCTTCACCCGACCGTCAAGACACCATCATTATTAGTTCTATTAGGTACCATTATGATTTCAAAAGATATCAACAGCTTGGTTTTACTTCACATATGGATAACTGTGAACAGAGCACTGGAAAGAAACTCCTAATCTAACAACAAATTTGTCTTCAGTTGATGCTCAGAGATCAAATCCCACACCCCCGTCATTTGCTTCTTATACTCTCAATGAGTACAGACACTCATGGCTCTATACAGCAACAGCTGCAGGCAAAGACAATTTTAGTTAAGTGACACACTTGTCAGATCTAGTGTACACAGCTAGCAGTGACAGTCTCACTGCAGCACACCCATAACACAGGCTGTTACATTACTTTAATCTGTAAAAACAGAGAAAAAAAATCAAAGTAATGAAGCCAACAGAGAATCTTGTTTCTGAAGTCCACTTTGGTAATTCAAGAAAGCTTCTATTGCTTTAGAGCAAACAAATAACTATTACTTATAATTTTACTTGTATAATATTTTATTAAGTAGTGGACATGAATGTTGCCTACAGGCCACTCAATATAAGTGGTAGCCAGTCTATTTGTAGAAAAAGGCTGCTGACCGAGTCACTCCTATCAAAAATAGTAATGGTTATGTCCCTTTCATCTTTCACGCTTTTGATAGCAAGTTGTGGAGTCCTGATTTAGAGTATGGTAGAGAACTTTGTAATGACTGGAAAATTCATGTGCAAAAGAGGAAGGAGGCCAAGAGAAAAATGTCTCTGAAGAATGACCAAGTGGCATTAAAAAAAATGACAAAAGCATTTGAACTGATCAGCACAACAACCACTGTACACATTGTGCAACGCATATGACACAGCATGGAATGAATAAATGAATGAGCTGCTCATGCCTCACCCAACTGATGCCTGGCTTTCATGATCTTCACAGCAGCAACAGCTGTAAAGAACTCAAGCTCTTGGTTACCAGCATGTCCAAAATCAACAGATCTGATTCTACATTGATACCGACTCTTCCACAAGTCCGATCAGTCCAGAGAAGGTATCACGTTTACTTTTGATGAGCATCGATCAACACCCTTACTAAATGTAGTCATATAAATAAAATAAAAATACTGAGCCTGCTTCAGCAGCGGAGATGTGGTTCCTAAGAAGAATAACGACAATACCATAGACAGCCAAGAAAACAAATGAAGAGGTTCTAAGCAAGGCTGGGAAAAAGAAAGAAATTATGGCAAAATTCAGAATATAGTCCAGATTTGTAGGACATGTTTTAAGTATTTTTATGTATGGCTGGAAAACTTAATGACAGCATGAAAACTGAAGGGAAAAGGGGACAGAGGAAGACAAATAAACAAGATAATTGGCAGACTAAAAGAGTAGCACACAGCAATTCAAAACACAGAATATAGAAAGAGCAAAGGATAAGGTAGTTGTGGAAATCAATGACGACCAACGCCTGGTTGGTATGGATCAGAGGGGGGGGGGGGGAGAGGAGAGGCAGAGAGAACTTATTTCGCTAAGTACCCTGCAGGGACGATCAAAGTACTGTCACTCTGTAACTACTTAAGATATGGTCACAAATCTTATACCGAGTCTTACTATCCATGACTTACGCTACGTTTGTGCTACTATATTTAGGCCAAAGTTCGGCCTAGAATGCTACATGATAATCTGAAAAGCAATTTTTATTATGATTTCACATGTTTCGCTAAAGTTCAAATCTGATTCAGCACAATTTACTTACATATGAAGAAGTTTAAAAACTGGCTCTTAAGTTACATCCATCACACATGACTATTTGTGTATAGTTTCTGAGATCGAGTGTTGTTTGCCTCGTTACAAATTTGTCCCGCACCAACGTAAACAAACGGGCAAAAACAAACACTTGTTGATGCAAAATAGTCTGTTGTATAAAACAAAAACAAAAGCTTTAGAATGTAACTTAAATGGCCATATAAATCTTGCTGTCTGCATCACTCCAAAGCAGAAATATCGAAATCAAATTTTGCACATTAAGAAAAATAATAATACAATACTGTTACTCTTAGTCCATTCTCTAAACTGCAGTGGCGGCCATGATAATCAACAATTAAGGGGTTTACATAGACGGTTAACACGGATTTTCTCGTGAGAGCAAGAATGATAGTTTGTAAAATGATTTTTAAATAATTTAATTGATTCATCACGTTTTTTTACACAAAGACAAAAAAGAAAAATAATCACAAATTTATAAAAATAATCTAAAAATAGTTCTCCATTACTTCCGTCTAAATGGTTTCTGTGCGCATGCGCTGAAGCTAATAATGTCGTCAACAGATCGCTACGTCTGCTAAACAGAAAACAGACTTTTTTATGCTTCTGTTAGGACGTAGGACAGCATAGTTTCAGTTTTATATAAACTAACATGCTTGACCCTTCTTCCAGTGAGGAGGAGTCTGACAATGGTACTGTTGATGATGGAGACGAGAATTCGGATGTTCTCAGTTTACCCAGCGCAGAGCAAAGAAGTCTGTCTGCTAGCGGGGATAACCTAAGTGTTGTTAGTGTTGTCGGAGCGCACTCAAGATCAAACAGCATCAGACCTTCAAGTCCTAGTCCATCGTTGGTAAGTGACAGAGAAAAAGTAGACGATTCGGATAAAAGTGAAAGGGAAGAAGAGGAGAGGAGAAGACGTTTGCAGTTGTATGTGTTTGTCATGAGGTGCATTGCGTATCCATTCAATGCCAAGCAGCCAACAGATCTTGCACGAAGACAAATTAAAGTGACGAAGGCACAGCTTCAGACAATAAAGGAACGTTTCCATGCATTTTTAAACGGTGACACTCACATCGTAGCAGACGAGGCTTTCACGAACGCTGTGCAAAGTTATTATGAAGTTTTCTTAAAAAGTGACAGAGTTGCAAATATGGTGCGCAGTGGCGGCTGTTCAGCAAATGACTTTCGAGAAGTCTTCAAAAACAACATAGAAAAACGTGTTAGAAGTCTGCCAGAGATTGATGGGCTGAGTAAAGAAACTGTTCTGAGCTCATGGATGGCCAAATATGATGCAATCTACAGAGGTGATGAAGATCCAAGGAAGCAGCCTCAAAGGATCTCCACAGCGGCCTCTGAGTTGATTCTCAGCAAGGAACAGTTGTATGAGATGTTTCAGAATATCTTGAATGTAAAGAAGTATGAGCATCAGATCCTGTACAACGCCTGTCAGGTAATGAATAGTTCCATTTTCTTAAAATGTGTATAAAAATTATAAATGTACTTAAAACTCATTTTTAATGACATTCTAACATTGCATTTAAGTAATGGCAAGCAAAAACAAATATTATGTTTATGTCTTGTGCTGAATTATTTTAATGTTCCCAACTTTTCATTCAGTGTCAGTTACAGATCACATGGTAATGTGTCTGTTTAATGAACAAAGGGAACTAGGTTTAGTGAGCCTGAGATAAGTCTGTGATAATTTATTAGTTTAGTGAGAAAGGTGTACAAGATACTGTGACTCTGAGGGTCTAAGTAAATAATAATTTATCAGTTTAGTGAGCAAAGTGTATAAAATTCAGTGACCATGAGAGTTTAGAGTTAGTCTTCTTCTTCTGCGTTCGAGGTTGTTGGTCACGTCAGATCCTGATCCCTGTCGATGTGGCAAAGCCCACAGTCCTCTCCAGATCCTGATAGGAGCCCCAAAGCTTTTGTGTCAAGCTCATGTCCTCTGATCCTGTCTCACACTTGAGGTCCACATGGCTTGGACACTCTTGAAGGATATGTTTTGGAGTCTGGGCTCCACTGCTACATAGACACTCATCTGTGTGAGACATTTTAAGTCGATGTAGGTGGCTCAGTAGTCTGCAGTGGCATGTCCTTAGGCGAAAGAGGATGGTTTGCTGATGTCTTTGTAGTTGATGTATTGCATCTGTTCGTTGTTGGATTTCAGTTGTTTCATCCATTCAGATTTGCACTGGTTATGGATTATAGTTTTCGTCTTTTTGTAGTTTACTGGATGATTTATTTGATCTTGATTGCCACCAGCTTTGGATAAGATGTCAGCTATTTCAGTGCCAATGTATCAGTTTAGTGAGCAAATTGTACAAGATTCAGTGACCCTGAGAGTACTGTGCATAAAATGACGAAAAGGTAGAGGAAAACCACAACAGTACTTTCATTCTCTGATAACTTCATGCTTCTCTAAACGATCAGTCAGGATCACTGATGCCTTCTCATATAGTAATAATCAGTGAATTAAAGCCATCTCTTTATGTCTTATTGCTCATAGAGCCATGGCTACACTTTTGTGTATCATCTTATATGCTAACCAGACATTCTCTCATTTCAGAGACATTTTAACATTAATGTTACTATCTCTACATTGTTAACTAAAGTACCAGTCTACATTTTCCTTCCTCATGGTAGCCTAGTTTGCAAGAAAATTATGTCTTGCTATCCCAAATGTCCAATCTTTGATTGTTGTTTTAGAGTTTCACAGACATTCGTAAATGGTGCTTGGCATTTACTACAGACCGCTGTCATACACCAGATTCAGCATTGTCTTCTAAGACAAATAGAACCTTCATTTTTTTTTTTTTTTTTTTGGATCTTCACTTCAGTCATCTTATATTATTTTGTATTTATTTATATAAACAAACTGCACCAACTACGAGACACTGAGAAGTAATTATTGGCCCAGTGAAACCACCAAAGAAGATAAGCTGTGCGATTCCATACATGAATTAATAGACAGACAATGTGTATGAAGAAGAAGTATACATAAACAGATGTATCCTTGGTTGTGTGTTGTTGTGGAAATAGGGAATAGTATTTTAATCCTTAAAAATAATTACTTTTTATCATCATGGTTTTTTTTTATCATGGCATGATAAGAATAATGGAGAAGAAAAACTGCAGGAAAGAATAAGACTGTGGCAATAAATGATCAGATCTGTTCTTATAAAAGTTAATGATGCTATAAAACAATTCTCAGCTATTTAAACTCCTCTTTTTTTTTTTTTTTAGCATTGTGCAAAATTTCTAGGTCTAATCCAGTCCTGTCAGAAACTGTTTCAGCAAAATTATGGTTCACAAATTTCACCAAAAAAAAAAAAACCCTCAAAATATACTTATATCAAAACCCAGCTTCTGGGATGAGAAAAATGCTGTTATTGAGCCAATAACCTTAATTCAGACCAGATTTTCTTGTCTTTTCACAATCCATTATCTTCTCTTCTTATCCAAGTCTCTTGATCCTTCATTATCTGTATGGCTTGAAGTGGTGAGGAAAAGTTTCTGTAGCATTTACTTCCATTATTTTCATATATTAATTTCATCATTGTATGTTTCTCCCACGGTGTACCGTCTGTTCTTAGTTTATAGGAAATAATGTCACTGGAAATGTAACAGGAATGTTTTTTTTTTTGTTTGTTTCTTTTTGTTTATATAATATAACATTTAATTATTAAAAACTGGCCAAAGACTGTGCCACATGGAAAGATACAATTTGTAAGGCACTCTATCATTTGAGAAGGAATAAGTACCAAAATGGAAAACACAAGACCAAAGAACAAATAAGTTGGATATATTGTATAGTTATTACTGTAGCTAGTTATATCAATCAACAGTATTTGGTAAAATCAGCTGTGAGAGAGGCTCTGCAGCAAAAGGATTATAAGTTCCACAACAGCTACTATATGCCTGTCTCAAAACTGCCTTCTAAAATACATTTATTATCATCATTTGTTATTATTGCTGTTGTTATCATTGTAAGAACTAAGGAATGAAGATGGCAGTCCTAGCAAGATGACACAGCTGATAGGGTTGGCAAACTAAGACTGGCTACACTCAGTACCACCAGAAACAGACTCTTGCGTTGCATCAGTTTCCTCAGTGAGATAGAGATCAGATTGTTCCATGTAGGAGTGGAGCCTAAAAAGAAGCCCCTTTCTGTTACCTGCTTTGGGAAATAGGAAAACCATGCTCATTGCCAACTGGTTTAAAAAAATCTTGAACACTGGCACTAAATTAGATCAAATGTTGACTACAGTAATTTTTTTTGTTTCTGCAGTACAGATGAAAAATCTTAGAGAGCTTCATAGCTATGGGAGATACATTAATTCATTCCATAAGTGTTGCAGAATAGTAGTAGCAGTTTACAAAAATTAAACATTTTCTTGACACAGACACCAGATGCTACATACTGCAAGTCATAGATACACACTTGGACTTCTGTTCCACAATCTGAGATGGTTGATCCATGTCAGACAAGAAAATACTTTACTTACTTTAGAAACAAGCAGTAAAGCTTATAGATGACAAACATGCAGCATGTATTACAAATAAGGACAAACATCTTAATATTCTACCCCTCAGGAAGAGATTTCTTGTCAACAAACCCAACTTAATTCATAAAATTCTATCGCACAATGCTCCATCCTATTGTGGTCATTGTTCAAATCCAACCCAAAACACAGTCAATACTTAAGCAGTTGTATTCTTCCAAAACCAAGACTTGTCATGTTTAAAAAAAGCTGCCCACCAGCTCTCTCTCTCTCTCTCTCTGAACCTTAAGTGCCCAGGGCACATGGGGCTTCCACAAGGGTTTTCCACAAATGCCTGTCCTTCGCCTTTTTTTCTGCTCTTGCCCAGGTGAGCCCTCTATTGCTCAACATCCTTTCTGTTGTTCAGACTGCTACAGAAACGGAAGCCCACCAGCTCATGTAAAGGTAAAGGTAATCCTGTCGTGCCTTAGAGGCACATAGGGATATGGTGTTAGTGCCCATATTTTCCTTGACCTGTCCTCACACTAGAGGGTGATATGGTCAGTATCACGCCTGGCTGCCTTTCTTTCCCCACTCCAGAAGTCGGGTACCCACTTCTACAGTAAATGTTTGTTCTTATAACTTCAAACTTTGTCAGTATCTGTTTGATATGGACTATATTCCTCCCTAAAATGTATTTGCATTTATGTGTATTTGTATACATGTATGAATATGTATTAGTATGTATTTTTATATGTGTTTGCATATATGTGTGTATGTATGTGTATTATATACATATGAGTATTACAAATATGCATATATATATATATACGCATTATGCGCATATATGGATGTATATGTGTATAAAAATACTTGGCATCAAGTGGAACAAATTCAAGAACAATGCAGAGATAAGACAGATGACTGAACAACAACCAGTCTCATGGGTAATCAGGAAAAGGAGATAGACATACGTTGGTCATGTGATGAGAAGAAACGATCAGAGAATCCCAAAACAAGCTATAAGATGGAATACAGCAGGCCAAATAAAAAGAGGCAGACCGCGTGAAACTCTGAAGAGGACATTGTTAAGAGAGGCCAAATTAATAGGCATTAAATCCCTTGATGAGGTTGAAAGCTCGCCGAAGACAGGAAAAAGTGGCAAACTACCTTTCGAGCCCTATGTGACATTTAACAGCATGGGAAGGATATAAGATAAGATAAGTGTGTATACATATACAAAACTGCAGGTGAAGATGAAATAGCAGTCGAAATATTAAAAGCTATTAACAGTGACAACTATAATGTTTAATAAAATCTGAAAAAGAAGAAAAAGTCCCTTCTAAATGGAAAAAAGGGAATCATTGTTAAAATACCCAAAAAAGGCAACCTCAGTGACTGCAATAACTGGAGGGGTGTAACCTTATTACCAGTTGTGTCAAAGGTGTTTTGTAAAGTGATTCTGGATAGAATTAAGGATTTAGTGGATACTGCAATGAGAGAAGAACAGACAGGATTTTGAAAAGGGAGAAGCTGTCTCGACCAGATCTTTTCTTTAAGCATAATACTTGAAGAACATATTTAAAAGCAGAAACCATTAATCCTGAGCTTCATAGACTTTAAAAAAGCATTTGATAGCATACACAGAGATTCATTGTGGAGAATTTTAAGACTATATGGAATACCATCTAAAATTGTCAACAACATTAGAGATCTCTACAATGGATATGTTTTGCAGTCAACACAGAAGAAGGAATGAGCGAATGGTTTCAGATTGAAACAGGCGTGAAACAAGGATGTATATTATCTCCATTGCTTTTTGGAATTGCCATAGACTTTATAATGAAAAGATGTGGTACAAGTAAAACGGGCATTGATTGGGTACATGGGACCCAAATAGAAGATCTTGGTTTTGCAGATGACACAGCTCTTTATCAGTGACAATGTGAAATCGATGCAGGAAAAAACAGATTTCCTGTCTTCCCTGGCTAGCAAAATAGGTCTTCAAATTAACAAAGACAAAACAAAAATAATGAAACTTCTCATTAATCAAGAAGGAAAAATATACGTAGAAAGAACAGTTGTTGATGAAGTAAACCAATTTGCATACCTTGGCAGCTACATAGACAAGGATGGTGACACCAGAAAGGAAGTTAGAATTAGAATTGCAAAAGCAGCACTGTCCTTCAAAAATCTTGAGAACATATGGAATTCAAAAGTTATAAGCACAAAAACCAAGTTAAAATTATTCAATTCAAATGTGATATCCACCTTCATTTATGCATGCAAAAGCTGGAAATCAATTAAAGAAATAGACAAGAAGTTAGACTTTTTTAAAAACAAATGCCTAAGGAAAATACTTGGTATAAAGTGGAATGAATTTAAGAACAACACAGAGATAAGACAAATGAGCAAACAACAACCTGACTCATGGTTGATCAGAAAAAGAAGATGGACATATGTAGGCCATGTGATGAGAAGAAACAATCAGAAACTACCAAAACAAGCTATCAAGTGGAGCACAACAGGCCAAAAAAAGAGGACCACGTGAAACTCTAAAAGGACATTGTTAAGAGAAGCCAGTTTAGTGGGCATAACATCCCTTGGTAAAGTTGAAAGAGTCGCAGAGAACAGGAAATCTTGGCAAACAACTGTGCAAGTCCTATGTAACATTTAATGGCATGGGAAGGATGTAAGATATGTGTGTGTGTGTATATATGTGTGTGTGTACATATGTGACAGCATTTTTTTGTCTATACATACATGTGTGTATACATGTATATGTGTGCCTGTGTTTGTATATTTGTGGTATGTACTTGTATTTGTGTGTGAATGTATGTATCTGCATGTACTTGTGTATGTGAAATATATATATCAGCAAATGGTGATTGATAAGTTCTCATCATGAAGTACAACTGGTCATTTGTGGACAACTTTTTTGGGTTATTTCTCAACATAGTCCCCTTGCAAGTTTATGCACTTAGTCCAGTGATCCTGGAGCATACAGATCCCTTCTTTGTGAAAGTCAGCATCTTGTGCCAGTAGAAAGCATGATTGACGTCATCATCTGAAGCAAATTTGCGACCACTGAGCTCCTTTTTGAGTTTGGTAAACAGGTAATAGTCCGAAGGGATCAAATCTGGGGAATAAAGAGGATGTTCAAGCTGCATTCATAAATGGCAGCCATTGCCACCACTGACTTGTGAACTGGAGCGTTGTCTTGATGAAAGATGACTCCTCTCATCAATTTCCCTTGACGCTTTTCCTTCAGTTTGACCTGCATTGCTTCACAAGATTACCGTAATAGGCCCCAGTGACCGTTCTGCCCTTTTGAAGATAGTCTACCAATGGCACTCTACCAATGGCACACCTGAATCCCAAAAGATGGAAGCCATCATTTTGCCTGCAGACAGAACCACCCTTGCTTTCTTTGGAGGTGGGGATCCATAATGTTTCCACTGCTTTGACTGTTCTTTGGTTTCTGGTTGAAAATGATGAACCCGAGACTCATCCATAGTCACAGATTGCTGAAGAAACTTTTCAGGATCTGCAGAAAAATGGCCAAGATTGTCTCTTGACATGTTGAGATGCTGTCATTTGTGATCAGCTCCAAGAAGTTTCAGGACCCATCGAGCAGAGACCTTTGTCATTTGAAGATCATTATGAGTAATGGCATGAACACATTTCAGGGAGATGCCCAACTCAGTAGCAACATACTGCTCAGTTAGTTGTCGATCCTCCATTATCATGTCATAGATTCTGCTGGTGGTTTCATTCGGTGGTTACCGTTCTTGATCTTTATGGATGAGGATCATCTTCCATATTCTCCCTTCCATGTTTGAATTGAGCTGCCAATTTCTTAACTGTGCTGTAAGAAGGGACACTCTCCCCCAGAATCTCTACCATTCTTCATGGATCTCCTTTGATGATAAGCAGAGGTAGCGAATGACTGCTCGATGAGAAATTGTACCCATTTTCTCAATTTCTGCCACCCGTTACCACTTCAGTAGCCTGTAAAAGAAAAGGTTTCTGTTAATTTCTTGAAACTTTGTGTTTAGTCTTACATTAACCTGATCTACAAATGTACCTAATATCAACTGTGTTTCAAGTATTTGTACCTTATGCTGTGAACTTATCAATCAACCCTTTTATATATATATATATATATATATATATATATATATATACTGTCAAAGTCTAAATTAGTTTAAAGTATGGCTTGATTGTTGTGTTTTTTTTATACTGCTTTTTTATAAATTTGTTAGTTTAGAATGAATGTAAGAATATAAATTAATTTCATGTCGTTACATAAATCTGAATGTGGAGTGTATGGACAAAAGATAATTTATTATTTATTTGTGTAATCATTTAATTGTGTCTTCATGATTATTATGCTCATTAACAAATGCTGAATGACTGTAACTGAGTGAAATCTGTATGATGAAGAGCAGAATGTTAGACGGCCCTGTGCTCCCAATTCTTAATCCTTTGAAAATAAAGTTTATTCATTCGATTGCTCTCTCTAACAGTCATCATTGCTTTTCTCTCCAACAGTCATCATCGCTTGTCTCTTCAATATTCATCATTTCTTGTCCCTCAAACAGTCATCATTGCTGGTCTCACTAACATGTCATAATCTGCAGGTTTGTCCCTGCTTTCACACAGTAAAACTGAGATATATATTTTTATTTACAGTCTAAGTGAAATAACTGCTTCAGTAATAAATAAAAGGGGATGGCGACTGCAGTAAAACTGGTCTAAATAAAAAAGGTAGATAGAGGTGTATGGTGCAGTTTTACAAAGTGAGGGAGGGAGTGAGTAAGGTGAGAAAAAACGAATATAAAGTATGAGAATGTATAAATGAAAAACATACAACATCCGATATTTCGGCGTGAGCCTTTTTCGAGGATTACATACACGCACGAGACAAAAATAAAAATAAAACATGAAGAACTTATCTGAATATGGCTTCCTCCAAAAGTAGAAAACAGAAATGTGTGTAGTAGAAGGAACGACCACGCTGACCACAAACAATGGATACCAGATAGGGCCAATCGTAAAGAAGAGGTGGAGAGAGAGGAGGAAAACAAGTGGTAGAAAGGGGTGGGGGGAAAGGCAGTAGAAACATGATAGCTGCTAGAGGA
This sequence comes from Achatina immaculata, assembly GCA_009760885.1. Classification (NCBI taxonomy): domain Eukaryota; kingdom Metazoa; phylum Mollusca; class Gastropoda; order Stylommatophora; family Achatinidae; genus Lissachatina; species Lissachatina immaculata. The sequence goes on from CM019716.1 coordinate 40,101,825, forward strand.
GGGGGGGAATGGGAACGTGGAGAGATAATGAATGAAGAACATAAACACCTGCAGGGAGAAAATGTGAAACTGGTGAATAGGACAAGACCCTATAGACACCAATATGTTGCCAGAGAAGAAAAGAGGGTGATGGTAGGGAGGGGTAGCATGGAGAAAGAAAGTAGAGTTTAAAAAAAAAAAATGGGGGAGTGGAAAACTGAAGAAGTTACAGAAAACTGAAGACATTGTTAATTCCATCTGGGTGGAAACAGCCAGTCTGGAAAATAAGGCGCTGTTCTAGGACCCTCTGAGATCGTAGATCAGCAGAACAAGAGCGGATTACACTAACAGAAATGTCCTGTTTTCCCCTGTGGTTGCTAAAGCAAAAATGTTTAGCCACAGGTGTCCAGGCCCTCCTAGAAATATAATTGAGATGCTGGCGAAAACGATCTCCTAAGCGTAAGCCAGTCTCCCCATTTGTGCATAATAGCATAAATAACATTGCATGAAGTACAGGTGAAACCCACCTGAACTGATAACGTGGACTTAGGGAAGGAGATCTGGCTAGCCTCGACAACAAACGGACAAGTGCTGCATCTACGGCGTCCACAATGTCTGGTACCATAAAAAGCGTCATCTGTCTTAAGATGACTACGAATTAAAAGGTCCCTGAGGTTCTTGTCCCATCTGTAGGCTACTAATGGGGGTTCCCCAAAAAGTTCACGTGTATCAGGCTCGGTCTGGAGGAGATGGAGATGGCGAAACAGTATGTTTTTAACTGCCAAGCTATGAGGGTGGTACATGAGTACCAGTTTAACTCTGTCCGAGCTACAGTGCAGTTTAGGGGTGAGGGCTTGTTGCCGCGATATATGGCTAATGCGGTTCCAGGATGACGAGAGAACATGTTCTGGATAGCCGTGTTGACAGAAGAAATCTAGCATTTTATGGCCTTTATCCTGGAAATCCAAATCCTCATTACACAAACATCGCAACCTAAGAAGCTAGGAAAAAGGAATAGAGTCCTTACATGATCTGGGATGGGAGGAAGAGTATAGGAGGTAGCTGTGAGAGTCTGTAGGTTTATAGTGGATAGAAGTAGTAAGCCCGGAAGGGCCGATAGTAACGGCAGTGTCAAGAAAGTTAGCGGAAGTATCAGAGATATAGGAGGTGAAAGAAATGACAGGATTATACTCCTTAACAAAACTGATAAAATTGTTAAGGTCTTCCTCTGGCATTCCGTAGGGCAGGAACAAGCGGACACTATGGGCCTTTCTGGGTTGCCTGGTTTGTGAATCTTAGGGAGTATATAAAAGGATGGCTTCCCTAAGCAGCTGTCGCGGATGTGAAGATGAGTAGCTGAGGGAGAAAGACCGGTCTTGTGGATAAGTTCGTTGACTGTGTCACGAACACGGTGGTTGTTGGCCAGAGTCGGATCTTGAGGGCGAGAGGCATAAAATTTAGTGTTGCTCAGCTGGCCCATGGCCTTCTGGATGTACAATTCTTTCTTCCAACAAACAATGGCCCTGCCCTTGTCTGCACTCTTGATCACAATATCCTGCCTGTGCTGGAGTTGAGAAAGTGCGCGCTGCTCCCCGGGGGTCAGGTTAGAGTGTTGTACACGGGGAAGGCGAAGCTTGCAGATTTCGTGGAGAGTGTGATCAGTGTATAGGTCCAAGGCACGAGACGTTCCTGCTGAAGGTGCCCAGGTGGATGGTTGTTTGGAGAAGTGAGAGAAAGGGTCATCATCGGAAGTGGATTGGGATGATGAAGGTTGGGACGCGTCTTGGAAATGGAACTTCAAATGCAGTGCGTGATGGAAACGGTGGACATCTTGATGGAGTGAGAACTGGTCAGCAGAAGGACGGAGGGGAACAAACTGTAAACCTTTCCCCAGAACAGACAATTCATCAGCCGAAAGAGGAATGTCAGGAGGGATACAAACCACCTTAGTGGGAACAGAAGCGGTGGTGGGTCTGGGAGAGGCTGTAGAGGAACGGATAGCAGAAAGTTTCTGCTTTTTCAGAGAAGAAAGTTGCAGGTAGAATTGTCTGTTGGTGGAGTGAATAATCTCTCGGATCAGGCAATAAATAAGGTATTTATCATGTGTAACTTGGTGGAGACAGGCAGAGAGTTGAGCGATCTGGCTATCGAGGTCCAAGGGGAGTTTAATGTGTCCCTCAACGACACAGCGCATGCGTTGAAAAGTGTGGTCGTTCCTTCTACTACACACATTTCTGTTTTCTACTTTTAGAAGAAGCCATATTCAGATAAGTTCTTCGTTTTTTTTAATTTTTATTTTTGTCTCGTGTGTTCATGTAATCCTCGAAAAAGGCTCACGCCGAAATATCGGATGTTGTATGTTTCATTTATACATTCTCATACTTTCTATTCGTTTTTTTCTCACCTTACTCACTCCCTCCCTCACTTTGTAAAACTACACCATACATCTCTATCTACCTTCAGTAATAAACACTATATTTAAAATATTGTTAAATTATAATGTGTAGCAGTTGTGGAGCTTACAGAGCAGTACCCCAGAAACACATACCTTTAGTTTGAGATGAGAAATGACTGTATTTATAAGCATGTTTCCCTCCAATTGATAATTGATCATGTTTGAAGCAAGCCCTGCCAAATGGCAGCTTTTCTTTGCCTATTGATCGTGGCCTCCTGAAGAGGCTTCCTCCCAGAACCATTATATTTAATCTTATCCTCAGCAATCTTGGCCAATTGATTTATGTTGAAGTTAGTTCTATTTTTTTTCTCAACATATTGTGCATGTATGTATGATCATATGTGTGTGGAGTCTGTTGAATACAGCTTGTAATCTGGTCTAATGCTCATTTTGATTGCCCTTTGTAAAACTTGATTTAATTGTGAATATATAAAAATAAATGATTTTTGTTTGTTTGTTTGTTTGTTTATGAAAGCTTTTTATCTCTTGAGACCAGTTTTTATTTTGGAGCAGTTTTCTTGTTTGTACAGTGTTAAGAGAAAAATAGTTTTCTTTTGTCTTTGTTTTTGATGATTCTGTACTCTTGTTTTTTTTCTTTTTCTGTCCAATTAGCACTAAAACTGCAACTTGTCGGTTTTTATAATTAAAAAAAATCCCTGCCATTTCTTCCCTTTTAGCAATAAATTTTTTAATCCGTTTATAAACAGAACATATTATTGTACTGAGTTTCAGGTATTTGTGACTGTAACAGAAACCAAGATCAGCCGGTGGTGACTTTGTAATCAGGCCCAGCAAGTGGTGATATATTAATTAAAGATCAGCAAGCGATGATGTATTAATTAGGGGTCAGCAAGTGATCATATATTAATCAGGGCCTAGTAAATGATAATATACTAGCCACCATTAAAAATGCACCACTTTATCAAACTATTGTGGAGCTTGAACTGTTTATGTATACACTCCTGACATGATTTTCAAACTCTGAATGGGTGCAAGTGTGGCTGTTAATGTCATGACATTTTCCCACTAGTGTGATGTTTACGTTAAATTTGGTGTGCAGCATGTGCAGATTAACCTTTTCTTAATTGAAAGTGGCGTGACTTTGAAAGTTCACACACATTAGGCAAGTTTAAGCAATTAAAAGACCATCATCTGTTTTCATTGAAAGAAAATCTTTTATTGTTTTTGTCATGTCCCAATTGCTGTCACAAGAGTGATGGCAAGCTGTTGGTATGCTTATCAGTGGAATGATGACCAGAGATGTTGCCAGACATTTTCATTGTGACCATTCAACTACAGTGATTTCAGGCAACAGGTACCATTAGCTGTGCCAGATTCCAAGGACTTGTTATAGCCGGAGGTGGGATGGGGGATACGCTCTCCACTCCAATTAAATGTCTCCAAGGCATGCATCTCAAATAGCCTCTGATGGTCCACGTCCAGCTCCTGGCATTCTTGTGGCAGAAAGTTCAAACTGACAAGAGAAAGGGCGAAGGCGAATATCTGGCACCTGAAAACCAGATGCTTCAGGTAGATGAGAGTTGTGTTTGATAGCTCATCTAGGAGAAGGAAAACTGATTTAAAACCTGCTGCTGGCAAGATTCATCAGCTGCCGTGTGTGGGGTGAAACTCCTCCTGGCCAATGAAGAAAAATGTGATGAGGGTTGCTGCACAGCATCATTGTGGAAAAGGTGAAGGAAAGGATTAAGTGAAGTGACCAGTAGTCTTGAGGGCAGGACTGCTCAAATCATGGCACCTTTGCTCTAGAGGCCAGCCACGTCCTATATACACCCATATAGGGGCAGGTTGCCTAAACCGGCTTAAACCAGGGGTTAAACTAAGACATTGGTGGTGAGATTCTTTGGCTGCCATGTGTGGAGCAAAACTCCTCCTGGCCAGCGAAGAAAATGCAAAAATGCAACTAGGGTTGCCGGGTAGCACCACTATGAAAAGGTAGTGGAATGGATAAAGTGAAGTTTAATTGGTATGTCCAGTAGTCTCATGGCGAGAGCTACTCATACCACGGCACCTCTGATCTAGAGGCCGGCCACGTCCGATATACACCCATATTGGTGAAATATGCCTAAACCGGCTTAAACCAGGGGTGAAACTTGATGACTACTCATGACACAGTACTTCTGCACTAGAGGTCTGTCACATCCTAAACATGCCCATACTGGGATAATACGCCTAAACTGGCTTAACCCAGGAATGAAACTTACTAGTGGTGAGGATTCCTCCTCCTGGACAAAAGCTCCTTCCTGGTCACAACTAGGAAGGGTAGTGGCCTCAGCCACAAACTTCTGAAGTCAGAGACACTGGACAAGTGCAGTCTAGATAGGCAACCACCTCACCTGACGGGGATGTATGCGTATCCTAATCACATGGAAGCTTTCCGGTGAGAAAGTCCAGCGCTGGACTGGATGGGCAGTCACCTCTCACCCGGTGGGGATATACTGATATCCAAAACACATCGAGGTTTTCCGGTGAGAAAGTACAACTCTAGATTAAACTGGTGCAATGAAAACCACGGTGTCACGCAGTCCTGCTTCTGCGACCCACCGAGAATACAGGCCCAAGCCCTGCTATACTCTGAACCTCTTGTGGTCCTTTCGGGGACCACGGGACCTATCGTGGACTACAAGTGATTCAGTAGCATCATGGGGCGGTTTTGGTGGTAGAAGCGAACGAAGAAGAAGAAGACTGTCACAGACTCTGTCAGCCTTGTGTAACAAAATGAGCTCAAGAATGCAAAACGCTATTGATACATTTGCACAACTATTTCCAGACAGCAACTCAGCAACACATACACCTGACACTCGAGGACTTGTTAGTTCAAACATTGTGTGATGAAGACTTCATTCTGCTGGCTTGCAAAACAGACATCCCAACATTAATCCTGTCTGTACTAGATGTCACCGGACCAACAGATATAGCTAGGGCCAGACAAAATTTACATTGTCCAGTGGTGGAATGGAGATCAACGATGTTCTCGTATGAAAGCTGCTTTAGTGTCTCCTTTGGCGATAGGAGAAATCAGACACTCTGCGACAGCATGAAATGCCGATGTCAAGCCTGCATTGACGCCACATTGGGTTACAAACAGTATTAATGATGGCTGCAGCTTTATGACATTGAGCGTGAATTTTGTTTTTTACACCTAAGGTAGACATCTTCTTATGAGCCACTTCTGGATTGTGTCATGTTTAAGAACAACAAATGACATATTAATCAGAGGGTCAGCAAATGATGCTATATTAATTGGGGGCCAGCAAATGATGCTATAGTAATTGGGGGCCAGTAAATGATGATGTATATTGTGGGCCAGCAAATGATACTATATTAATCAAAACTGTGAGGTTGAAGTTCGAAGTAATTTTCAATGGAGCTGCGCTTGATAGAATATAACATAAAAAAAAAGTTGAATTCAGACAGTAGGAAAATAGAGGAACCAGAATCTGGAGCAATTTTATATGCAGTAATAATCATTATGAAGAGTCAGTGTCAGTAGAAGGGAGAACAGAGATGCTAATGTCAGAAGCAGATTTAGGTAGGGTTTAAGTTGAAATCCATAGATATAAACTGTATGGAAAAAAAAATTGGACAGCATAAAAATGGAAGTGTAGACATGGGGCAGAACAACAGAAAGGATGTTTAGCAATAGAGGGCTCACCTGGGCAAGAGCAGAAAAAAAGGCGAAAGACAGGCATTTGTGGAAAACCCTTGCGGAAGCCCCATGTGCCCTGGGCACTTAAGGTTCAGAGAGAGAGAGACATGGGGCAGCATAAGATAGAGGTGTGAGAGTAGGCCAATGGAAAAGTAGTTGAAGGTTTGGTGCAGACTCATAGTACTTCATGAGAAGATTGAAAACAACAGAAAAAAAAATATGATTCTGATCACTTCATTTCCTTCTTCAGCACAAGGGCCAGGGTAAGCTATTTTACTTAACTCATGGCTTTTCCCTTCTCTGTGGTCTTCTTACAGTGTGAATCAGTGACAGAAAAATAGTGGGATTTTATTTGTGTTTTGTTTCACATTGTTTCAGTTGGATAATGCAGATGAGCAGGCAGCGCAGGTGAGAAGAGAACTTGATGGTAGACTTCACAGTGTGGAAATGATGGCAAGGGTAAGTGTTAACATTGTGTGTGTTTGTGTTTGTTTGTTTGTTTGTTTGTCATATTTAAGCTGGAAATAATGCAACACATAAGCATTGGCTGATGGGTAGTTTGAACATGCACAGCACAGTGCTCTTAGTCTAGAGTCTAGTTGAAGCTCTGCTGTGATATTGCACCATTGTTCAGCAGTACACTGTACTGACATTTCACTGTAGTGAATAGAGAGTGTGTGTAACAGAATGAGACAGTGAGAGTGGTCTTGCGTTGCACCCGGGACTATCCGGTGGCAGCCATGTGTTTTCTTCCTGATAGTGTGAGGTCTAAACACAAGCATGCTCAGGTAAAGGCATACAACAGGGTTGCTGGCATGAAGGATCATCCTCTCCATAAGGGTTGATAAAGGGAAGGTGCACCAAACAAGGCAGATCCTGGATCGCTAAGGCTGAGGTTACAATAAAGTCAATTTGCAATCTAGATGAGGTGCCTAAAGGTGATGATTGATTACAGGTACAGGACCGAGCTCAGCTAACAAAAGTTATACAGAAGGGCCGTAAATGTTGAAATTGGGCAGAGGAAGCAGCTGAACTTTGGATTCAAGATCTCATCCAGCACACTGACACGGTAATATATACAGACGGTTCAGTGGGTTGGAACAGCAGAAGTGGTTGGGGTTTTGTTGTCTGTCAAAATGGAAGAGTAGTGGCACAGGGTTCAGGAGCTTTTGAAGTCACCGCTTCAAGCATGCGATTGGAATTGAGGCTATATTGGTGGCAGTGGAATGGCTAGTTGCTCATGATGTGGTTAATGGTGTCATTGTGACGGTTTCACAGAGTATGCTTAATAAGACTGAGAAGAAATTGCTTTGAAAAGAGTGGGTTCTTATGTTAAGCCGGTCATCTGTGACAACCCTAATGTGGCTTTACTGTCCAGGGCATGCAAGAGTACATGCCAATGATGTGGCAGATAGACTTGCTGGACAGGCTAAAATAAATGATAAATGACTAAATAAATGAATAAATGAATAAAATAAATGACTGACAGTGGACAATGGGGGGCATTGCTAAAGCTGTATTGGACAGACTGCAGGAAAATGAAGAGCGGGAATGGAAGAACAATGTAGATCTGAAGAGACTGTGAGAACTAGGACAAATTAAAGGTGCTGGCAGGAGATCTGAACTGTGTGGCAGAAAACACATCATAAACAGCCAACATTTGACAGGAACTGTTAGCAAACATATTCTTGGATAGATACTGCAGGATGTGGTGGAGCATATATGGTGTTACCTCCCTATCAGCTCTCCCGTAGGCCTTTTGGTTGTAAGCAAGATGCCCTGCTGCTGATGCATCCTTTTACAGATTATCACCAATTTCTTGCAGCCATCTTCGCCTTGGTCTTCTTTGTTTCTCGGCTGCTTTGTTAAGTGTCCAGGTCTCACAGGCATATGTTGCCATGGGAAAGTTGCATGCCCTTAAAAATGTTATTTTTGTAGTTCTGTCTGTTCCTCTCCACAGCTTCTTTAGTTGTTTTACTTTTTGAAGAGCGATAGATGTCCTCCTTTTAATTTCCCTCATTTGTATCTCCATTATTAGTTAGCTGTGATCCAAGATATTAAAAACTCTCCACTTCTTCCAATTTTTCCTCACTGATACATACTTCAGCTGCCTTATTTGTTTTGTCAGTTGTCATTGATTTAGTTTTCTTCACATTAAGATAGAGGTTTTTCTCTTCACTATTCTTTCTCATTTCTCTACTATTAATCTTATGTTGAATATATGAATCCTGTCTTTTAACTCATCAGTCTTTGCTGGGTCTGTGGAGCATGTAAGTTGTGCTGAGATCCTTTTTCACAAGAGGAGGTGGGAACGTTTATGGTCTTGTCTGATCTGCAGTGGTGATAACCTTTTAATATTTTGTGTTTTGTTTTTTTCAAGAAATTACTTTGCTGTCAGTTCAGTCACTCGGACACCCTTAGTCACAGTGTGATTCTGAGAAGAAGTTAAGAGATCTTAGTTATTTATCAAAAACAAGAGACTCTGTTCATGCCTGCCTCATTAGTTTTGCTAATATTTCTCTTATGTTTTTTCTCTGCTGTCCTGAGACAGAAATGTTTATGTATGTGCTGGCTTGTCATAGTCTGTCCTTGTGTGCTCAAAGAAGGAAGTGACATAATCAGACACCGATGTGTTGCTGGTGTCTTCTGCAGACTCATCGTCACCCAAAGTTTGTTGTGAAGGAGATGGAGAGCATGTACCTAGAGGAGTTAAAGTCTTCCATCAACCTCCTGAAATCCAACTTAGAGAGCTTGCCTGTCTCAAAGGGAGGGACTGACTCAAAGTACTCACTGCAGAAACTCAAGAGATACAATAGGTAGGCTATATCGTTAACAGTTTGTTGACTTTCATTGTATTTTATTTTTTTTATAAATGAAAAGAAGAATTTTTACATAAATTCATGATTAAAATACAAGAAGTTGAAATGAATTCACAATATTAACATCAGACAATTTGAAAATCACAACAAATTGAAAACAGCATTTTCTGCTTTTGGGCAATAATTATCATCTGTAAAATACAGAAATTTCCATCTTTTTTCCAGAATGTATTAAAAGAGACAAACATTTTTGTTTGTTTGCATTCATAATGTTCACTTTTATGAACTAACATTCATCCAGATTTTATTAAAGGAAAGCACATTTGTTTCTCATGTTATTATTATATATTGTTGATTAAACATGTCAGTCATTTGCATGTCCCTTACGAAACTTTGCCACCCAACAGCTCTGCTGTAAGCCCCTTGGTTGTAAGCAAGAAGCCCTGCTGCCAATGTATCCATTCACAGATAGTCAGTGATGTCTTGCAGTCACCTTTGCCTTGGTCTTCCTCTCCTTCTTTTTCCCATTATGTACCCTTCCAAGACTGTCTTATCTAAATCCTCATGACGTTTAATGTGTCTAAAATACTTAAGTTTTCTCTGTTTAATTTTCTTTATTAGCCAGCCTTCTTCAATATTAAGTTCTTGTAGTATGGGTATATTTGTTCTTTTTTTGTGTCTACAACATTAGAGTGTGAAATTTAATGAGGAGGCAGTCAGTGTTTTAGGCTGATTACTCATAAGGGCACTGATACTGAACAAGAATTTGCAGCCAGTGGAAGAAATTGAGTAAGAATATTAGGAAATTTAATTGGTGAAATTGTTAAAGGTCAATGAAAGTTTGCAAAGTGAAAATGTTGAAGTGAGTGCTATTTACAGCAGGAAGTTGTTGTGTTTGTTTTGATAGAAGTAATTGAGCATATGGACAATAAAGCGAGGAGATGGAATAGGTAATAGTGACTTGAAGGTTGACAGACACTTCAGATGTGAGAGAATGACTGGAAACAGAAACTCGTACCCCAGTAGGATGAGCCTCAGCCCAACTATGAAGAGATAGTGCACTAATAGCTCAACCACACAGAACTCAGTCTTGCCAGTCTTGCAGTTTTTGTGACAAGAAGCACTGGTAACATGGGATTTTGAATCTTGTGACTGGTTTCAGTAAATTCAACCTTTATAATTTGGGGTCAATAATGCTGTTTGCTGAAGCAAAAATTAGGAAAGTGCTTTAGAAGAGAGAACTGCTGTAGAAAAGAGAGATTTGTGAAGGTTTGGCTATGTGGAGAATTGTCTGGAGGTTTCTTCTCAAAATGATATCAATAAGCATATGAGTGGAGAGTTAAGTTGCTTCATTTTGTAAATGATTCCTAGTAGATTTCATTGTGAGATATTTTCTGTGAATGGCATAAGAAAAATGTGTAGAATATGTGAGGTGGAAGTTAGTATCAGTTTTAGAAGAATAGAGAAGGAAGTGCTAGAGAATAAATATAATTAAAGGCTTGATATTTTAACACTGTAGTCACCCACATTTTATTGTCAGTGTTCTTTTTGAAAGACCTTAAGTCTCAGCTCATATCATAAGGTCATGCTTGTGTTGGCATTGGCTGTTTTATTCTTATGCTTTTATTTAAGCTGACATTCACAACTTCTCTTGTTTCATCATCATCATCATGTGCCGTGCCGACTGGCGTTGGCTATTATGCTTCTCCAGAGTACACGATCCTTCATGCAGGCCATCAGCTCAGTTGATGATCTCCTCTCACACCATCCCGTCAGACTGTCCAGTATCATTTCTCTTGGTCTTCCTCTTGATCTTCTTCCTTCTATTTTTCCTGTTGTTATAATATTTTCAATGCCCCCTCTTCTCATTGCATGTCCTATGAAAGTACATTGTCTCTCTCTTATCTTTTTGACAAGGTTTTTTGTCTCTCCAGCTCTTCTCCTACATTCTTCATTAGTTATTTTTGCTGTCCAGGGGATTCGCAACATTCTTCTAATAAACCACATTTCTGCTGCTTCCAATGATTTTTGTGCAGACTTGCCTATTGTCCATGATTCACTTCCATATAACAAGATAGGTTCAATATAGCATTTTAGGACTCGTTTTCTAACATTCATTGATAAGGATGTGTTGGTCAATATGTTTCTCATTCTCTGAAATGCAGTCTTTGCTTGGCCTATTCTGTTCCTAATTTCTGTTCTGCATTTCCCATCTGAAGTTATTACTGCTCCAAGGTATTTGAATTTCTGCACCTGCTTTAGAACAGTTCCGTTTAATTTAATACTGCATGCTGGTGGATTCTGTTTCTTAGATATAACCATAGTCTCTGTCTTTTTTATGTTCAAAGTAAGGCCTTTCTGTTCACTTTCTTTGGCGACTTTATTCAAGAGATTTTGCAGGTCTTGTTGGTTCTCAGCTATCAGTACTGTGTCGTCAGCATACCGAAGGTTGTTAATATTGTATCCTCCAATTTTTATGCCTGGTTCTGTGATGATTGTTCTTAGAATATTCTCGCTATACAGAGAAAAAAGGTCTGGAGATAGTACACATCCTTGTCGCACCCCTTGTTTTATAGGTTGATATTTTCCAATTCTATTTTCAACTCGAACTGCTGCTTCTTGCTGCCAGTATAGATGTTTTACAATCCTAAGGTCTTTGCCGTCTATATTGATGTCTTCAAGCATTTTAATAATTTCATTATGTTTCACCTTGTCAAATGCCTTGGTGTAATCAATGAAGCATAAGTAGAGATCTTTCTGTACTTCTAAAGCTCTTTCTGTTAGTGTTCGTAAAGCATAAATGGCATTGTGTGTTCCCTTTCCTTCAACAAATCCAAACTGTTCATCTGCTATTTCCATTTTTATCTTTTTCCTTGTTCTTCTCATAATTATTCTCAGAAGTAGCTTCGTTATGTGACACGAGAGGCTGATAGTCCGGTGGTCGTCACATTCCTTTGCACCTGGTTTCTTTGGTAGTGCTATAAACGTGGATTTAATCAGGTCACTGGGAATATAACCACTGTTGTAAATGTCATTCAGTAACTTGGTTATTATTTTTATTCCTGTCTCCTCTAGTGCCTCTATTTCTTCTATTGTTATATTATCAGGCCCAGTAGCTTTTCCTTTCTTCATGTGTTTGATGGCATCTATGATTTCATCTTCAAGTATTGGTGGTCCCTCACAGTTTTCAGTATCTGGTGTTAATTCTGGTCTTTCTCCTCCATATAGCTCACCGATATACTCTGTCCACCTGTCCACAATGTCTTCTTTTCCCATTAACATTTTACCTTCTTTCGATTTCAGGCATCCTGTGGTATATTTTGTTTTCCTGCCTGTGAGTTCATTAATTCGTTTGTGCATGTTTTTGCTGTCTTTAATATGAGAGTCCTCTATCTGTCTGCACTGCTCATTTAACCACACTTCTTTTGCTTCTCTGCATTTGCGTCTTATTTCTTTATTTATCTTGTTATATTTTTTCTCGTTATTTTTACTCCTCCTCCTCTTGTCCATCAGTCCTAAGATGTCGTCTGTCATCCATTTATTTTTAGGGGCTTCTTTTTTCGGTGGTATTATCTCCTTAACAGTTTGGTGGATAGAATCTCTTAACATTTCCCATTGTTCATCTATACTATTTATCTTTGCTATTGCATTGTATCTATTTGTTATAATAACTTTGTATTGTTCTCTTAGTTCTTGGTCATTTTTAAGAAGTTCTGTATTCAGTTTGATGTTTCTCACTTTTCTGCCTGCTTTCTTTAGTTTTATTCTAACTTTTCCACAGAGTGGATCATGGTCACTATTGCAGTCAGCTGCTGGCATGGTTTTTGTTGTCAGTAATGCATTGCGGAATCGTTTGTTGATTAATATGTAGTCTATCTGGTTAAAAGTCTTTTTGTCTGGACTGCACCACGTTGCCAGTCTTCGAGGATGTTGTTTAAACCAGGTGTTTCCTACAACCATGCTGTGTATTCTTGCCCATTCAATTAATTTATAACCTCTGTCATTCCTCTCCCCCAGTCCATAGTCACCAACGATGTCTGAAGTTCTTCCTTTACCAACTTTGGCATTAAAATCTCCCATGACTATGGTAACTTCATGTGACTTTGTGTGTTTTAGTGCTGTCTCTATGTCATTATAAAATAGCTGTAAATCTTCTTCAGAGCTTTCAGATGTTGGAGCATACACTTGTATAATATTTATGTTTATTGGTTGTCCTTTCAGTTGGGCTAGCAGGACTCGGTCCGAGATGTTCAAATATCCTACAATTGTCCTTGCCGTTTGTTCATCAAATATAATTCCTACTCCTCGTTCGTGTTTCTCACTTCCTGAATATATTATTGTATATTTATCTGAGTTTATCTTCCCTGCACCTGTCCATCTAACTTCACTCATTCCTAATATGTTGATCTTCATCCTTTCCATTTCCATCTTTACATCTTCTAATTTTCCAGCCTGGAATAAAGTTCTAACATTCCATGTTGCTATTTTGAACTTGCTATTTTTGCCACCAGTAGCTTGATGACGATCTGGCCTCACCTGTGGCTCGTGAGCTGCCCTACCGGACGAGGCTGTTCCAGAGGAACATCCATTAACGTCGTTCATGATGAATCGATTAATCTGTTTAAGCATAATTATTCTTGGGAATTACAACAGTGGTTTCCCGTTGCCTTCTGTCGGTTTGTGTACGGACTCTCCGCTAGCCTTTGGACTCCCTGTCCTACCCGCAAGGCAGCGGGAGCGAGAGGTTTTAAGGCGCCTCTGACCCGCCTGGTATTCCCTTCACTGAGCACCTGAGGCACTTTATAGGAGTAGTAGAGCCACCTACTACCCCACCTCGCTCTCTGAGTCTACCGCCAGTTGGTCCGCGCCTGCTTATTTGGATAACTCCTTATTCACAGGGATCCTCCATATCTGGAGGACTTTCACCATCCGCCACCTGTGACGCGCTGGGTTGGGGATGGTCGCCCCAGCTTTACCCAGTTCTCTTGTTTAGCAGACAGATTATCTCTTATAATCTGCTTAGCTTGAAAAGAAGCATTGGGCATTTTATACATTTTTTTTTACATTAGTTTTGCTGAACCATGAGAGTTGATATGTTTTCATTAATGAATGGAACAGTTCCTACTTTTTAAAAAGTCTAATTGTTATCACGGCTTTGCAGCCGTAGCTTTGTGTATATTTATATGTTTAGATTTGTGTACCCATACATAAAAAAAAAAAAAAACTGTTCTTATGGGATTTTATTGATAGACGTTTTGGAAAGGTTGTTTATGTTCTTTCTCTGTGTATCTCTCTCTCTTTACCTCTTTCATCATTTCATAACCTTACTTGACCCTTCATTATTTCATGACTGTCACTGAATATTTTGATGTAAAATTTGGTTACAGAATGAAATAATATACATATAAAGAGGTAACTGGGTAGCTGAAGTAAAATGGCATGAGCAGCAATGAAGTATGCAGAAATATGTGGATAGAAAGTTGGGAGATAGAAGTTTATATGGATGGGAAAAAAAGTAACTGAATATCTCAGTTTGGTAATTCTTAGTCAGAATTCATAGATTTGTGAAGCATTACTTGACAAAAGAATGAAGATACAGTGGCAGTATCATTTGCCTTCCATTTGATTTGTATACAAGGATCACATGAGATGAAGAAGTATGATTGCCAACACTATATGGCGTGGCAGCATGGCACATAATGTAATGATGTTCAAAATTGTTTTCAAGTACGTGTGACTCTCGCAGATCAGGCAGTCAGTTATCCAGCAGTAATTTCCACGACAGACATTGCAGGTTTCTTGGGTCGCCTTACTGACCTGCCACTACCATTTGGTGGCTCTAGCTGTTGCATTTGCTGGTTTGAGTGTTGTCAAACGCTGGAAAGCCATTTCTAATTGTCTGTTGTGCATTTTTATTATAACCTGGTGAAATTTAACTCTGTCATGGATCTAATGTATTCAAACAGTGCTTCTCATGGTGTGATGTGCGAACATCATATACTGTTCATAACATCTAAAAAAAACCCAAAAAAGCTTGACAGTGGCTCGTCTATGTGAAGCTTGTGTGATTTATACAACATTGGCTCATCTATAGTTTATGACATAAAGAAACAAAAATTACACGTAATTGTAACCTTTACAGTATGTTATCTGTGTTTAATTAAAATTTCATTTGATTTCCACTTAATTTTTCTTTTTTTTTCCTTTATAAACCTACATGTGCTGATTTACAGGGTATTTTAAAGGTAGGATGAAGTGGTTAGCTGTTGGGTTAAGTGTATTCCAACATAGCCCAGTAATCCAGCAAAATCACTTATCCGGCATCCAAAAGGTCCCAATGATGGTGAATGTGTGATGATCATGTGTAATTTAAATTCTTGGGAATCTTTGTATACACAGTGCATCATTTGTTTTTGTCATGTCTGTTTCAGAGTGATGGTTTTAAATTTAAAAAAACACACAATGAATTGAAACTGTTAGAAAATGATTTAGGAAAATATACACAGAATTATTTATTTCTTTCAAAAAAAAACAAAAAAACTCCTTTTGTGTGAAAATACTATTATACCAAACATTTTTTTTTCATCTCTTTCCTCTTTTGTGTATTTCAGTTACACTAGATCTTATTTATGTTACAAATGAGTGTCATGGGCAGAAAAGCCACCTTAAATGAGAAGTCTGTTTTCTTGTTTCACTCAGCTTGCATTTTGTTAATTCTTTTGTGCCAAACAGACCTGCAGCCCAAATATCACCAACAAGGTATTCACTTTGACACTTGGAAAACCTCTGGTTTTTATTTTTCCCACTCTTTGTATAATGGTGACATTTTATTTTTCAGTTTTTTTTTTTTTTTTGGTGTTCATTTTGGTAGTCTTAACATTTCTTTTGTTTAAAAAAAATTGAAAATTATGGCAACAGTGTGTTGTCATATTTTCACCCCACTGTGTCTCATTTAAACTTTTCTATTGTGTGAACATAAACCTTTTTTCAAGTAATTCCTTACATCCTTCCTGTTTTCTATGTTAACTTCTTTTATCTTTGTTGGGTATTTCTGTTTTGTGTTCCAGTTTTCCTTGTTAATACTATCTTTACTTCACCAGTGTAAACTGTAATCATTGTTGGGTATTCCCTTATTCGATATCAAATTTTTTTATAAACATCTGTTTTTTTTCTTTAGTGTCCTAAGTGTGCTACTCTACAGAAGTGAATGCTGGAAAATCATCAGAACTGTAGAAAACAAGCTAAATTCTTTACAGACTAAATGTTTACAAAGGATTAAAAGAATAATTTGGCCAAACACTACAAGAAATAAGACCTTGTTGGCAGAAATGCAGATGAAACTGGTGATGGCGATTATTGAGGAAATGTAATAATGTGTATATAACATGTGATATAACATTGATGATGGTTATGACATGTGCTTTGAATGACTGACAACTCACTACCGAAAAGTAACACTGAGATGGACACCTCAGAGAAACAGGAGTAAGAGAGACCAAAGGAGACATGGAGAAGAACAACAGTGAGGATGCTGAGCAATAGCAGGGCCTACCTGGGCAAGAGCAGAAAAAAAAGGTGAAGAACAGGTGCTTGTGGAATATCCTTGTGGATGCCCCATGTGCTTTGGGCACTTAAGGTTGAAAGAGAGAGAGATTTTTTTCTTATATCATTGTGTCAGTATGATAGTTTATCTCTCTTTGTTCTAATGGGAGACTGAGTAATGAAGCTGTTAATGCACTCACCTCTCATGGTGTTGGTGGTCAGTGGTTCATTTCTGGGCAGATCAGCATCAACCCAGTTGTGGAAGTCAGTGCCAGAGTTGGAAAAGAAAAGCAGCCAGACATCAGTCCCTAGTGCAGTGGTTCTGAACTTTTGGTTTTTTTTTGGCCATGGACTCCCTTTCCAGCTTGAGAACAGCTGTAGACCTCTCTAAAAAATAAATCAATAAACAGAACTAGCTTATCCTGCGAATTTTTTAAACCAACCAATACAGTTGTTGGTCCATGGACCCCCAAAAATTCGTTCTCCTGTAGATCCCCAGGGGAGTGGGGGGGATCCATGGACTCTTTGCTAGGAATCACTAGTCTAGGTGTGCTGACATGTTGAGGCACTGAGGAATATTCTGGCACTAATACTGTATCAGGTGTTTGCCTATATAACATACCACAGGGTTTTTTTTTTCAAATGTCAAACAGTGGTTTAATTTTAGTTCTTTGAAGATACTTGTATAAGGATTGCACTGATTTTTTTTGTTGAAGTCTTATTAATCTCTGAGTCTTGGACACCATTACATACTTTCCTTTTTGTTTTATTTATCCTTTTTCTCCCTCTTTTTTTTCACATATTTTAGCAGGATTATTTTCATTTTGTGGATCTGTTATTAACATGTTATTAAGAAAAAGTTTGTGTTGTCTAGAAGTTAGTCAAGTTTGGAGTGACCCCAGACATGCATCTTCATATCCCTGCTTTCAACAGGCAAATTTTACTATACATATATTTACAAGTGAACTATTAAATTTCTCCCAGTCTGTGTTTTTGTGATTTTATATAAAAACTGCATGATTTTGTTCACATGATTAACTGATTCCTTGTGTTTGATGTACATTTATGTGAATAGTTTTGTAATGTACAACTTGCAAACTCTTAATGAATGCTGAACTTTCAGTGCTTTTGTGTGTGTGTGGTATAAAACAGTTGAATCTTTTTTTTTTCTTTAAACAACACCAGCAGTGAATTCATGCACATGACATTGATTTTTGTTGTTTTTGTCTGAAGTTTACCAGAACTCTGTGTATAGATTATTGTAACATGGCTTGTTTTATACAGTTTCAAAGACACTTTCCATAACACAAGTGTTAGGTAGCTGTTTAACTGAGTTGACAGGAACTCAGTGGGAGCAAGCCATCAACCCACTACCTCACCTGAGAGGCTAATTCACTACAACTGGACATGTCCTTAACTTGTTGTGTTGCTGTTGATGATTGTCAGAATACTGACATCTTTATGCCAGGCTGTTTTTTTTTTCTTATGTTGCAGTGCAGGATCAGTGTTAAAGGAATTGTCTTAGTGGTAGAAAGGCAGTGTTCTCATACAGATTAATTTTCAGCAGGAAAAATGAGTAATATTTGTGTGCCTTGTCTTGGATATGTTATAATGCTATCACTGAATAAGAAGGTCAGAAGTAAAGGTCAGTTATTTCTTTAGGCATTGAGACTTCTCTCTCATCAGTTCCTTAATAGACACAGCATGACATTTCAGAGATCGTGTCTTAATAGTCCTTATTCATTTCACAACCTAGAGTTGATTATATGCATAATTCATCTTTGTATAGTGATCCAGTAGAAGATCAGAGAAAGCATATTTTCATTTTGGTCACAGCATAAGATTGCGTCATGGTTCTTGAAGTTATAATGGTAAAATAAGAGAAAGGCAAATGCATGTATATACAGTGGTTGTGTTAACCAGCAATTACCAGTAAATTACCAAAAGAGAAAAACCAAAATTTTGGAGGTCGTTGTTACTGTTTATATTATCAAAAACCTGGCAAAATATAACCAGAGAAATTGATTGGAGGATAATTGAGCCAGTAGAATGATGATGACCAGTTTGTGTGGAGTAGAATCAGACAATTTTGACTTTGGTTCAGCATGTGATAATTTTTTTAATTAAATCTGGCCGCAAACAAGATAATTTTTAAAAATTTCACTCAAATATTTAATTCCAGCTGATATTTGTTACGTGTTTTTAATTTAAAAAAAAAAAAAAAGTTTAAAAATACTGAACGTTGTATTGACAGAACTGGTATTTCGGAAAATACTTCATGCAAAAAGAAAGAGTGGTACAGTTTTACCAGTTTGAAAAAAATCCCAGCACTATCACTGTATGTGTGAAGTAGAGGCACGCACTGGAAGCGAGGTTTATCACAGCAGTGTAGCAAATAACATAGAGATCAATATGGGTTTTATTGTGATCGAGCTTCACTGGGAAGTTATTGACCCATCATGTGTGTGCCTCTGGAAATGACATAAGCCTTGATGACCCTCTTTTATTGTCATCAGTCTCATCATCTTGTCTTGCTGCCATTGAAACAAGAACAAAATACTGTTTGTCCAAGTAGCGACTGCTGTAGTTAGGTGATTTTAGTATACAAAATTTACATTTCAGTAATGCCATTATTTTTATTTATTTATTTTTTTTATTTTTGTTATCTCAGAGACACCTGGGTGAGTTAACTGATTATGTGCCTTTAATTTTGTTAATGACTAAGATTTTTTTTTTTTTCAGCTTTCAAATGACGTGATTGCTAATTCACTCATATTTATTTGGTCTAACCAATCATTTCTAGTACTTTCCATAACCCAAGTGGATGGCATAAATAACATACGATATTTTTCTGTTTTGGCAGAATGAGCATTTAACATAGACTGTGTTGGTAATATGAATGGTTAATAGAAACTGTGTTGCTAACATGAGCATTTAACATGGACTGTGTTGGTAACATGAATGGCTAACAGAAACTGTATTGCTAACATGACCAGTTAACAGATTTTTAAAAATTTGTTGCTGTGCAGTAGACAAATCATTACTATAGTACTCTGTATATCTTTTTCCCTTTCTAAATCTTGAAATGGAAGGACAAGCTTTAGGTGAAATTAACAATCATATTTTTATGTGTTAAGTATTGCTGTGGGTAGTCTGTGTGTAAATATTAGTCTAGCACTAGTGTTTCTTTTTTTTTCCCCTCTGTCTTTCTCTCTGTTGTTCTTAGTGTAGCAATGTCCATCTTTGATTGGTTGATGCTCTTGTCAGACTCATGCATGACTGCTTAAAATTGATATCTGTATTAACATAGAAAGTTGCTGTACTAGCTAGGCGTGTGTAATAGTAGTAATGGCATTAGTAAAATGATTTGCATTTTTTCTGTCTTTCTCTCTTTCCTGCTGATGGGCCTGCAAACTCCACCCCTTACCACCACCACCCCATTACCACATTCTCCCAAATGAGCAAAATATACTTTGAATTAAAAGGGTTTCTTTTTTTGAAAGATCACCAGGTGGTGTTCAGCACCTGTTGTTGTTGTTGTTGTTGTTGTTGGAGATCCATATGTAGGTGGAAACTTGATGTTATTTTGGCAGCAGCATTTATCAAGAGCACACTGCAGACATGGCTGTCAGTGTTTTAGGGTAAAGGTAAAAAAAATAGTAAAATCCCCATTTCCATGCCATTAAGGCATATTGGGGATGTGGTGTTAGGCCCGTATTTCCAGGACCATTGGTACATGAAAGTGTGATGTGGTTGGTATCACACATGGCCACATTTATCTTCCCAGATTTCTCTGGTACCCATTTTTAGAGGCTGGGTGGACCCCAAGGCCTTTTTTTTGGTGTGTGCTAGAAAAAAAAAACCCACTGCTGAGACTTGAATCTGATACCACTGGATTAGTAATCAGACAACCTAACCACTCATCTAGCCAGGCTAACCGGTGTTTTAGGGGACATGAGATTTTGAAATACAAGTCAGTTGTTAAAATACAGAAATGGGACATCGGCATAGGAAAATGCAGCAAACACAGAGGACCTATGCAACAGATGTGTTGCAGCAGAAAAATGAAACCTGTTGTAGGAATGAGTGATCTTTAGGCTCATCTCATTCGAAAAAAAATGAAAACAGTTGTACACAGACATTTGATTTTAATCTTTTAAAACAAAGTTCAGGTAGTATTGACGTTTTTTTCTTTCTTAAATACTCAAGTTCTTTATCTAAATCTGATGAATTTAACTTCTCTGTTCTGATTAAGGTTTTCAGAAGTCATCTTGTTGATTCTGAAAAAAATTTGCAGGTTCAACTTTTTTTTTCAGAACAATTTTTATAAATTCAGCTTGTGAGTATAATTAATAAATTAAAATTCAGAGAGTATGATAAATAGAAAAATGAAGCTCCCTCCATTTTTACCTTCCAAAACCAGTTTCTTCTATTAATATTAAAAAAAAAGTATTGTAGCTGTAAGAAACGTTCATTTGTTAAGTAAATGTGTCTTAGAAGCTGAATATTTCATTGCATACATCATTTTTAGAATTATCAGCTTGTATGCTTAACATTTAAATCATTTGTAATCATTTTTTATTAAATTAAAAATGTTGACCTCGTGATGCATGAACCTGTACAGTATGTGGTGTGTTTGTGTTTGTTGGCCATGAGCTGTAGTGGTATAGATGTGTGTGTGTGTGTGAGCATCAGCATCTGTTGAATACCTAGCCATTTGTGTAGTGAACTCCAGTGCCCATCATCTTACATGCAGATTTTATCAGAGATGCTACTGTGAGTACAGGTGAATTATTAATGATCTAATGTGTTCCTGGGCAGTGACTAGCTCACTGTGATTCTCATAACTCATTAACTTATTTTGTATGCCCATACTAAACTGAAGGTTTGCAACAGACAGAAAGCTAAAAGATGAAGGATGTGCCAGAGTGCCCAAGTCTTCAACCTTTAAAAATAAAGTTCATCCATTTTCATTTTGGACGAATGTTGGAGGGAGCTTGTAGTGGTAGGCACAAGAGAATCCTTAAGTATAAATGGTTGGTGCCTCAGCTTAGTATGCTGGAGATAACAAGCAATCATGTCTGCATTTAAACTTAAATCTTGAGAGAAGTGAATCAGAATTCCTATATAGACTAACACTAAACCACTCACAGCCTGCATGAGTCTGTTTAGTTTAGCATTGTTCTAATTTTAATTTTTTTTTTCTAGCAGATCTTTTGATGATTAGTACTTGAATCATACAGTAGTATATACAGTAGAAGTATAATGATTCTTTCTTACCTGTAACAATTGATTAAATGTTAAATGTTTAGCAAAGCCTAATTTGATAGCAGAAAAAATATTTTCAGGTCTGTGAAATATAGTACAAGGTTGTGAAATACATTTTGACAGTTACCTACTTCTGGTATAATTTGATCTTTTTTTTTTTGTGGTAGTTTATTATGTTTAATAATGTTAATTTAACAAAATAAATTGTTGGCAGTGATAGTGCATAGAATTATTTCAGTGTCAGACAATCAGGTACAAGTTTAATGATTTTTAGTTCTGAATCCCTTCATCTTTTTTCTTTCAGATTTCTTAACCTTTTCCTATACTATATCAGAAATGTGTTAGACAGACTAGTTTTGGTCTTTTAATTCTGTGTGCAAATTTTTTATGAATTCTGGCTTAATTCAGAAACATATTTTGTTATTGACTCTGTGAAAGTAAAAAATAATTCATTCTAGTTAATTATCATTTCGTGTATTCACGCTATTCCTACTGTGATGTTCTAGAACAAAATGCACATAAAATGTCTGCTGTATTTTTTTTTTTTTTAGTTGGGAGATTCAGCAAAACTTAACCCTAATGTCAATTCTAATCAGATGCATTTATTACAAAAATTTTTGAGAGCAAAAGAGTTAAATCATCTTTGATAAATTTCACATATAATAAACAAAAGGTGCAGAAAATAGAATCTAAATGAGATGAAATAAGTAAACAAATTTGATACAGTGGCAGGTTTTCAATTTTTAAATACTGAATATATTTCTTTTAGTGGGCAGGTAATATGATGTGGCCTGTGCAATATGAGGATCACTATATTGATTCTCCCTCAAGCCAGATGTACCTTAGAAGAGCACTAATTATAGAAGACAAACCAACTTGTTAGACCTGTCCAAATGTCAGAGATGATCACAGCTAGGACTGTTGGGTTGTCACTGAGAATTTCTTTCACTGACATTGATAGTGAAATGTGTAGATTTTTTTTCTGTGTTGTGTTTTTTTTTTTGTTTTTGTCTTAAAGTGGAATATTTTGATTTGTTATTCTAGTTTGATAGTATGTGGGTCTTTTAAATAGTGGTGTGTTTTTTTTGCATTTTAGCATTACTTATTGTTGTTACTGTCCATATCCTTTCTCAGAACTCAGCAATCCTCGCTTTCTAAACTGGACGTTAGTGAAGACAATGACCCAGGCCTTTCTAAAATGGATGTTGTTCTAACCTTTTCTCTAGAGGTCAGTCAAACAGGTTCGCAGAAAGCTGGTGAGAAAGGGTCCACCTTGATTATACAAATACATGATGTTCAAGCAGAGAAATAGAACAGTGAAAGTCTTCACATAGATAGATTTCTTATCCATCTTTAATAAGAGTCTGAGAGAATTAACTGTTCTTTTAAGAAGTTATGTTCATTTGATTATCAGTGAAAACAGTAACTTCACAATATGAAACTTGCTTCCAGTAGGTGGAAAGGCATATAGTCTTAGCACTTGGAAAACAAAGGCTGCGATTAATTTTGTCATTACATATTTTCTTATTGAAATTGGAACCAGTATAGATGTGGTTTGAAAAAAATGTGTGACATATACTCTGAAAAGTCAGAAAAACAAATGAAATTCTCATTTAAGTTGAAGAACTACAAAAAGTAGTTAAAAACATACAAAAATAACAGTCAGAATTCATTGGACATCTCATGAAAAGACAGGAGTTAGAGAACTTAATAGTCACTGGAAAAGTCAACAGGAAAAAGAAAGAGATATACTGAGAGATAAATACCAAATTGCCTGACCAAATGGCTGTAGGAATCACTCGTTCTGATCAAGACACCAAGAATCACACAAAATGTAGAACACCAGTGCCTATGGGGATGAGATTTAATGTGTGTGTATATGTTTTTTTTTTTAATCTCATGTATTTCTTCAGCAGTAAAGAAAAATTTCTTCACAGTCTGAGAAACTCTTGAAAGGACTGTATGGTTAGCTGGGTTAATCAGTTGAAAAGAGAATTGAGGTCAAAATACACAAAGATGTTGCTGTTCATTGGAAATTTAAATGTTTCTTCTTTTTTTGTTCTGTCTCTCTGTAACTGTGAGATGGTGTTCTTTGCAGCTGATGCAGTGAAGATGTTGAGACAGCATTGTGTCAGCTTGGGAATGGGTTACAGAAACTTTGTCAGTCCCTGAGTGATACTAAATAATGGGTGGGCATGTAATACTTCTTCAGCAGACTCCACTGCGGGGGCCACCATAGCCATCCCTGCCCTGTTAGCCTGGCTAGGTCTGTTACTGGAGATACCAGTGGAGAGCTTGGACAGGGTCTTGGTCAGCTATGGTTCACCAACACTGATGCTAGTGTGTCATCCATGGGTCAGTGATTGCCAGATTGGACAGCATCTTTGTCATCACCCCCACCCCCACTTTGTTTAAGAGATAGTGTATAGTGCAGCAGTGTAAAAATTGTGTATGATTTTGTAAGTGCTTGAAAGTAATGATTTTGACTCCGCTGTCAGGTCCATGTGATTGAAGTGAAAGGACTAAAGTCCCTGGCCCCAAGTAAAATTGTCTATTGTACAATGGATGTAGAAGGGGGAGAGAAGCTACAGACAGACCAAGCAGAAGCTTCTAAACCTCAGTAAGTCTAGCTTTGATTTCACTGGATTGTGCTACAAATATTTTTTTTTGCTGTGAGTTTCTTACCAAGAATGTAACAAAGAACATTAGAACCACCAATTATTCTTTTTTCTTTTTTAAATCCTCCAATAACTCTGGGGCACTCTCATTCAAAATGTAAGAATTGTTTGTGTATCTAAAAGATATATTCATGCTTTTGGTACTTCTTTCCCTCATCCAGTCACCCAACCTTTTTGCTGCAAGAAAAGCTTTAGATATGACAGAGTGATCTGCTTGCAGTCAGTTAATTCATTTGTTTCATCTGTGTACACTTGAGTGACATGTCAAGTTTGGTACAGAGCAGTGCATTAGAATGTTTTTATTAGAGCTAGAGACAACATACATTGTAATGAAAATATTTATGGATTTGAGTGGACTTGGCAGTGGTGCAGGAATAGAAGAGCAGCATATCTGATTAGAGATAGCAAGGAGTGTACAAGGAGAAGCATGAATGAATGAATTTAGACTCACATCAGACGGTTGTATGTACTAAGTATGCAGTGCCAACTTGTTTCCTCTAGATGGGACACACAAGGTGACTTCACAACAACACACCCTCTTCCAGTGGTCAAAGTCAAACTCTATACTGAAAGCTCAGGCATGTTGAGCCTTGAAGATAAAGAGCTGGGAAAGGTCAGTTTGTTTTTTTTTCTGTACACATCAGTTTTGGTCATTAGTTTTTCATGTTTTAGCTTTGTATCAATCCTGCTAAATTCTGAAGATGAGAGAGCCAAGAAAGGTCTTTTTTTTTTTTTTTCTGAAGATGAAAGGTGGATATATTTATTTTTTAATAAACATGGACAAAAGTTAGGGAAATTTTTTTTTCCATATGCCTTTGTTTAGGTTTAATGAGTAAAATGGGCAGTTTAAAAAACCAGTTTTGGCTGGACTTGGGGGATAGCAAAGTAAACAAGGTATTCCCTTGGACAGGTCAAGTTTAGTTCTTGTGAGAAGCCAGTTGTTAAGACAGTGACTGTGTTTCATATTAGATTTAATGGTTGGGACAGACTCCTTGGCAGTGTCCATTCACAGATGCCAGCAGCTTCTATCAGTCCTGCACTCCTTACTTCCTTAACTCTTTGTATACTGGGGGATTTTTCCCTCAAAATACCAAGGGGGATAAATTCCACAATGTGGAATATATTGGTTGTCACATTTAAAAGAATGACAAAGGCATAATCTGATTTGTAGTATGATATATTATACATTAGTTTAAACAAGAAAAAATGTATTTCTAATAAAATTGTTAGTATGTTATAAAAATACAACAGAAAAAAAGGCTAAGAACTGAGAAGAAAGAATGGAAAATGAAGAAATTGGAACAATGTTTTTTTCACTTACCCATCAAGTTAATCCACTGTAGTTAGTCCAGTATTTCCAAAATGAAACACAATGTACACAAAAACCTTTTCTTCACATATCCTCCAAAATTTACATGAAAACGTACACTAATTATATATTTACAGTAAACTAAAAACACCAAGTGGGTAGGTAATATTTACATGAAAACGTGGGTGGGCAGCGACTGATATTTACCAGAAAACAGGCCATTGTGTTTTTTTTTAAATTTGAAGCATTCTACAACATTTAATTTTTTAAATTGCACAATCTCCAGCATTATTTACTGTGATATTACAGCTAGTAGTAGCAAAAAGCTGAGAAGTAGTATCACCAGCTACCCTTCTAGCATGTTTTGCTCTGGACCAAAAAAAAAAACAACCTCATCCTTTGAATCAGCACCATGTGGAACTGAAAATTCAAAATCTCTATTACTGCATTCTCTTCACCGCAGTTTAGACATTTTTAAATTAAATTTTGAGCTTGTAATGCAGAAATACGCTGCTCTGGACGAAATAAACTACCACTGGAAGCCGTATTTGTTGATAAACAAAAACCTAGTGACGATAAACTTCAGCGATAAACTCATTAAATTAGCACACAACCGCTCTGAATTCAGCTGAAACACACGCCTCATGTTGACAAATGGGTTCCGGAAGGAAGTCGAACTGCTGGTTTTAAGTATACTTTGATTATCTTCAGAATTAGAGAGCTACAAACTGTCATCCCACTGAGCGATGAATGGACTTCTGAGGGGTACAAAAACCAGGCAGGACATGTCACAAAAGATACCAAGAGTTCATTTTCTTTGTTTGTGATCAAATTACTGATATAATCTAAGTTTACAAGAAATATTCACATTCTTTCATGATAAAGAGTTGCTGTTAAACAGTACTTTTTTGTAGGAGATGGTAGTCAGTTATTCACTTATGTTTGGAAGATGTCATAAAGCCTAAACTGCAAGAAAAAAGTACAGTATGACTTTCATATCCTCACAATGACACATTTCATTGTTATCACATGGCTTATTTTTCTGCAGGTAGTTATCAGACCAACAGCCAACAGTTCAAGGACTCCAGAGTGGTATCATATGCATAAAGCTAAAAACTTTCCAGATGACCTACGGATCAAAATAGCAGTCCGTATGGATAAGCCTCAAAATATGAAACATTGTGGGTAAGACAAAACTTTGCAACAGTAGAATTCATTTGACTATCACAAAATAACTTGAAACAGTTGTAAAGTAAGTTGTAGCAGTTTGGGTGATAACTGGGTTCCTTTCTCCACAGAAAGGACATTTCTCGTCTTATGAGTCTTTATTTTGATCAAGAGGGTCACATGGTTTGTGAATCCCATGACTGGAGATAGTGGGAAAATAAGCTGAGTGAGTGAGTCTTCATCTGAATATGTACCTGTGTGGATGTTTTGTGTGATATCTCTGTGGAGCACAGGGACGTTATATCTGTTCTGGACAGTCAGATTGTTGTCATCTCCAACAGCATTATCATCAGTTCCATCAATAAATCCTCATGTCAAGTGATACACAGGACTGGCTTGACTTCTGTATCAGTGCGTTGCCAACTTAGGGTTGTAAGAGCCTGGAAGTGAAAAATGGCTGAAGTCTAAATAACGAATCCAAAAACGTGAAGTTGATGGCTGGAATTATGTACATAACAAATCCGTCAGCACTTAGCAAACATGGCTTTCGAGACAGGTACAAACCAGAATCAACATGTACATCAAGGCAGCACAACACAGCTTAACAAGTACCCCCAATAACACAGTACAGTAGACACACCAGCACACAATACTACTTTAAAGTCTGCGATTATTTGTCATTACAAATAGTTGTTTATCATTCTTATTGTGCTTAGTACATCATTTAGATAATTTCAGAAAGCTTTCTCCATTGTGTTTCAGGTATCTGTATGCATTAGGTAAAACAGCCTGGAAGAAGTGGAAGAAGAGGTACTTTGTGTTAGTTCAGGTGAGGTAGTCTGATATGTTTGGAAGTTCTCATGATCTAGTTCTAGCAAATACCTGAAGCTTTTTTCCTCTCCAGTAGCCCGGATACATAGGGCTGACTTTTACATGAATGTAATCTTTCTTTTACTTAGTACATTGAGACTGTGTTGCCAGTGTCTTGGAGATGGAAATCTAAGCATTTTCTAATCATGCTTGATTTATATCTTATATTCTTCCCATGCCTTTAAACATCACATAGGGCTCGCAAGGTAGTTCGCCAGTTTTTCCTGTCTTCTGCGAACCTTTCAACCTCATCAAGGGATTTTATGTCTATTAATTTGGCCTCTCTTAATAATGTCCTCTTCAGAGTTTCACGCGGTCTGCCTCTTTTTATTTGGCCTGTTGTGTTCCACTTTATAGCTTGTTTTGGTATTCTCTGACTGTTTCTTCTCATCACGTGACCAACATATGTCCATCTCCTTTTCCTGATCACCTATGAGATTGGTTGTTGTTCAGTCATCTGTCTTATCAGTACATAATGGGAAAAAGAAAGAGAGGAAGACCAAGTCGAAGATGGCTGCAAGACATCATTGACAATCTGTGAATAGATGCATCAGCAGCAGGCCATCTCGCTTACAACCAAGAGACCTACAGGAGGTCTGTTAGGGTGGCAAAGTTCCGCAAGGGACGTGCAAGTGCTGAACAGTAAGACTACAGTTTGAAATAACTTTATTTAACAGTAAGACTATAGCTTAATAAAACTGGATAATAATAAGAGGACATTTGTCTTTTTTCTGAATACTTGTTTTTAGTAGCATCATAAAGAATAAAGTAGCCTAGGTTGTATTGCTTGTAATATTAATATTTCTTTTTACATTTGCTTATGTTACCAGGTTTCTCAGTACACTTTTGCAATGTGCTCATACAGAGAGAAGAAACCAGACCCAGCAGAGATGATGCAGCTAGAGGGATTCACTGTTGACTATTGTGAACCTCTACAAGGTACAATCACCATACAATTTGTTCTTGTTGTATTGCTCTGCTGCTGTGAATTGGAGTTTGTTTAGGCAGCTGAAGGTTTGACGAATTACTATAATTACAGGGCAGGATGGTGATGATGATGATGTTTCAGTGCCTGTAATAAAGGTAGATAGAGGAAGATCAAAGGATAGAGTGTATGGTGTAGTTTTACAAGGTGGCAGAGGGAGTGAGTAAAGTTACTGCCACCTTGCAAAACTTCACCATACAGCTCTATCTACCTTTATTATTTGAACCAGTTTTACTGCAGTCACCATCTCCTTTATCTTTCAATGCCTGTAAATTGCTTTACTTTTTGTAAAAGTTGTATTTATTTAACATGATAACAATTTCTTGGCATAAATTTGGTATAAAATTTTGCTGTGAAGAGTTTTAAAGGTTGCATTTTGTATATGACAGAAACAAGAACTTCTTGATTGCAGATTTGGATGGCGGGAAGAACTTCTTCAATTTGGTGAAGGAAGGTGACAGTTTAACCTTTGCTACAGAAGATGAGTCAGAACGGACTTTGTGGGTTCAGGCAATCTACCGGGCCACGGGCCAGACACATAAACCAGTCCCACCAGTTGTTCAAACAAATAAGATCTCAAACACACAGATATCTCGTATGCAAGGAGGTAACATTGCCATTATTTCATGTTGAATTAGATTTTGGCATGATGTAGTGTAACTGTTGTTCAGTATATGTTTAGTATATGCTGACTTCGACTGTTTTATCACATGCTTGAATGAAAAATCATAGTGATCTGTTTCTAAAGAAAGTGTATTTTGTTTAACATTATGACTTCTGAGGGCTTCCAGCACAAAATATGTAGTGAGTGCATATACCACAGTAAATTTGCAGCAGTCATTACAAACAGGCTTTAGTTTCAGACATACCTTTTTTATTTTATGTTCTCAGTTTGTATTCTTTGCTGCTATCTGCATGTTCTTGTATTTTTTTTTCCCTTAACTGGTTAAAAAATAGACCTACTGCATCACAAATTTTCCAGCTGATTTTCCTGAACTTCTATACATTTGTAACCTTATCTATTGCATATATGTGTGTGCATGTTTTGAAGTTTTATGGTAGTCTTGCACTCTCTTCTAGACAACGAACCTAATAGCAAGAGTAAGTAATCAGAGTAGTAGATCCTTGTAGCTTTTTTTTTTTTTTTTAGTGTTTATTTTGTTGATTGTTTTATTTGGTAAATCTCTATGTTTTTAAATTGTATAACAGAAGGAGACCTGAATGTGGAAGCTATATTTGTTTTATTTTAACCATACTCATACACTAGGTACAGTGCTGATAGATGTAGATGGTGAACCTTCCCTGTTTCACATGATACTTAGTGTTTGATGTCAGACTGGTTTCATTCTTTATGCCACTTAGTCAGCCCATGAATTGACTAGGGAGTGAAAGTATGGCAGTGGTTTCCCTTGCTTTCCATTAGTTTGTGAATATTTTTTTTCATTTGCCTTTTGTTTAAAGAGACTAACTTGCTAAGCATATATTTTACTCAGAATCCCCACCATCCTTTTTTTTCCCTAGAGTTTTCCAGTGATTGTCATATTCTGTAACTTCTGTCTTATGGCATGTTCAAAGAATTACAACTGAATTTTTTTTCCTTATGGTTTTAATTTAAATTTTGCATGTTTATTGCATTATACTTCTTTCCAGCATTTGACAAATTTCCTCATTTCTTATTTAAAATAAACTTTCACTTCATTGTGTTTTTTTTAAAAAATTCATAAGACTGTTACTTTAGGTGTACTTAAGAGCTTTTTTAAGAGCTTTTTTTTCAAAGTTAACTGTTGTTAACTCTTTCAGTCATGAAATAATTTCCATTCTCTGCCAGAAGAAATTTTGATGAGAAAGTTTAGTAGAAAAAAGCTGGAAGGTAGTTGCTTTGTAATTTAACAATGTAGATTGGGTTAGAAATGTGCTACTTTTTATTTTATTTTGACTTGCCTAAATGTTACTCTCGGCATTGATTTGCATAGGTGTGCTAGATCTAGCAACCCTGCCAGTGTTGTTTTGGAGTGAAACAGTTTAAACAGGAAACAGAATAAAACCTACATTGCTTCTGCCTTTACAGAATAATAAAAATCAGGTGATAAGAGACAGTTCAGGTCTATAGCTAACCAAATAAATAAAGAAAGAACTTATAGAAGAGAGAAAACTAAGAGCAGACAAAAAAAAAAACCAAAATCAGAAGAAGAAATCTGTACGCTTAGTATAGTGTGATATATGATGTACATGCAGTATGGAAAGCCTGGCAACTAAATGTGTAAAAATGCTGGTGGCATCATTTGTAGAAGTTTTCACAAGTCACATTAAAGAATCCAAAGTTAGCAGAGTTGACGGTTTTGCTGTTTGACAGAGCACCAGATATCTTGGTGTAGTTGATGACTGTTCTGTATAAAGTTTCCTCAGGCCACAAGAAAGAGTCTATGGAGTTCAGATAGGTCATCTGTTAGGTTATAGTGAATCAACACTATGAAATATAGACTAGTAATAGAGATAGACAGAAGTATCCATATTCACCAGTTAACAAGCAGCTTTATGGGATAATGATGTTACATTTTTGTTACATTTAATACATTTAACTGGCTTACATAAATTACATTTGAGCCATATTTTAACAGTGGTTATACTTTTTTTTTTTGCAAGTTTTTTCCCCCTCAAAAATGACAGTTGGTCTCACATTTCCTGTCATTTCTTGTAAAGTGTCTTAGGATCCTTGTTAAAGTTGTGTTCATTTATTTAGATAGTACTTTGTACTAAGTCTGATT
Organism: Achatina immaculata; assembly: GCA_009760885.1. Classification (NCBI taxonomy): domain Eukaryota; kingdom Metazoa; phylum Mollusca; class Gastropoda; order Stylommatophora; family Achatinidae; genus Lissachatina; species Lissachatina immaculata. The sequence continues at coordinate 40,133,329 of CM019716.1, forward strand.
TGCCTGCTGTTACATGACACCATTTATAGTATTTTGTACTAAGTCTGATTTGCCTGCTGTTACATGACACCATCACGCTTCTTCTTGTGCTTCTGAAACCCACCATGATGAAGGTGGGTTTGTAGAGTTCAGAGCTAGAGGAGTAAACTCTGATAGACAAAAAGTCCAAAGGGAGGGAACCTATGATGTTTATTGATGGTGAACCTCCCCCTGCATCTTCTGGTATTCCTTACACCTGTGCTGGGTTTCCATATAGGCCAGTGTTCTCATGTGATAGTTTGTTGTTTGGCATTTGGCAAGAACCCTGGCTGACTACTGTGCTGAATTTATTCTCTTTTCTAGATGCAGATAGAGCTCGCAAGCATGGGCTAGATGAGTTTGTTATTGCCAATCCATGTAACTTTGAGCACCATGAACTGTTCAGTATACTACAAACTCTTACTTTGGACTATAGACTTGGTGATGCCTACACTTGTCTGGTGAGTAGCTTGGCCAGATGCTGTGAGTGATGAAGTACTCTCCGATAAGTGATGACTGTTACTTTAGTCTTGAAGAAAGTTCTTACACTTTCGTAATAAACCATTTTTTATATTTTTTGTTAACATTTTTGTGGATACAAAATTATGACTGAACCATGTTATTTCTGCAACATAAGTTGTTAATTTTGTAGTGGTAAATGACTCTTATTGCTCAGTTTACTAATCCAGTGGTAGTGGGTTCGAGTCCCAGGAGTGAGATTTTTTTTCTGGTATCACCATACCAAAAAGGTCCCAGGGTTCACCCAGCCTCTAAAAATGAGTACCAGAGAAATATAATAAGGTAAATATGGGCAGCCATGATACTGATGAGATCAGACTTTCATGTGCCAAAGATCATGGAAATACGGGCCTAACACCATATCCCCAATGTGCCTTAATGGCATGGAAATAGGGATTTTACCTGTTTACCTTTTACAAGGCTCTTATCATCTTAAAAAGAAAACCCAGCTTCCAAAGCATCATTTTGCTGAATACCTCACATGACTAATGCAGTCAATATTTCATCATCATAGTTGCCCACAGAAACAACAAACCATGTTTGTATTGTAATGTCCAATCTCTTTATACTTGCATCTTCTTGTATTGTAATGTCCAATCTCTTTATACTTGCATCTTCTTGTATTGTAATGTCCAATCTCTTTATACTTGCATCTTCTTGTATTGTAATGTCCAATCTCTTTATACTTGCATCTTCTTGTATTGTAATGTCCAATCTCTTTATACTTGCATCTTCTTGTATTGTAATGTCCAATCTCTTTATACTTGCATCTTCTTGTATTATAATGTCCAATCTCTTTATACTTGCATTTTCATGTATTATAATGTCCAATCTCTTTATACTTGCATCTTCTGCCTTGAGTTCCTTAACTCTCATTTCCTTCTTTGTACAACACATGATGTCCTAGAAAATGTGAACATTTCTTTTAAAAAAAGCAAAAAGTCTGATGCTGAATATTATTTTTACCTGTTGTTGATTGTCTCCAGCATCAAAGGTCTGCTGTATACTGTACTTCCTACTCAAGATTTTAGACTTTTGATATTGCAGATTAATGTGGACTGTATCACATATTGTGTGATGTAAATTTGTGACTTGTCACTGAAAACATGTTGTATGTGTGTATGTTACAGCTTAGTTTCTGATTCCTTCCTCAGGGTTGGTTCAGTCCAGGTCAGGTTTTTGTCCTAGATGAGTACTGTTCTCGATATGGAGTGAGGGGCTGTCACAGACATCTGTGTTACCTGAATGACCTGCTGGAGAGAGCAGAGAAAGGAATCCTTATAGACCCTACTCTCATACACTACAGTTTTGCTTTTTGTGCCTCACATGTTCATGGAAATAGGTATTAATCTGTTCAGTATCAAGGGAAAAAATATGCTGATTTTCTGAATGTTGATTTGATTATTTTTGATTGTTTGATAATATCTCCACAAAGATTGTAATCAGATACAAGAGAAAGTCAGAGAAAACAACTTGAAAATGCTTATTATTATTTAAGGAGAATGGGAAAAAATACAGTAATTTTCTAGCTTGTTTGAATGGCTACAGACTTGAGGTAGCAAGTGCTTCAGCAGTTAGCACATGATACAATCATATCTGACATCCCAACAGCTGGATACTATCACTTGTTCCAGGCCTAGAAAATCACAAAATATGATAGGTCAGGAACATTATTTTCCATAGGTCTGCACAGATTGGTTGCCAACAATTTTCACTTGTAGGTTTGTTTGTTTTTTTTTTTTATCGTCGGTTCCATAGCACTTATACAGGATTTTAATCTGCTTCTCTTAAATTGTCTGTTAGTTTTTCCTTGTTCAAACATTCAGTCTTAACTATTTATTGTTCTTGTTGAGTTTTTAAGATGTAGTTTGAGTCTAGGTCCATTGTTAAAGATATTGGTCTGCCGGATTCCTTTCATTCTTCTTGGATGATTCATCCATTTTATGTGCAGGTACTTGCTAGTTGAACTTTCCATATTCCTTCACTTGTCTCACACAGCTGTAGAAAGAAACTGGGTCTTCAAAGTTGTTGAAGGACTAAACAAGGGGTCCATACATTTCTTTTTTTTTTTTTTTAAATTTCTAGTGAGTGCTATTAGAGTACAGTGTACTAACTTACTTTCATATAATAAATGTTTGGAGGTCCATGAACAATCTGAAACTCCATAATGAAGGTTGACGAGCCGAAGAGTTTGGAGACCCCTGCTGTAGAGAGTGGTGTCTTCTGTATTCCTGAACCAAGACACAGCCATCTGACATTACAACAGGAGGACAAATACATTAGCTGATCAGCATGTGTTTACATTTATTAAATTTACATTGAGTTATATAACAGATTTCACTACATTTGATATGGGACAAAGATGGAGCAACATATCTAATCAGGGACATAAAAAATTATACATAATGAAGAAAAATAATCACTTTGTCCATCACCATGGGATTTTGTGATGATCATGATGATGATGATGAAGTTTACAAGAGGTCTTCGGGAACCGCTGTTGCTGTAAAAATGAGTAAAGGTTCCTCTAGATACTAAGTAGTCAAGTGAGCACCCTCTTACAGTCTTGTTTTGTATGTTTTTTTTTCTTCTTCCTATTAAGACCTGATGGTATAGGCACAGTTTTGCAAGCTGAAAGAACAACGTTCGATGAGATCAAAGAGAGGCTGAGGATTTTACTAGAGAACCAGATCACTCATTTTCGGTAATATGCCTCTGTTATCTTTTTGCAATGAACCTTCAGTGGCTAGGGTAAAATATTTGTTGTATTCCACAAGGTTTTGTTAACTTTTTGAACCAGATAGCCACAAAATTAGAATAAAACATTTAGGATAATCCTGAAAAATCAGGTGAAGGAGGCTCACATTTGTTAAATGTGTCTTTTTTTCCCATGCTGTGGTGGTGTATATGTAATAGCACATGCCTGCTGATGAGGTTCCTGGCTTGGTTTTGCACTCTGATGGAATTTGTTTGGACTGACTGGCATCTATGTCAGTCCATCCTCAAGAAATGGGTACCTTGGTTTCCCTAGAAAAACGAGCAGTGAGGTGCTGGCATCCCTACCTCATATAATGTAGTGGCCTAGAAATGTGAAGGCACTAATACTTCAGACCCCAGCAGCATGCAGTTATAGTTGTTATAGAGACTGTGCAGATCTGGCAGCTAGTGATGTAAGGCCTTCATCCCAAAATCTACACTACATCATCAGCAGTCAGGGTTATCAGGTGTGCTTTACAAGAAAATACTGCTTCAGTGACAACTTCTCTGGTTTGGTTGTAACAATAAAGAATTACAGTAATCATGCCAACGTTTCAGTTTTTTGCCATGTCACAAAATGTACTTCATATTTTGCCAGGTATTGCTTCCCTTTTGGCCGCCCAGAAGGAGCTTTGAAGGCTACATTGTCACTTCTAGAAAGGGTAAAATGTTTGTTCTATAGCATAAGTTAGCAGTTTTTGGTTAACCCTTTTGAACCCAAATAACCACAGAAGTAGGATGAAAAGAATTTCTTTCATATTTCCTGGAGATCTCTAACAGTGGTATCATAGGTTTATATGGTATAGACTGAAGTCAGCCTAGACTGGACAGCTGTATCAGAGTTGATTAGTAAACTTACATGTTGTTTAAGCTACATAAATAATTTTTCTGGTCAGTTTTGTTCTGGAATTTTGGATAGTTAGAATAATTATTTGATCTCGGTGATGCTGCACCAATTGTTTCTCAGTGATTTGGTTAAAAAAGTTTTTTAAGTACAGAAAGTTTATAAACTGGATCAGTGGTTCTTCTTCATCATTCCTTGTGCCATAACTGTGCTCACTCAAGAAATCCTCTCTGCTGATGTGGATCAGATGAACCACCATTTTTCCTGCGGAGCAGGTCAGACTTGGCCAGGTCCTGTAGGCCACTTGCACTTGTAATAACATCAGGACAGTGTTAATACATATAGAGAAAGAGATGTTTACTATGGTTAGACTTGATGGCCTTTGATTTTTTTTTTCATCTTTGTTGTTTTGTCAGGTTCACCTCCACCATATGACTTTCTGCATCATCTACCTATAGATGTGACATTTGGATGTCAGATGTTAGTAATGGCTGCTGGCATCATTATGGCATACATCTTCTCTCATAGCTGATTCTATTAGTATTTTATTGAAAGAGCTGTCCACAGTTTTACAAAGTTATTTTTCACTGGTATTTCATCTCACCCATTTGACCATCATTTTTTTCGTTGATTGTCCTTGCAGCATAGCTTGAAAAAGAGAAGACAACAAATTATGCCATGCTTTGCTCATTAGTTTGTTCATTTTATCCAAAGTTTTAATGAAGAACATTGCAACCTGCCCCATACTTTATTTATTAGTTTGTCTTGTTTTTTCCTAACTTTTAATGAAAATCATTGTAACTTTCTTCTACTTTATTCATTTTTTTGTTTTGTTTATCCTAAATTTTAATGAAAGACATTGTAACCTTTTCTTTATTTTACACTGATTGTTTATTTGTTCAGTTTTATTCCAAATTTTAGTGAAAGCCATTGTATAATCTTCTGCTCATTGTATAATGATTATTTGTTTGCTTTGTTTCATGCCAGGTTTTAATGAAAGACATTGTAACCCCAGTTCCACCTGAGGAAGTAAGACAAGTGATTAAGAAATGCTTGGAGAATGCTGCATTAGTCAACTATACAAGAATCTCTGAATATGCAAAAATTGAAGGTAACCCACCTTGTTATATTAGAAAGCATAGTGCAGTGCAGTTTGAAAGTTACCCTTTTATATTCAGTCCATGATACTCTGTGGCACCGAGTTATTGTCTCCGCAGCTTGTTTACTGTAATTTTTTTCATTGTACTGAAGTAGTTTGTGCAGTTTTTTGTTTTTTTTTTTGTTTTGGCATTTTATAATATTCTGAGATTTTAACCAAATAAATTTGACTTGCGGGATTACATTTTGGTAAAGTGGAAGATTTCTGTCATAAATGCCACCACATTAAGTCCAAGGGTTAGCATGCTTGCCATTCATTTAATAGCTGCTATAATGGTTGCCTTAACTCTTTCTCTGATCCCATTATCTTCAAAATAAAAAAACCTTTTAATTTGTACAGTTGAATACAAGAATCTTGCATGTAAGAAATGGTCTATGGATTAATTTATTGTAGAACATTGAATTGCTTGTCTGGTCATCTATATGTGATGAAATTTGAAATGAATGTGATGTACTTTTGTTGGCAAAACTACTTTCAGAAACCCTTATTCAGGATTGGAAATATCAATGATTTTGGGTTTTTCTATTTTAACATGTTGTTTACTAGTGTTAAAATAAAATCAGATCATATAAATAAGTTAAAATACATTTGAAAGAATCAAGTTTTGATATCTCAGTTCTGAATTTGTTGAACTTGTACTGTGTGATCATATGATGTCTGGTGTGCCAACTGAAATGGCAGCTGTCTTTTACTGGCCTCATTTCAACCCATTTTTTTTTTTTTTGTGTGCAAAATGACTGCCTAGGTCTTGTATGGTCTTGTCAGAATCGTCCCTTATCAGCATTTTGCTGAAATGTAATGTTTTAACCATTGTAAAGATCTTTTAATGAACTTTTAATGTGCTTTCAGTATTGCAGTACCTTGAAATGCTGAGAAATGCAGCATGGTTTTGTTATACAGGGTGTTCATAAAATCAGTGTGCAGTATTTCAGTATAAATTCCGGTATTGTAATGGTATCTTAATGGCTGCAATATCTAGGCACATCTACATGTGTATGTTAGTGTGTTGAAGTCTGCTGTGATTTGACATTTCTCTGTATTGTCTGTCTTCTGCGTTTGTGTATTCATTTGTTAAACAGCGTTTGAAGTGCGCGACTGGGGAATTGTTTAAATCAGTTTATTCACTATGGTTCTTTCAATGGAGGAATGTATTTTTCTTGTTGAACACATATTTTGAGAAAGCAGTACACACCGATTTAGTGCTGGAGCATTTTGCTGAAAAATTAACAGGAACACCCATACTTCATCACAATGCTGTTCACAAAGTATTGAGAAATTTTATGAAACAGGCTTAGTGTTAGATGCACAGCATATTGGGAGACCATCTAAACTTGATGAGGAGAAGCTATCAAACATTTCTGACTACTGGTTCGGAGTCCATCAAAGGATTTGTGTAAGTTGGCACAACAGGAAAGTATCAGGCTTGCAACAGCCATTAAGTGGTCAGAGAAAATTTGAAACTCTTCCCATGTAAAGTAGCACCAGTGCAACACTTGCTGCCAGAGGATAATGAAAAATGGCTTCGTTACTATGAATGGTTTACAAATTTCATTCAGACGAAAACTGATGATATTCTTGATGTCACCTTTTTTACAGATGAGGCCTGGTTTTACCTCTCAGGTTATGTTAACACACAAAGTATGTGATTGTGGTCATTGTAGAATCCTCATGGTGTGCATGAAACACCTTTTCATGATCAAAAACTTGGACTTGGGGTTGCAATATCCAGACAGCACTTTGTTGGCCCTATATTCTTTACAGAGATGGTCAGAATTGAACATTATCATTCAGTATTTCACGATTTCATTGGCTGCTTGAGGAAGGTGAAATCACTTACTCACGGTTTCAATAAGATACCACTACTGCATAGACAGCTAAAAATTCCATGAAGCTTCTGAACAAGATTTCGGAGATCGTGTCATCTCTTACAAACTTATGGCCCCTCGCTTCCTGGATCTAAATCCACCAGACTTTTATCTGTGAGGAGCAGCTAAGTCTGAAGTGTATCAGAATCGCCCACACACGCAGAATGAATTAAAAACTTGCAATAACAAACGTTTCACAAGTACTCCCTGGGAACAACTGTGTTAAGAACACACTTATATTAACATAGTCTTTGTGAGACAGGGAACATAGATTTGTTTGCTTAAAAAACTCTGACCTACTCTGTAGCCTAAAAACCTGTAGCAGTCAACACTAATTGTAATTGTTATTTTTGTAAAATGTAATGTCAGGTTGGTGGATGGATGGGGACATGGAGATGGCTGGCAGGGATGAGGAAAATCTGGTGTGAAACCAGTGAATCCAGGACGTGACAAGCCTATGGGTCTTTACAACAGTGGCTATCAGAATGATGTAAGCAAATCAGAGCCAGCAGACTATAGATGGCGGGGAATGTATATCATTGAGGCACTCATCAGATTCCTCATCCCAAGGTTGGAGAATCTCTGTGGAACTGTCTCAAAGTCATCTGGCCAGCCAGTGTTGCATACTGGATCTGACATGGAGAAGGGGCTTAAGTACAGCCACCACAGGCTGGAAAACAAAATTTTGCCCAGGCCAGCCTACACTGCTGTCTTCATGGCAGTTCAGGCAAGACCACAGTCTGCCCTAGCAAGGAAAGGTGCTGAAGTCGGAGGTACCCAGCCAAAAAGCGCATCGCAAAAATCAGGGTATTACACACCATCGCCAGCATGCTTACAAAGAAGAAGAAGATTTCACAAGTAGAACTAACAAAAGTATTTGTGAATAAAATTAAACACATCCAGGTGTGCATACTTGTACAAGGACATCATGACACACAAGGACATAACTTCCAGCATTTGTTATAAGGTATGATTAGCTAATATTACGTAACATTTTTTATCAGCATACTTTATCCAAAACTCCAGTCACACTTCCATATGGGAGGTTGATGTGCCTAGATATCACAGCCACTAAGATACCACTGCGATATTGGAATCAATACTGGGATACTGAACACTGACTTTTCAAACTCCCTGTATCCTGTGATCATAGCATCACCAAGTGCTTACTTACAAAGAAAACTTACCTGATAATATCTGGGTAGGACAAGGAAGATTTAAGAGCATGCTCTTTTATGACATTTTTTCTTATTGTTTGTAAATGTATCCAGCTTGTGAATGACTATACAAAATTCTTGATATGCTTGTTGCTTCCAATACTCAACATAATTATCTTTTTTTCTCATCTTGGGCATACAGGCCGTAAAAAAGGTGACCTGAGTGATTTATGGATTGTTTTGTTTGGTTTTTTTTTTTTTGATGTTTAGTGCCAGACATCAACTTTGTTTCACAGCACTTGCTTATATAGTGCATTACACATTTTACAGTGTAGATTTTTTCCATGATTGTTCTGTTGATTTGGAGTTTTCCTAGACATTCATCTGTTCTTTCTTTTTGTGCTTAGTGGCAGTTTTAGAAACATTTATCTCTACAGTTTTGTTTCATTGTCAAAATATAATCAAATCTTTGTTTTTAAACTGAATCAAAGATTGGTTTGTTGAAATTTTTAAAGAATTATCACTTTTTTAAAAAAAAAAAATTCTTTGTAAGAGCTGTTTCTTAGAGTTTTTTTTTTTTTGTCAAATATAGTCTATATTGTGTGAATGTTTGATTATTTTGAGTGACCTCCAGCATTTTCATAATTGTTTATTTTAATGAAAAATTGTTTTTTATACAGTTGTTTCATTGTTTAAATTGCACCTTTTTTTTATTATTTAGGCAAGCTTACTGAAATTTTCTTTCTGATATTTGATTTCTGAATAAATGGAAATTTTGATGTTTAAAGTAAGGAATCAGAGTAAAGAACTGTATACAGAGTAAAAGTTATAAGAGAATGACTTGAATGGTAGATCCACATTTCTTGGAGGTGGGATGCAAGAGTTGCTTAGTCTAAGATGAGAACACTCTGTCCAGTCAGAATAAAGAACTTTAGATGTATACAGAATAAAAGTTATGAAAGAATGAGATAACTTGAGTGATAGATACCCATTTTGCTTGGAGGGTGGGGGGTGGGGAGGGTGGTAGAAGAATCACCTGTCAAAGATAAGACCACTCTACTCAATCAAAGAGAGTCCTCTACTGCAGAAACTGCCCATGTAACTTCTCTAACGGTGCCTCTTTCTTTCACATTATTACTATTTTATTTTGATTCTTAACTCAATCCGCGCTATTGATTGCTACAACGATATTTCTGGTATCCCGAAGCTACCGTATGATAACTATATTTTGTTTCAATAAAATAACCGGTGTAACATTTAGATTGTACATATTTCGTCCGCGATTCCGGTGACACTTTTCAAAATGGCGAAGGAGTGCCTAGTTACGAGCGATGTCGAGCGAAAAAAAGGAAGAGAAAGACCGAAATTTTTCAATTTTTGATGATGTAGATAGGGGTATGGACATGGCCTGTGACCACCCCACTGCTCTTGAATGTATCCCAAGTAGATCTAGACATATTAGACGATGGGAGAAGTAGTTAGAAGGTTATTTCAGACATTAATTTAGTGAGAATGCAACATAGAATAAAAATATGAGATCGACAAGTAGATCTACACATCTCAGATGGTAAGTAGTGCAGATCTAGACCTAGGCGATGGTGAGCTGGCCACAATCAGTGTCTAAAAACATCACATTACTTCTTTTTTCCTAAAAAACTCTGCATTTATGAAGTTTTCATTCATTTAGCTATACTTTGAAACATAAAGTATACGGAAGTACATGGAAATACTGTTTTCCATTCCATTTTAGAACTAGACCCCCTTACAGACCAAGACCCGCGTTTTTAGTCCCGTTCGCTACCATACGTCCGCGTTTCTTCCTCCAGCACGGGAAGAGTTAAGGTTCCTGGCTGTTGTCTGGTGTCTGTTCATTTGTCTTTCTGAAACATGAAGTCTGATCAACATCCAAACTGTGAAGTTTTTTTTTTTTTTTAACCTTTATAATTGTATGTCTTTAAGATAGCATCCAGACATTCCTGTAGTTTTTGGTTCATATATTAGCTTTAGCTTATGCCTGTAAGGAGATCAGAAATGCATCACATTTTGTTTATTGTTTTAGTTTTTGTATACTTGCACATGTAGCACTTGATAGTCAAACTTTGTTGTGTTGAAAGTTTTGAGATTGTATGTTTTATTTCCCCAGATTCTTAGAAGTGGTAAATGTTGAGTCTGTGTAAAACTGATATTATAATTCATTAATAAATGTTGGGTCGATATAAAACTAGGATATTATTCAGTTTTAAGTGTTGAGTCTGTATAATCTCTCTCTCTCTGACTGAACCTTAAGTGCCCAGGGCACATTGGGCTTCCATAAGGGTTTTCCACAAATGCCTGTCCTTTGCCTTCTTTTTTTTTTGTCTGTATAATACTGATATTATAATTCAGTAGTAAGTTGGATCTGTGTAAAACGAAGATTTTATAAGCCAGTGGCACATGTTTGGTATGTGTAAAATAAGGCAACTGGAACAAAGCTGATTTATAAACAATTTTAAATTGTTGCTTTTGTACAGCACAGATGCTTTCACTAAGTAAACATGGAAAAACTTATAGTTTCAAGAGCTAAAGTTTAGAAAGGTCTGAAAGATAAAATGACTAACTTCAGTCATAGTCAGAACCTGAAATATACTATGCCATATAGAAAGCTTTGTTTATAACGATTACAGTTTGTTTTTGTTTTAACTTTAAGGTGTGTGTTCATCATCATCATCATCATCAGGTGCCATGCTGACTGGCGTTGGCTATTATGCTTCTCCAGATTACACAATCCTTCATGCAGACCATCAGCTCAGTTGGTGATCTCCTCTCACACCATCCCATCAGACTGTTCAGTATCATTTCTCTTGGTCTTCCTCTTGATCTTCTTCCTTCTATTTTTCCTGTTGTTATAATATTTTCAATACCCCCTCTTCTCATTGCATGTCCTATGAAAGTACATTGTTTCTGCTGCTTCCAATGATTTTTGTGCAGACTTGCCTATTGTCCATGATTCACTTCCATATAACAAGATAGGATCAATATAGCATTTTAGGACTCGTTTTCTAATATTCATTGACAAGGATGTGTTGGATAATATGTTTCACATTCTCTGAAATGCAGTCTTTGCTTGGCCTATTCTGTTCCTAATTTCTGTTTTGCATTTCCCATCTGAAGTTATTACTGCTCCAAGGTATTTGAATTTTTGCACCTGCTTTAGAATAGTTCCGTTTAATTTTATTCTGCATGCTGGTGGATTCTGTATCTTAGATATAAACACATATAAGGTGTGTGTTACAGATGTAAACTTCATTAGATAGTAGGACAGAGGAAAATAAGCACAAAAATGTCCTAAAGAGGGGTAATGTAAGAAAACAGTGTCTCATATAGTGTAATGTAAGAAGAAAACAGTGTCTCATATAGTGTAATGTAAGAAGAAAACAGTGTCTCATATAGTGTAATGTAAGAAGAAAACAGTGTCTCATATAGTGTTATGTAAGAAGAAAACAGTGTCTCATATAGTGTAATGTAAGAAGAAAACAGTGTCTCATATAGTGTTATGTAAGAAGAAAACAGTGTCTCATATAGTGAAATGTAAGAAGAAAACTGTGTCTCATATAGTGTAATGTAAGAAGAAAACTGTGTCTCATATAGTGTAATGTAAGAAGAAAACAGTGTCTCATATAGTGTAATGTAAGAAGAAAACAATGTCTCATATAGTGTAATGTAAGAAGAAAACAATGTCTCATATAGTGTAATGTAAGAAGAAAACTGTCTCATATAGTATAATGTGTAAGAAGAAAACAGAGTCTCATATAGTGTAATGTAAGAAGAAAACAGTGTCTCATATAGTGTAATGTAAGAAGAAAACAGAGTCTCATATAGTGTAATGTAAGAAGAAAACAGTGTCTCATATAGTGTAATGTAAGAAGAAAACAATGTCTCATATAGTGTAATGTAAGAAGAAAACAGTGTCTCATATAGTGTAATGTAAGAAGAAAACAGTGTCTCATATAGTGTAATGTAAGAAGAAAAAAAATGTACTGGCTAGCACAATGTGAGAGAAATCATATCCCATTTAGTATATTGTAAGGAGAAGAAAATGTTCTGGGTATCACAGTGTAAGATAATCATGTTCCATTTAGTGTATTGTAAGGAGAAGAAAATGTTCTGGGTATCACAGTGTAAGATAATCATGTTCCATTTAGTGTATTGTAAGGAGAAGAAAATAGTCTGGGTATCACAGTGTAAGAGAAATAATGTTCCATTTAATATAAAGAGAAGAAAATGGTCTGGATTGCCAAGTGTAAGAGAAAATATGTCCCATTTAATGTAAGGAGAAGAAAATGTTCTGAGTATCACAGTGTAAGAGAAATCATGTTCTGTTTAATGTAAAGAGAAAAAAAGAATTTTTTGCACAATGTTTTTTGCACAATTTAGCTTTTGTCAGCTTTGTTGAGAAAACTGTTGTATAAGGAAAAGCTTTTTTTTTATGAATGAGTTTCACCAGGAAATTTTTCTCCAAGATAAAATGGGCAAAAAAAAAAATCTATGACAAACTGAGAGAAATTTCCTTGGTCTACCATTGATCTATGTCTCTTTGTAGGGGAACCTACAGTGCACTCTGTCTGCCAGTGATCTTTGTACATTTGTAGGGGAACCTCACAGTACACTCTGTCTGCCAGTGATCTTTGTACATTTGTAAGGGAACCTCACAGTGCACTCTGTCTGCCAGTGATCTTTGTACATTTGTAGGGGAACCTCACTGTGCACTCTGTCTGCCAGTGATCTTTGTACATTTGTAAGGGAACCTACAGTGCACTCTGTCTGCCATTGATCTTTGTACATTTGTAAGGGAACCTACAGTGCACTCTGTCTGCCAGTGATCTTTGTACATTTGTGGGGGAACCTACTGTGCACACTCTGTCTGCCAGTGATTTTTGTACATTTGTAGGGGAACCTCACAGTGCATTCTGCCGGCCAGTGATCTTTGTACATTTGTAAGGGAACCTCACAGTGCACTCTGCCTGCCAGTGATCTTTGTACATTTGTAAGGGAACCTCACAGTGCACTCACTTGTTCACTTGATTCACCAAAACAACAAAAATGATGTGTAACTGAATGAGTACTATATACTGATATAACATTAGTGCATGCTCAGCATACTTGATGTTCTTTTTTTTTAATTTTTAGTATCTACTTTTTGTGGAGTTGAAGAAGTTAAAAAAAGTAGATGATGGTCAGGTAGCTACAGTGCAAGAAGACTTAGTACAGCAATTCCCCCCCCCCCCCAAAGGTGCACATATTTGAAGGAAGCCATGAAAACAGATTGTGCCTGTTGACCTGTTTAGATGGTAACATTTAGTAATAGTGAAGTCAGAAGAAATCTAGAAGCCTTTCAGATGATGTCTCCATGATATTTTATATGAAACTATAATGGAAACTGTGGAATAATTGCTTCTGTGTTTCACATAAGTCAGCTTGATATTACTATTAATAAAGAAAAGATAAGCCCAGAAGTCTGCAGATGTACCAAGATAACGAGAAGATAGAAAGTTGCTTTTCACTGCAGACTCTGAATTCTGCTTCAGTCTCAGATGATGAGTGGAAATTTTGATAGAGTTTAAAATTTACATGATTTTAACATTTTACTTTATACTTTATTTTTGTACTGATATTATCTTTAGTTTCTCTGCCTAAAACTGGAACATGACTTTGTGTCCTGGAGGGAGTGTAAGCCAGTAATATGTCTCATTGACTCTTAATTGTGTTATATGTTTTTTTTTAATTGTCTCTGTTTAAGCCTTGTGTAAATCTAAAACTATACCACTCTATCAACACAGGAGTATTAAAAATGTCTTAGATATTCTTTAAAAAGTGTTTATAGTCCACAGAGGTTGTCATGGAAGAGAGAAATGTGGTTGTTTTAGTGTCCTGGGAAAAGGGATATGTATCCATATTATTACTGGGGAAAAGAAAAAAAAGGAAACGGCCAGATTTAGTGTCCTGAAAAAGTTAAAAATAACCATCCTAGTGTCTTAGACAAGGGACTGTATATCCAGATAGAAGAGCCTTAGAAGAGAAAATTTGCAAATTACTATCATGAAAGAGGATAACATGTCCCATGTAAAAGGCAAGGTTTATGGACTAATTGTAACAAGGAACTCTACATGATGATGACTTATTCTTGCACATATTTTTATTACCGCTGTCTAGGAGCTGGTGGTAGGTATTTCAGTAGTTAAAGTTCTATGACTGTGCCATGGTGTTTTTTTTTTTAATTTTTAGTATCTACTTTTTGTGGAGTTGAAGAAGTTAAAAAAAGTAGATGATGGTCAGGTAGCTACAGTGCAAGAAGACTTAGTACAGCAATTCCCCCCCCCCCCCAAAGGTGCACATATTTGAAGGAAGCCATGAAAACAGATTGTGCCTGTTGACCTGTTTAGATGGTAACATTTAGTAATAGTGAAGTCAGAAGAAATCTAGAAGCCTTTCAGATGATGTCTCCATGATATTTTATATGAAACTATAATGGAAACTGTGGAATAATTGCTTCTGTGTTTCACATAAGTCAGCTTGATATTACTATTAATAAAGAAAAGATAAGCCCAGAAGTCTGCAGATGTACCAAGATAACGAGAAGATAGAAAGTTGCTTTTCACTGCAGACTCTGAATTCTGCTTCAGTCTCAGATGATGAGTGGAAATTTTGATAGAGTTTAAAATTTACATGATTTTAACATTTTACTTTATACTTTATTTTTGTACTGATATTATCTTTAGTTTCTCTGCCTAAAACTGGAACATGACTTTGTGTCCTGGAGGGAGTGTAAGCCAGTAATATGTCTCATTGACTCTTAATTGTGTTATATGTTTTTTTTTAATTGTCTCTGTTTAAGCCTTGTGTAAATCTAAAACTATACCACTCTATCAACACAGGAGTATTAAAAATGTCTTAGATATTCTTTAAAAAGTGTTTATAGTCCACAGAGGTTGTCATGGAAGAGAGAAATGTGGTTGTTTTAGTGTCCTGGGAAAAGGGATATGTATCCATATTATTACTGGGGAAAAGAAAAAAAAGGAAACGGCCAGATTTAGTGTCCTGAAAAAGTTAAAAATAACCATCCTAGTGTCTTAGACAAGGGACTGTATATCCAGATAGAAGAGCCTTAGAAGAGAAAATTTGCAAATTACTATCATGAAAGAGGATAACATGTCCCATGTAAAAGGCAAGGTTTATGGACTAATTGTAACAAGGAACTCTACATGATGATGACTTATTCTTGCACATATTTTTATTACCGCTGTCTAGGAGCTGGTGGTAGGTATTTCAGTAGTTAAAGTTCTATGACTGTGCCATGGTGTTTTTTTTTTTAAACTGAAACATTTATATTCCTCTGTTTTTAATGGACTCACATATTTGTATGACTCCAGGTGGATGTTTCTAGTAATTTTGAAATGAGTGTATTATTCTATCATTGGATAGAAATACGTGTCAGTGTGTCTATATAATGTTAGTTGCAGTTCATTTGTTTCCATGGTGTAGATCAGTATATTACGAGGTCATAGGAGATATGTCACTATCAAAAAAAAATTTTTTTTTAAATGCAGTATATAGTACACTCAAATTATATGATAGAATAATTTGATATGTTCAGATTATATCATAAAATGTCTTGATACACTCAGTTATATAGTAAAGTAATTTGGCATACCCATGTTTTATAAAAAAATGATGTGGTTAGTATACACATTACATTGATTTAGCACGCTCAGATTATATATTGAAATAAATTGTGAGATTATATATTAGATTATAATATTATATGTAAAGATAATCTGGTATGCTCAGATTTGTAACAACTCAGTCTGTTCAGTTTATCTGTGTCCTAGTTAGTACTTAATTGCATAGAAAGTGTGCAAAAGGTGATTTCTATCCCATCTTCATTTTTATTATCTTGAGAAAGGTTAAAACAATCCAACCATGAGTCTGTTTATAAAATATAAATACAGTATTAACTGATATTAACCAGAAATGTTCCTCTTTTAATAAACATCAAAATTTGGTATATCTGCAGTTACATATATCTCATTAAGATCCATTATGAAGCCAAGTTTACATGAATTTGGCATATTTTCTTTGCATATTTATAACATTTTTTAAAGGAAGTTAGAAACCAGTACGGATTTCAAAATTGACATAGTGTAGCTGTTAGTCAGAATTTCATTGGTTCATTTTTGTTCTATAGTATTTTACTAGCACAAAGATGGGTTTTTTTATGTTGTCAGTCAAATTATATGTTAATTTTTCACAGAAATTTCCAATTCTTATTTATCACATTGGTGCTTAGTCTGAAAAATACACATACTGTATTTTTGCACATATAACGTATAATGTATACACAGTTTTTGCAAACCACAGACCCCTTACACATTATATCTGTTTGTATGTTGTACACAAAAATAACTAATGAAGAATGTATGAGAAGAGCTGGAGAGACAAAAAACCTTGTCAAAAAGATAAGAGAGAGACAATGTACTTTCATAGGACATGCAATGAGAAGAGGGGGCATAGAAAATATTATAACAACAGGAAAAATAGAAGGAAGAAGATCAAGAGGAAGACCAAGAGAAATGATATTGGACAGTCTGACGGGATGGTGTGAGAGGAGATCACCAACTGAACTGATGGCCTGCGTGAAGGAGCGGGTACTCTGGAGAAGCATAATAGCCAACGCCAGTTGGCACGGCACCTGATGATGATGATGACACAAATTGTTTTGTTTTTTTTATGGACGTTAGAGGTTTATGAATAAAATATAGACAGCAGTTTAGCTCAGGGTTTCTCAGTGTACAATGATAGATAGAAGAATTTGCACAGAGAATGAACTAAAGTAGGAAAAGATGTTTTAAACATTAGACTTACCTAATACAGAAAACACAAGCAGATCAGTAAAGTTTGAAATCTGAAGTAGCAGGTAATTCATTCATTCATTTGCATGTCCCTTGCGGAACTTTGCCTCCCAAACAGCACTCCTGTAGGCCTCTCGGTTGTGAGCAAGGTCTTCCTCTTGGTCTTCCTCTCTTTCTTTTTCCCATTATGTATCCTTCCAGTACAGTCTTCTCTAAATTATCATGAAGCAGGTAAATCCACATTAAGTTGTTTTTTTTTGTGCAGGTGGACAGTGGCAGCCTGTCCATGGATGATGAAAACTCAGTCTTTGGCACACCACCTAATTTCTGCCAAGAAAAATAATTGTAGTCCCATCATTTGGATGATTTGTGTGATCACCCATTTATCAGTAGCATTTTCCACATTTTTTTTTATTGTGGCCATGACCATATGCACAATCTTTCAATAACAATGATTAAGTTTTATTCACACATACACACCTGCACATTATACATGGTAATGCAACATATACAGATATTTTCACAGGAAAGGGGATTTTTGGCATGCACTCATTATGTGTGTGAACATAGGGGTATATACATACATACATACATATGTATGTATGTATGTATATATGTATTTCTAACAAGAGTTTGAAAATATTCATATCTGGTTAACATATTTCTTTGTATTAATTGTCATCATTCCACTTCTTCTGTGGCTTGCACCATTTTAAATGTAACTTTCGTTTTTTTGTAATGTTGTAATGTGTGCTTGATGTTTGTTTTGTTGTCAGTATAATGCTGCCTAGTGTTCAGGCATGATAGATACTGAGAGAATTATAAGCAAAAGTGCAGCACTAGATTATTGTACTGCTTGAATAGTAATACACATACATTGTTACATTTTATCAAGCATAGTTTCTTCCTGCTCAGCATCAAATCTAATGATAAATAACGAATGCCCGCCCCCCCCTCTCTTTCTCTCTCTCTCTCTCTCTCTCTCTTTGTCACTCTCTCTCTCGTTGTATGATAAAGGGCAGAATGTCAGATGGGCATGCATGCCCAATTCTTAACCCTTTGGAAATAAAGCTCAGTCAATCAGAGAGGGGGGGGGAGAGAGTGAGGTGAGGTGAGTCAGTGAGTTAGTTAGTTTACGTCTGCATGGGGGAGGGAGGGGAGAAATAGGTTGTTGTGAGATGCTGCTAACAGTTTTCCAATTTTCTGTTTTTTTTTCTTTATATCACATGAGCTGTCTTAAGTGTTCTCTCATACACTTGTGCCTCCATCTTCATAGTGTCTTCTGTTGTTTCCAGGGTGAAAGAATATTACATTTCTTGAGAAGTTTTTTTTTAATGTTGTTTAAAATATGAATATTTAAATGTCATCAGTTCATGTATTGTATTTTTTTTTCTTTTTCTTTTTTTTTTCCTTTTTTTTTTTTTTGCTGCTTTTTTAAAAGTATGCTTGTATATTATTGTTCAGTGTTACAGCTGTTGTTTTTTTTAAATGAAATGTCACATTTTTGTTGCTGTGCTTACATCTTTGCAGTAGAAATCCTTTGCTTGTTGCTGTGTTGTATTGGTTCTTGTATGCCTGTACCACTGGAATAGCATGAGATATGCTGACTGTCACCTGCCTGTGTTAGGCAACATCTCCTTGTTCTAGGAATGATATCATTATTGTCATGTATAACTGTAACTGTGTAGATACATCACTGGTTTCTACATATGCTTTTTACATTATGTAAATTTAGTTTACAGTCCAAAGTTGTTTACTTTTGGTAATAATAATTTAATTGCATTTTCTTAGGTGTGTTTGTATAAAAGAAACTTACAGAGTAATGTTTGAAGTAAACCCAGCCTAGGGAAATGTTTAGTCTTTGGGGTGTGAGCATAGTTAAAATAGCATAACAGTTGTTGCTATCTTCACTCAGCCTAGGGAAATGTTTAGTCTTTGGGGTGTGAGCATAGTTAAAATAGCATAACAGTTGTTGCTATCTTCACTCAGCCTAGGGAAATGTTTAGTCTTTGGGGTGTGAGCATATTTAAAGTAGCATAACAATTGTTGCTATCTTCACCAAGGAAAATCCAAAATATGCTTGATAATTCATCCACTTGCTAAAAAAAAAATCACACCTTTTATATTTGAAACTTTGATTCTTATTTGTCATCCCAGAGCTTGAAACATTAATAATGAAAGAAATTACCAGAAAAAAAACCAAGCAAAAGACCCCACAATAGTGAATATACTGTACATTCAGGAACACCATTGGAATAAATGCAGAAGTTGGGATGCTTACATGTTATGGTCAGGTTAGCCTAGCATCAGTGATTTCTCTTATATTTCTTATCCTTAGGTATAAAAGCTCATATTTGCTAAGGTAACTGGTAACATTGTAGTGTCCCCAACTTGCTCTACATATCCACTGATCTTATTAGTTTTGTAGCAGTATTAATAAATATGTGCTTTGATATTTCAGAAGTTCTTAGTGAGGACTCCCCACCAAAGAAGAAACTAGATGACATCATGCACTTGGCTGAGCTGTGCATTGAGGTCCTTCAGCAGAATGAAGAACATCATGCAGAGGTATCTGACTCAGTCTTATCTAGTACAGTATGTCATACCTTATCTTTGGTATACAGAAAGCCCTTTAGTTATTTTTTGAGTGAATGTCTGCATTATTTTTGTGCGAGATTAGCATAGAGTCATTAAGATGTAGATGCTCTGTTGCTGTCTTCACTGAAAAGAATTTCATCCATGCAAGAGTTAAGTAGCATATGTTGTTCTGGTTTGAGCATCTACACATGAGCTGTTCTCCTGTAGTTAAAAGAGCTCTTACTCTGTTGTTCTGTAAACAGCATCTCACACTTCATTGTTTTGTATTTTTACAGAAGCTTTGCATAGTTTCCTTGCTATGTAATTCAACAGCTCTACATATGGTACTGTTTTAAAGTAAGCCAAACGACTCAATTAAATTTTTTTTGGCCCTAAAGAAGAAATTTATTTTGGCATATATTCTTTCTGTCAACAACTTAAGCCAGCTTCGTTTTTTTATATGTAAGATGAAAGTGATGAAAGAACTGAGTTATTATTTCTTAGCAAAGCTTGTTTAAGAGTTTTTGCTTATGGACACACATACATTGTGGGCAAGAAAGAAGAAGTCATAAGCAAGCCAGCCAGTTTATTTTTTTTGCACAAGGGATAATATCATTGTAGGTCTATAGAATGACATGTGTATCTTATTGGCAACATAACAAAAGCTGTTCATCTTGCAAATAACTGAAATGGCTTCATAGATACAAGTATGTTGTAAAATTATGTTTAGTGAAAACAGTCTGTAACCAGTTTTAAATTTTAAACAACCAAATTAGACTTTAGTAGTTTGTTATTTTGAATAATTGATTAATTGGGAATGTTAAACAGTGAATGCTGAAGAAAGTGTTATTTTATAATGTTTGTTGTGTTTTAACAGGACATGTTACCTCATTGTAATTTCTAGTTTGGTCTTTGTTGTGCAGATGGTGTACTGGGTGTCTGTGGAAATCTCTCTCAGTCTTGTGAAGTACTCTTTTATAATCTGTTTCTTTGATTTTAAGTTTATAGTCATTTTCTCTGATGTGAAGTATTGTTTATAGTCTGTTTCTCTGATATTAGATGTTCTGTATGTCTGTTTCTCTGATGTGAAGTATTTATAGTCTGTTTCTATGATGTAACAGATGCAGTGTACATAACAGTGTCTGTCTTAGTGGGTTGGACAATTTATATTTTGTTTATGGTGACCTCCCTTGTCATCTTTCATAAAGAAAAGCTTGAAGCCAGCATTTATAGAATTTTTTTTTTCTTTTTTCGTAAACTGAGTATTAATGCTCTCAACAATGCTAAATCTTTGAGCCTTATCACATGATAATCTAATCTAGTTAGTGAACCAGTCCAAACATTTCATAATCTAATCTGCTTAGTAAACCAGCCCAAACATTTCATGTGGTGAATGTAACAAACAATAATGGACAGGACTCGGTCGTGTAAAAGGTTGATGATGGTGCTTAGCTGTGTGTGAGATTAGTATCTGTCATATCACAAGCCAGTATAAACCATACAGCATGTCATTATGTCATATGAGGATATATACATCTGTCTATCACACTAAACCAGGGGCATACAGCTTCCATGGGCCACAATTTTGTTCCCATGAGCTGAGTGCCAGCCAGCATCCAGATCATCCAGCTTTGCTGATTTACATAAACTACACATTTGCTTGGCGCTATGATGATTTCCTTCCTAATGTAAAACTAGAATTCATCATTTATTCACTAATAATATTAATTTTATTAAAATAAATTATATCTTCATAATGTAATTTCATAATGTAAACTTAATCTTGTGGGCCACAAAAGAGGGCCTGATATACTGGGTGTGGCTTGCGGGCCACCATTTGGATGCCCCTGCTCTAGAAAAAATAAAAACCCCAAAGGTGCAGGTTTGTGCACAGAGCTATGTATTTAGTCTGCTTGCTATTTCAGTAGGAATTGTGTGCTAGAATGTAAAACTCAGGGTTGATGGATGGCAGAGGAGAAGCAAAATTTACTTTGAGTTAAAGAAATAAAGCTTTTTAAGTAGGTCAAGGATATGACATGTGCTGAACCAGAATCACAAGAAAAAAAAAAGTATGTTTATGATGTGAATGTACAGTTGCTGTGTTCCTCTAATTGTTTGATCTGTCATTGGTAAATGACATTATCATATCTGTCTCATTTGTGGATCTATCTTAATATTAACTATGTACCTTTACATCTGAGCAGTCCTGTGTATCTGGTCATGGACATTTCTGGTTCATTATTTCATATTGGTTTGGATATTGTCTGTGGTAACATGCAAAAAAAATGATATATTCCCTCTCCTTGTTAGTAGCTGCATGAGAAAAATATGAGACTTGGAAGTGGCAGAGATTTTGGAGCTAGTTTAGAAGTGTCAGGTTAAGATAAAGAGTATTGTGATAAGATTATAGGTTTAATGAGATATGAGATTTGTAATTGTCAGATATTTACAAGATGGTGAAAGGTATTTACTCTCCAATTCATCAGATGCTAGAAAAAAGTTTTAAAAGTTATACATATATTGTTTTAGAGGATATAATTTCTACATTAGAAATTTAATAGAAGTTCTTGAGGTAACAATAATTTTGTTTCTTTGGGGTTAAAAATGTGTTTTCTGTTGTGGTCAGGGTACCTTCATTTGACAGTTTGATAACCATTTGATTTTAAAATGTAATTTACAGTGAAGTTTCTTAAGCATTGTAATAGTGAACTTTTTGTATGCATAATGAATCTTTACTGCTCCAAAAGGGCAGTAATAGTGAATTTGAAATGGAGTCATCTGACCAATCTCAAGTTTGTAGTTTGCTTCGTTGTATGTGCCTATGGTTTGTTGCATGACTTTGCATTAACCTTGTGCTGTTGTGCTTTTTCCTTCCTTGGCTAATATAGGCATTTTCATCGGTGAGTTCCTCTATTAAATAAATGTTTTTTTTTTTAGAAAAAGAAATTCTTTTCCACACCAGTATTTTATAATTCAGTGTTTTGATAATAAAAACACTTTCTTTCCATTTTTTTTAAACCACTTTTTTCTGTATTTTACAATTTCATGCTAATTTCACCAATAGTTTTAGCCTATGACACTTGCACTTTTACGTTGAAGTTAGGTTTCACAAAGTATCAATCCATTATGTACCAGTCTCTGCACAAGCAAGCTCTAATAATGAAAGAGTTATTTCAGACATTTCTCTGTTTGATTTTGTTAAGCTTAACCAAACAGTACCAAAAATATGGAACCATTTCCCGTTCCTGATTGTAATTGTAGACTTTTTTTTTTTTTCAATCAAACAAGTCGGAGTGAGACAGGTTATCACAGACAGCAGATAGAAGAAAATTATTGAATGCTTAACTCTTTCCAATCAGTTTTTAAAAATGTCAAAACCTGCTGTAGAATTCAGTGTATTTACAGTTCCATTTCCCAGATTAGCTTCATCTGCATGTTTATTTTATCACTTATTTATTTTTTGCTTTAATTACCTTCTGATTGCTGTGTGTGGAGCTTTCATTCATTACAGTCATGAGCACCACTTTTTTTTTTTTTTGCACTTCTAAATAAAATCATTCTGTAAACTTGAAAAAAAAAAGTGAAACTGAAAGAAAACATTTTTTTTCAAACTGGAAAAAAAAAATAGATATAAATAGATATGTGCTTTGATACACAGCATGGTACAGAAATGCATGTGCCATTTTCTTTTGCTTGGAGCTTTTATTCACAGAAAATTTTTGTTTGGAGCCTTTATTCATACAGTTTTTATTCATCATACTGCATATTTTCATTGTTTCATTGTTTCATTGACACCGTGAATAGAGATAATTTTCTGTTATGCATTATTTGATTGTGGTTTACATTTCTTTTCACTGGTAGAATAGATTTATATTGTTATCAGTGGAGAAGTTGGAGCCATCTATGAGTATAGTATGAAGTTAAATGTTATATGTAGTCACTGTGGTTCTGTATCTGATGGCTTTTGATTGCGAGGATGTGAAGATAAATGCAAGATTACATTACTTATATGCCCACACATATTGATGTCTCTCAGTGGTTATTCAAAGTAATTGAGACTAGGGTTGGTTTTATTATTGAAACATATGAGAACACCTAGTTTATATAAAACAAAGTTTGATTATGCTAAAAATATTTTATCTTTTCACAGTTAAGAATTTTAATTTATTTAATTCTTTTGCAGGGTTGCAACTATAAATCATACTTTTTTTTTCCTATAACCAGAAATAAAGAAGAATAAATAATAGCTCACAGAATAAAAATATGATGAATAGTGGGAAGGTTTATTGAAAAAAAAAATATATATATATATGTACGTATGTATGTATCATTATGTAGGGGGAGTTGTTGTGTAAAAGTGTAAAAGGGCTTCATTACCTACACAGAACATTTGGACAAGGTTCACAGAAATAATACTCAGAGATTGTGGGAAACTACCCTAGGTCCACATGAACTAAAGGCAACATTCACATTTTTTTACTTTTTAATTTATTATAGTTAGATTTTTTTTTACTGTGGTATGTATATAATCAGATATATCGTTGGGACTAAATACTTTCAGTAGCAGCAGAAGTAGTATTTCAGCTTTATTGGCAGTTCATTAAAATTGTGTTCCATAGCTTTTTTTTTTTTTTTAAATTGGTATGAAATGGTTTGTTCTTTCTTACATCTTACATCTTGCATCCTTCCTGTGCCGTTAAACGTCACATAGGGCTCACATAGTTGTTTGCCAAGTTTTCCTGTTTTCTGCGAGCTTTTCAGCTTCATCAAGGGATGTTATGCTTACTAAACTGGCTTCTCTTAACAATGTCCTCTTTACATATGGTCGACCTCTTTTTCTTCGGCCTGTTGTGTTTCACGTGATAGCTTGTTTTGGGATTCTTTGATTGTTTCTTTTCATCACGTGACCGACATACGTCAATCTTCTTTTTCTGATCACCCATGAGACAGGTTGTTTGCTCATTTGTCTTATCTCTGCATTGTTCGTGAATTCGCTCACTTTATACTGAGTATTTTCCTTAGGCATTTATTTTCAAAAGAGTCTAATTTCTTGTCCATTTCTTTATTTGATTTCCAACTTTCGCGTGCATAAATGAGGGTGGATATCGCATTTGAATTGAATAATCTTAACTTGGTTTTTGTGCTTATAACATTTGAAAGCCATATGTTCTCAAGATTTTTAAGGACAATGCTGCTTGTGCAATTCTAATTCTAACTTCCTTCCTGATGTCACCATCCTGGTCTATGTAGCTGCCAAGGTATGCAAATTGGTTTACTTCATCATCAGCTGTTCTTTCTACATATATTTTTCCTTCTTGATTAGAAATTTCATATTTTTGTTTTGTCTTTTTTAATTTCAAGACCTATTTTGCTAGCCAAGGAAGACAGGGAATCTGCTTTTTCCTGCATCGATTTCACAATGTCACTGATGAGAGTTATGTCATCTGCAAAATCAAGATCTTCTATATGGCATTGTTAAGAGAAGCCAGTTTAGTGAGCATCCTTTGATGAGGTTGAAAAGCTTGCCAAAAACAGGAAAACGTGGCAAACTACTATGCAAGCCCTATGTGATGTTAATGGCACTGAAAGAATGTAAAATGTAAGAATGGTTTGTTCAGATAATTGGTGTGTGTTGTTTATTTAAATGATCTGTGGTTCAGATAATCAACATGCGTGTGTTTGTGTGTATGACCAATGGTTCAGATAATCAACATATGTATATTTGTGTGTATGACTGATGGTTCAGATAATCAACATATGTATATTTGTGTGTATGACCAATGGTTCAGATAATCAGCATATGTATGTTTGTGTGTATGACTGATGATTCAGATAATCAACATGTGTATGTTTGTGTACATGACCGATGGTTCAGATAATCATCATATGTTTATTTGTGCACGTGACTGATAGTTCAGATAATCAACATGCGTTTGTATGGTTGATGGTTCAGATAATCAACATGTGTATGATCGATGGTTCACATAATCAACATATGTGTTTGTGTGTATGCATACACTGTTTTTTTTTTCCTATTTTTTTCTTTAGAGTTCTGTTTCAGCTTCTATGGTTGTAAAATACTTTTTATGTATTTTCATTCATGTTTCATTATATTGTTTTAATTTGATTGTTGGTCTTTTTGTTTAGAGTTCCAAGTTTGCTAACAAATTTTAACGATAATAATTTTCTTGAACCTTTGAGCTAGAACATCTCCAGTGTTTTCTCTGTTTTCTTCTTTTAGTTGTAGATCATTAGGTTGCTGAACTTTGAATGATGTGGAGAACTGTAAATTAGAAGAGGATCAAGATTTGGTGCTGTCCAGAAGCTGCAGACCCATGATAGATCTTCTGTGCAGCATCCATGTCTAGAAATCATTGTGTTTTTTTTTTTGCTTTAGTTTAAAAAAAAAAAAAAAAAAAAGCAAGGTGCAGTTGAATGTGAAGACCATCAAACCATTAGTCTTGTGCGCCATGTTACCAAAATTCTGCTTCGTTTTGTCATGAAAAGAGTCAGGCAAAATAAAACCAGAAATCACTGAAGAACAGAGTGGCTTCGTCGAAGTCATGTCATATATATATTGAGAACATTGATGGAAAGATCAATAGAAGTAAAGACGGACCTATACTTATGCTTCATAGACTACTGTAAAGCATTCGATAAAGTGAGACACGGAAATTTTAACAATGCTAGAAAACATCAACATAGATGGGAAAGATCTGAAACTCATCAAAAACATATGCTAGCAGCAATGAGGGTTGAGAACCAAATAGGAGCATTCCAAGACATAAAATTGGGAGTGAGACAAGGATGCGTTCTGTCACCTGACCTCTTCTCCTTGTATAGCGAAAACATAATGAGAAATATAAAGAGCTTGCCAGGAATATCAATTGGTGGGTACAACCTTGACAACTTCAGATATGCAGACGACACAGTTCTGATTGCTAAAAGTGGAGGGGAGCTACAGGCTCTTCTGGACGTCGTGGTTCGTAAAAGTAAAGGTCTTGTCCTGAATAAAAAGAAGACTGAAGTGATGGTCATCTCAAAGAAAAGAATACCACCAAAATGTAGCATTACTGTCGATGGCACAGAACTGAAACAAGTTGAGTGATTCAAGTACTTAGGAACAATTATAACAGCTGATGGGAAATGTCACAACGAAATAAAAAGCAGACATTCTCAGGCTAAGTTAGCATTCCAGAAAAAGAGAAACATCTTGTGCAACAGATCCATATCAATGAAAACAGGATTCCGAGTACTTAAATGTTACATTGAGCCGATTTTGTTTTATGAATGTAAAGCGTGGTCCATGAATAAGAGAACCACACAGGTTAAACTTGCTATTCAGCTACACCTAACATTCTCTTCAACTATTATAATCCCTCTCCACTAAGCTCCACTCCCTTCTCACTTGTTACACATAGTTCAGAACCTCCTCACAGCATCACATTACAAACCCTCTACCCTAGCTATAATCATTTATTTCACCTTCTCCTGGCTAGGTTAACATTGTACCACTCTCTCTCCCCTCCACGGTTTCCCCACCCACCACCCCCAGTTACGACTCACTGACCACACATCACAGGTCTCCATTTAAACAGTCTCTACGCCCTGTCATGCTCATTCCTGACACACAGCGTCGGACAAGCCACATCTTCTTACAGTTACAGCTAAGTGCTCTATTCATTATTAATTTTTTTTTAATAGCATGCCGTAACGTCACAACTTTGTAACCGTTAAGTAATAAAGCTGCTCCTACTTTCCTAGTTTATACATGAATAAGAGAGTACAGCGAGAAATGGAGGCCATGGAAATGTGGTTCATAAGAAGAATGTTGAAGGTACCATGGACATGTAAGGAAACCAACGAAGAAGTCTTAAGAGAGGCTGGAGTTAAAAGGAAAATTACAGCAAGGATCAGAGGCAAACAACCAAGATTTGTAGGACATTTTCTGAGAAGAGGAAAATTGGAACACACTGTGGCAACTGGAAAAATTAAGGGAAGAAGAGACAGAGGAAGACAGAGAGAGAAGTTACTGGATGGACTGTCAGTGTGGTTAGGAAGAAAGTTACCGGCAGATCTCATAATCAAGTCTTTATGAATTGTGGAGAGAAATGATCACCTACGCCACGCGGCATGGCACTTGATTGTGTGTATGACCAGTGGTTCAGATAATCAATATATGTATGTTTGTGTGTATGACCAATGGTTCAGATAATCAATATATGTATGTTTGTGTGTATGACCAATGGTTCAGATAATCAACATGTATATTTGTGTGTATGACTGATGGTTCAGATAATCAACATATGTATATTTGTGTGTATGACCAATGGTTCAGATAATCAACATGTATATTTGTGTGTATGACCAATGGTTCAGATAATCAACATATGTATATTTGTGTGTATGACCGATGGTTGATTAGTTTAAAAAAGAACTCTTCCAGAAATTAATGTTAATCCTGATTGACTTTCTTTTGTTTTTGATCAACACAAGAGATTTCTTTGAGGTGGACAGGTAGAGAAGAGAAAAGAAAGACTTTGTAACAAAAATAATGACCCTTTAACTTATGAAGATTTGATAGGAAACTTTTGTCTTGAATAAAACATAAGTTTGCTGATCTGTCTGACATAAATGTGTGTTCTAAGTGACTGCCGTCATTGATCTAGTAGAATCTAAATGTCATTATAGGATGTTCAAGAAAAAAGACAAATTTACTGGGAATTTGGGGTTATATTCACCAACAAATTTAAGCTACAACATCTGTTGTTAATTTTTTATGTTTAAACTTTTGCTGCTGGTTTCAGTTCAGATGTCTTTGGCTGTAAACACATAAAAATAGATGAAATTGTAAACTGCTGTTTTACAACAAGTAATAAGAGCACTTAGAGGAAGAAGGGATAGGGTGGGGGAGGGTGAAAACAAGAAATGGTTTTATTGAGTTTGAGCCATATTTCACAAGCAGTTTTTGTGTATAAGTATTATTATATTTATTTTGAAAAGATCCAAACAGCTTTACTTGTTAACTGTGAAGTCCATTAATGAATGAAGCTGTTTCTGCTTTTTTAAAGCATCAGTCTAATCTTATTACCTGTATCAGTGCTGCAGCATACAATTGTCATCCATCATTGCTTCACACAGTCAGCTTTACCTTAATCATAATTGCTTTTATTTCTTGCTTGGAAAGTGTGTCTTCATTTTACATAGTTCACAACGTTAAAATACTTTACTGTTTATTATATTCACATGGATCATGCTTTAGAAATTATTTAGCTGTAGCTTTTTTAAAGTGAAAATTTACTGAAAATATAGAAGGGCAGTTTTTCTGTTCTCAGACAGCAACTCTCACAGGCTAGAATGATTTTTATGTGACCATTTCTTTACTCCTGAAAGAACTGATATATGGGTGCATTTATGGCATACTAAATATTGCTTTGTCCTTCAGGTAGATATTCTATAAATTTGGAGGTGGCTTCCCCAACATAAGTCTGTCATATATCCATTTATAAAGCTGGATTGATTGGAGCATAATCCCATTACATGCTTGTGTATAAGAAAGTAGCTGACTATGAGCTGTGAGAAAGTCTTACAGTTTTCTTCTCTGTTTTGTTACAGGCATTTGCTTGGTTCAGTGACTTGCTGGTTGAACATGCTGAGATATTTTGGTCTCTGTTTGGAGTAGATATGAACTCTGTCCTTGATGCTCAGCCCCCAGATACATGGGATAGTTTCCCCTTGTTCCAGCTACTTAATGATTACCTCAGAACTGATGGTTTGTCAATATTTACACTTCTTGTACTTTTCTTTGTTCGTTTGTTTGTTTGTTTGTTTTTTTTCTAAAACTTTTCTTGTAGTTGAGATAATCTTTTATCTTTGAAGTTTGAAGTAAAAATACTGTGAGTAGCTTTATTTTGTGCTATATTTGGTCTATGAGATGTTATCTTCTTATAAAGTAAAGCTTCTTTCTGTCTTTTTTTTTTAAAAAATTACATTTCATTTTAGTAATCATCTTCATCATTATTGAGTGCTATGTTGACTAGCAGCCATGCTTCTCCATTTTATGTGGTCCTCAAGTTTCTGATGAGATCTGTAGTCTTTCTTTTCTTGTGCCATTTAGTCAGCATATTAATTACTATTTCTGTCAGATTCCACATTTTTTTTTTGTCTTGAGTACTTCATGTAATTTTGAGGTTCTCTAACTCTTCTGTCATTAAGTTACTCTTCGTTTGCCATATGTTGTTTTTGTTTAAAGGTAACTGAAGTTATATGCTTGTGTCATTGTCTTTCTATTTGCATTTTCTGTTTGTACGAATAGTATTTTTAAGCATCATTAGGGAGATTAGTCTCTCTTTGTCCTTCATCAG
Organism: Achatina immaculata; assembly: GCA_009760885.1. Lineage (NCBI taxonomy): Eukaryota > Metazoa > Mollusca > Gastropoda > Stylommatophora > Achatinidae > Lissachatina > Lissachatina immaculata. Next base: position 40,163,474 of record CM019716.1, read on the forward strand.
TTTGTGCCAAGTTTTTACTGCTATGTTTTGTCTGAAGGGACTACCCAGCAAAGTGCTCCATCTATAATGTATAATAAAACCTTTTGTTTTTGTCAACAGAAAATTTGTGCAATGGGAGTTTTCATCAGCAGTTGAGGGATGTGTTTGCTCCTCAAGTTGTTCGTTATGTTGACCTCATGGAGTCCTCAATAGCCCAGTCTATACACAAAGGCTTTGAAAGGGAAAAATGGGAACCACAAGGGTAAGAAGGCTTTTGTCTTTTGGTAAAAGAGACTAGTTTGCTGAATTCATCAGTTTTCTCCTCAATTAGTTGACCAATTCAGTTTCAGAATTGTTATCTCTGTAGCTTTGATTGGTTTATAATCTTTATGGAGTTCTGTTCCCTGCAGTGTGTGTTTTTGTTGGTTGGATTAAAGTCTGTTACTGCTGTCCAAAGAAGGGTTATAATAAAGATATACTGCACAGAAATTCCTTTGTCACTTTGTGCTCGGAGATAGTTAATAAATGAAAAATTCCCTAACAGATGGATTGGAAGAGGTGGACCAATCTCCTGGCCTGCACGATCACCAGATTTGATTACATTTTGATTTCTGTTTATGGGGACATGTAAAGACTACTGTTTATTCAAACAACCAACCAGAGAACACTGTCTACTTTCTCTTCAAGTCAAGCGAGGGGTCAGTGACAACTCTGACAAAAAAATAGTAGTGTTTACATTTTTTTAATAATCAGTTTTTGAAAGGCGACAAAAACTAGACACATTGGGCTTCTAAATTTTTTTTTTTTTTTAACGGGTTGATTCTGTCATGTCTTATATCTTATATCTTATATCCTTCCCGTGCCGTTAGACGTCACATAGGGCTCGCAAAGTAGTTCGCCAATTTTTCCTGTCTTCGGCGAGTCTTTCAACCTCATCAAAGGATTTTATGCCTGTTAACTTGGCCTCTCTTAATAATGTTCTCTTCAGAGTTTCACGCGGTCTGCCCCCTTTTTCTTCGGCCTGTTGTATTCCACTTGATAGCTTGTTTTGGGATTCTCTGCTCATTTCTTCTCATCAAGTGGCCAACATATGTCCATCTCCTTTTCCTGATCACCCGTGAGACTGGTTGTTGTTCAGTCATCTGTCTTATCTCTGCATTGTTCTTGAATTCATTCCACTTGATGCCGAGTATTTTCCTTAGGCATTTGTTTTCAAAGGAGTCTAATTTCTTTTCTATTTCTTTAGTTGTTTTCCAGCTTTCGCTTCATACGAGACCTTCACTGGCCAGAGGAAGTGTTTGCAGAGCATCTGGACCACAGACTAAAACTGATGGCAGCAGATATGATTGAGGCAGCAGCTAAAAGGTCAGCTGGAAGCTTTGGCTCGTAATTAATGTTGAAGTGTGCTTGTCTCCCTGAAAATGTCAACCTCACTTTGCTTCTGATGCTAGGATGAAGATCTTGTGATAAGGGCATCATACCAGATGAGGAATGTATTACTGTAGCCTTTTGTTGTCCCCAGAATGGACTTGCTAGCTTGTTACAGCAGTGTTTCAGGAGTATGTTTTTGATGTAGGATATTGTTCACTGCCCTGTTTAGTTAGTTTGTTTAGTTAGTGAGTCATTTACTTTGTCTCCTAGAATGCCATTGTATGCAGAAATCCAGTGGGAAATTCTGGCTAAAAATCTTGGTGGTTTAACTTCCTAGTACGTCTTAAATTCTGTGGCCAAGAAGGTAGTTGATTTCTCACTACTGAAGTAAAAATAATTTTTCTTGTCCCATCTAGCAAACTGGGAATCATATTGTGGTGTGGCTGGCTGTATATCATAGTGGCTAGTCAGGTTTGATATTTAAATTTTTAAAAAAAAAATTTTTTTTTTCTTGTTTGTTGTAGAACCCTGAAATGTTTTGAGATCTGGCTGAGGAAGGGTGGCAAGAGCACAGATTACTTAGTGTTCACAGAGATGTGCATCATGATGAATGTTGTCATAGACTGCAAGAACAAAGCTCTGCACCTTTGTGCCCTGGACCATGGCCAGAATATGGTGAGAGTCAGCTTGTCTGTAGCAAATAAAACAGAGTTACTGGGAGGCATTTGTAGGTTCTTTTTTTTTTAACTCATTCCCTGCCATTGTCACGATAGTGAGAACTTCCTGTTGGCCCAGTGTCTGCCATTGTCGTTATAGCAATATTGTTTCGTTGCAACGTAAAGCTATTGTAAAACTTTTTATTGTACACGATTTATCTGCGCATGTGCCGTGGCAAACACGTGAACATCCGCATTTTTTTTCTGTGGCCCAGGAAGAGTTAATGTGGTACAAAGAAAAACATGGGGAATATGTCTTGCTTTTGTTGTATGATCTCCTGTTGTTGTTGAAACCAGATGCTATTGAGAATTGATAACATGATGAAGAAATTGTAATAAGGACATCATATCATGGAGTGCATGTTCTATGTTGGTTGTACCGTCTCCGTCTCTGTGACCGGGCGCACAAAATCAAGGACTTTATGACCTACCGTTCACTCAGAAACAAAGTTCAATACTTAATAAGACAAGAGAAAAAAAATTACTTCAGGAATCTAATACAGAATAAATCAGACAGTAAATCAATTTGGGAAGCCATAAATACCCTATCAAATAAAAGAAAAGAATTTGATTTTCAAACCATCAATCGTGCATACACTAGCGCACATATCAGTACACATTTCAGAGAAGAAATCAACATTCTTAAATCATCAATATCAGCTCCTGTATGCAACTTACATGAACTACAAACATTCCTGGACAGCAGATGTACTGATTTTAAACAGTTACACATTCCATTCTTAACAGTCAGTGAAGTTCGCATTTATCTCTTAACCTTAAAAAAACAACAATACAGCTGGGCTTGATGATATTAGTAATGAGATCTTACGTTATGCTGCACCTGTCATTTCACTTACACTAACATATATTCACAACCAGTGCATTGCAAAATGTTATTTCCCTGAGGCTTTTAAAACTGCTAAGGTGTATCCTTGCTTTAAATCTGGCTCATCCAACAATCTTACCAACTATAGACCAATATCCATATTATCGTCATTATCAAAACCACTCGAAAAACACATACACAGAATAACTCTACGACACATGACAGAAAACTGGTTAGTAAACATAAATGACGACAGACTATGTGGTGCCATCTTTGTCGACTTTAAAAAGGCATTTGAAATGATTGACCACGATATTCTTGTATGAAAAAAATAAAAACTTATAAATTGCACCCTAACCTAATAAAATTAATTGCATCGTTTCTTTCAGACAGACAACAGGTAGTATTCTTCAATAATTCTCTATCAAATTCTGCTACAGTTGACATTGGTGTTCCGCAAGGTTCTATTCTAGGCCCGTTGCTCTTTGCTATCTGAATCAGTGATCTTCCACTTCATCTTAAACACTCTTCTTGTGACCTTTTTGCCGATGATCGCACAGTCTACACTAGTGACTACGATTGTATTAATCTAGAATCAGCTCTTCAGGTCAGGTTATACAATTTAATTAGATGGAGCAAAAATAATGGCATGATTATAAACACCGATAAAACAAAATCAGTGCTCATAACAACAAGACAGAAACTTCAAAACGCAACAAAAACAACACTTCGGCTCTGTACAGAAACATCACAGATAGAAAACGTTAGCGAGCACAAAACACTAGGTCTTATTATTGACCAACATCTGACCTGGAATTCTCATTGCACAAAAAGTATACCAATTATCTAAAATTAAGCACTTCATCGATCAAGACACTAGGAAGACATACTACATATCTCATATACAAACACATTTAGACTATTGCTCAACAGTTTGGGATGGTTGCTCAGTGTCAAATACAAAGAGGCTTTGCTCACTCCAAAAGCGAGCAGTAGAGTTTATTAGTGACAAAGATCAAGCACAAACAACTAACCATCACAAACGTATCAAAATACTACCTCTTAAGAACAGGTTCCTCTTCAACAAAGCCAAGTTAGTACATCAAATTCTTTCACGGCATGCCCCACCTTATCTATGGAACCTGTTTAAATTTAGCCCAAAGTGCAGCCAACGCTTGAACAACATATGTCTTCCAAAACCTAGACTTGATCTTTACAAGAAAAGCTTTAGTTATTCTGCTGCTTATCTTTGGAATACCCTCCCATCTTATATAAAAAATATAAATTATACTCCTTCCTACAACTACAAGCTTTCCCAATATCTATTTGATGTCGACTACATGCCTCCATGAATTATAAAACTTAAAAGTTATCTTAAACTGCTCTTACAGACACCGAGTACAGTTAATTGTTTATTCTGAATAGTCCTGAAAATTTTGTTTAGTAGATAGTCATTTATAATGTATGTAGTTACTTCTGTACTGAGTGAATGTTTAAGAGCGAAACGTAAATGTTATATTGTATTTTATGTCTCTCAGCTTCAATGTTAGTTAAAAGTAAAGGTAACCCTGTCATGCCTTAGAGGCACATAGGGATATGGTGTTAGTGCCCATATTTTCCTTGACCTGTCAGCACACTAGAAAGTGATATGGTCAGTATCACACCTGGCCACCTTTCCTTCCCCAACTCCAGAAGAAGTCGGGTACCCATTTCTACAGCTGGGTGACTGGGGTGCCGCCGGCCGGATTCGAACCCCCGACCTTCGCCATGAGAGACCAGTGCACTAACCACTTCGCCACTCAGGCACCCTTCAATGTTAGTTATGTTTGTTATATGAACAGCATATTTGTAGAATGTCTGGATTAGAGTGAAAGATGTATGATAAAGGGCAGAATGTCAGATGGGCCTGCGTGCCCATTTCTTAACCCTTTTGAAATAACGATCAATCAGTCAATCAATCAATCCCTACATTGGGCACTGTGGGAAATAGAGGCAAATCCAGTTTATGTTCACTGGCCCAGCAAAAACTGATGCCTCGATTATATTCTCTGCTTCTAGGAAATATGTGAAGAGTACTGTTTAAACTTCAGTAACAGGTTACATAATTTATTCTTGTCATCGACTTGCTGCACTTGATTATTTAACTTATTCTTGTCTTAGTGGTTTACTTGCTGCACTTGATTATTTAACTTATTCTTGTCTTAGTGGTTTACTTGCTGCACTTGATACCAATGGAAAAGGTAGGTGGTTTGATCCCAGTCAGAAACGTCCAGGCACCCCATCTGTAGATTCTTATGTATCTGTATCATGCTCTTCATCTCTTCCTTCATAACCAAACATTTGTTTGTTTTTTTTCTAACCATTTGAAAGGAAATAATCATTAAATGATTACTCATAGTTTTTAAAATAGCTCCATGTATTTGACCTGCAGGCATTATCTGGGCCAAGGTTCACTGTTTTTTTAATCTCCCTTGATGCTTTTTTAAATAATTCTGTTTTTCTTCTTAAAAATTCTGTATTGATTTGTATCCATGAGCAAGGATCTGTGCGAAGCATATAATGCAGTGATAAAGTGTGTGGACAGCAAGCAAAATGTTAAGACTCACACCAAATCATTTGTTTCCCCTTAAAAAAGACATGCATAGTTTTAGGTAAAAATCATACCTCCATTTCTTTTACCTTCCTGTCAGTTTTATAGGAAATTGTTAGTAAGTTTAGAACTTACTCATTTACTACTGTGAAGATGTTTGTTATGTCTGTCTGGTGACATTTCACTGTTTTGTGTCACATTGGTTTATTGGTTCTGTAACACAATATTTAGTGTATAAGTATATAACTATACACGAAGCACTGCAGTAAAGCACCTCTGTATTTCGCAAGCCCACCGACAACCACGCCTATTTGCTTTATATCTCCTCCCATCCTGAAGCCTGTAAGAACTCCATCCCATATTCCCAACTCCTCCGTCTTCGCCGCATTTGTCAGGATAATTTGGACTTTGTAGATCAGTCCAACAAGTTATTAGAATTTTTCTATCATCGCCACTACCTCGAAAAGGTCCTTCGTGAAGCCTTCAACCACATCCAACTAGTGAGGTGCAAAGAAGTATTCAGGAAAAAGCCTTACTCCATCTGACAGAGTTAAGTTAGTACTGCCTTTCCACCCGCACGGTCAGATGGTTAAGAAAATTCTTTATCGTCATCTGCCGATAATCCAACTCGACTCCGACGCTCGCGACATTTTCTCTGATCCACCCCTATTGGCATACAAACGTGAGCCAAACCTTAAGGACATCCTCGTCCACAGCCACTTGAAGCAGAGCCTTACATATGTTGGCACCAGAAAATGTAACCGCCCCCACTGCGTTACCTGCCCTGTAGTCTGGGAAACGAAAACAATCACCTTTCCCAAAACTATCCTCACCCTTCATGAGGGATTCACATGCAAGTCCCGTAATGTGATATATGTCATCATTTGCAAAAGATGCAGGATAACATATATTGGTGAGACTGGCCTCAGATTAGGGGACCGCATGCAAAAACATCTGTACAACATCACCCAGCATGCTTCGAAACCAGTCCCAAATCATTTCAATGGCCCCAACCACAGAGGCAAATCTGATTTTCTGGTAACAGCCATCAGACAATGTCATGCAAATGACACAAGCCGCCTGGCACTTGAGAACCGCTGCATTCAAAATTATGAGACGCTGGAACCACATGGGTTAAACTCGCTGTTTAGCTACACGTAACATTCTCTTTAATCATTACAGTACCTCTCCACTAAATCCACCCCTTCTTACTTTTCAAACTTCCTCACATCATCACTCGACAACCCCTCTTCCCCAATCATCTATTTCAACTTCTCCTAGCTAGGTCAATATTGCATCACACACTCTCTCTCCCCTCCCTGGTTCCCCATCCACCACCCCCGGTTACAACCCACCGACCGCATGTCACAGGTCTCTATTTAAACAGTCTCCACGATCTACTAAATCCATTCCTGACACACACCGCCGGACAAGCCACACCTTACAATTTACAGCTAAGTACTCTTTTAAAATTTTTTTTTTTTTAAATAGTATTCATGTGAATCTATACTTTATCTCCTCTCTCTATTTCTTCATCCTGTATGTTTTTGTATGATTAAGGCTCACACTGAAATGTCACAACTTTGTAATCGTTAAGTAATAAAGCTGCTCCTACTTTTTCCTATTTTATACATTCTGGTTTATTGGTTCTGTGCAGATTGAGCAGACAGGCTAGAATAGTTGGTTTATTTGTGTTTCAGCATCAGTACCACACAAAAATTGATGAGTCTTTAGAGAGAGCTCAAGTTGAGATGGCTCGATGTCTCATTGAAAAAGTAAGTACAATTTGATATAGCATCTCACATTTTTCTGTGTTTGGTTTGTTTGTTTATTTGTTTACTCACTGACACATTTACATTTATACCCAAATTGTTGATCTTTTACATAAAGCACTGGCATGATTGTGTACAGAATTGTTTTGGAGTTCTCGCTTTGCAAGCAGACATCCTAGTCTCTGAGAAATCTACACTATTACTACCATATTTCTAAATTTCAATAGATACATAAATAGGGAGAACAGCCGCTACATTTTACAAGCTATTAACTCTTCCCATGTCACTGTCGATATCGCAATAGCTTCCTGTTAGTCTAGTGACTGCCATTGTTGTTATAGTGATTTTGTTTCGTTGCAACGTAAAACTATTGTAAAACTTTTTATTGTACATGGTTTATCTGCGCATGTCTGGTGACCTTTCATAGTTCAATCAAAAAGCGTGGCTAACAACTGAGCGAAAGCGATGAATTAACTGAGAAATTTCAGTATTTATTGTGATTTCGGAGGCATAAGGACATGTCCTGTGACCCGACCACTGTTCCTGAATGTACCCCACGTACATCTAGACCTATTAAATGGACTGGAGAAGTAGTTAGAAGGTTATTTCAGACATTATTTTAGTGAGGATGCCACCACACGATGAAATTAGACGAAAATTTAAGTAGATCTGGAAATCGCCGATGGTAAACATTGTACATCAAAGCATCGCCGATGGTAAGCACTACACAATTATCAGCTAAAATCATCACATTACTTCTTTTTACCTAAAAAAACTCTTCATTTATGAAATCTTCTTACATTTACAACTATTTTCATGCATAATATGTATACTTTTAAAGTGGAAATACTTTGTACATTCACTTTTACAACTATACACCCTGTACATATCAAGACCCGTGCTTTTTGTGTGGCACAGACGGGAATGTCCACGTTTTTTTCTGTGGCAAGGGAGCAGGAGTAAGGGTAGATCAAAGAAAACATGAAGAACGACAACAGCGAGGATGTTGAGAAGTAGAGGGCTCACCTTGGTAAGAGTGGAAAAAAAAGGGCAAAGGACAGGTGCTTGCAGAAAACCCTTGTGGAAGTCCCATGTTCCTTGGGCACTTAAGATTGAGAGAGAGAATTTCTTACAAGAATTAATACTCAAGACAAAGGTTATAGTTTGTCATATTTTTGCGCTGAAATTTAAAGAACATATTCTAAATAACATATTCTGAATGAGACAAATGTGTTTCTGAACATCAGGTAGAAGAACAAAGTAGCCAACTCTGAGATGCAAAGCTTCAATTCATGGTAGTAGCCACCAGCAGTAGAATACTTATGTTGCTGGAGCACACTGTAGGAATGAGTAGCAGCTGTATCCCCAAGGAAGCATTTCAAACTTCTGAAGGGAAAGAGGCCAAGAGGTTGCCAAAAGCAAGATTGTAAGATACTCATGAGATCCTTCCAGCAGTTACAGAGTTTGTGAAGTACTGATGAGAGATTTTGTACTCTGTAGAAAGTGACTGCATAAATGCTCTGCATCATCTGAGGAGGAGATGAAGGTGGGACTGAAGACAGAAGATGCAAGTGCAGAGGGGTTGGCCCTTGCACTGCAAACATGGTGTGACTGATTAATGTTAAGTATTTTTAGAGTATCTGTCTCCCCTGGGAACAACTGTGTTAAGAACACACTTATCTAACATAGTCTTTATGAAACAGGGAACATCAGATCTGAATGCTTAAAAAAACTCTGACCTACTCCTGTAGCCCAGAAACCTGCAGCAACCAACACTATTTGTTATTGTTATAAAATATAATGTCACCCTCTTATAATGCAGAATTTTTAGGGAACAGAAAACTCTGTAAAAGAAAGAGGGAACATAGAACTGAGAAATCTGCTAGTAGCCTCTTGTTTATTATAGGAGTGTCAGATAACTCGGACAAAATGCTATGTACGCTAAGAAAACCCACTCACTTGTGGGAAAAATGACAAGCACAAATACCGCTCCTAGGATAGAAGCCCCCCCCCCTCCTAGGATAGAAGACCCTCCAGATTTTGACATTGCACACCCGTCAGTAGGTGGAGCTGAGATCTTGGCCTGGGGCAGCGCTGGGCTGTTCAGGATGGTGGATGGATGGGGACACAGAGATCACCTGCGGGGATGGGGAAAGTCTGATGGAAATCAACAAGTCCAGGACATGACAAGCCTATGGGTCTCTACAACAGTGGCTGTCAGAATGAGGCAAACAAAGCAGCCAGCAGACTATAGGTGGTAGGGAATGGACATCACTGAAGCACCATCATATCCCTCATCCCAAAGTTGGAATGTCTCTGTGAAACTATCTCAAAGTCATTGGTCAGGCCGGTGTCGCACTTGGGACCTGATCTCAGCTTCTCACTGGAAAGGCCTTCTGGGTATGAAAGAAAGACCTGGGATAAAAACCCCAATATGAAAATGTCAGAAACAAAAAGAAAACCAGTCGAGCCTGGACGTCGCCTCGTGGAAGCTCCGTGCTAGGTGGTTTCGCCCCTAGGCTACCCTGAGCGAAAAATCAGCTACGGGGGGCACACTAAACATTCTTCAAATCAACATTTCTGGACTTAGGCCAAAGGCCTCAGAATTAAGCAGACAGCTGAAAAAAGTCAACATCCATATTACGATCATACAAGAAACCCTTATAAATGGAAAAGATCACTCAGTGCCTGGATACACCATGTACAAATGTGAATGTGGTAAATGCAGAGGCATTGCTACACTCTTGAGAAATGTCCCCCAAATTCTAAAACTCAAGTCAACATACACAGCACAGACATGCAGAAAACTATCATTGCTGGAGATTTTAATGCACATCTACCATCACTAGGATACAAAGACCAAAACCCAGTGGGAAACAACATTGAAGAGCTATGCAATACCAGTAACATGATGATATTGCAAGACTCCTCCTCCTCAACACTCCTCCACAGAGCCACTGGATGCACATACAGACCTGACCTCACCATTGTCTCAGCAGACATCCACAATGATTGTACTCTGAGAGTGCTTGATGACATAGGAAGTGACCATCGCCCCATCCTTCTACAAATTTCTCACACACAAACCCCCTCGCTGGAATTATAGAAAAGCAGATTGGGAAAAATTCAGAACACAAACAGATGAAAACCTATCAAAATTAAATGACAGCACAAACACTGACACACTCTACACCAACATAATCCAAGCCATACTTGGAGTAGCCTACAAAATAATCCCCCGAGGATGCAGAAAAAAATATAGCCCCTTCTGGACAAAATCTCTGGAAGACTTAGTCAAAAAAAGAAGAGCAGCCAGGAAGAATGCAGAGAAAAACCCTATTCCAGAAAACAGAATAAAGTACAATAAACTAACAGCTAAGGTAAGACCTGAAACTAAAAAAGCAAAGAAAGAGAAGTGGTCAAGCACATGCAGCAATCTCAACCACAGAACTGAAGGAAAGAAGCTTGGAAACTCTTAGATAACATGTCAAGAAAAAAACAAACTAACCCTAAACCAATGTGAATCTCTGGTCGAGTCCTCTCAAGTGACTCAGACAAAGTCAGTACTTTTAACAAATTCTTTGCTGCCACCAACAAATCCTCCAATAGGAAAGTACTTGACAAAGTGCTGGGAACAGTTCTGAGAAGTAAAGAGAAATCTAGCTTGGCAAACGTTCCACTTTTTGAGGAAAACTTTACCATCCATGAACTCCAGAGTACTATGGGTTAGTTACAGCTAAGAAACCACCAGGACCAGACAAAGTATCAAATGAAATGATCCTTCATCTGAGCCCTGTAGTAAAGTCCACATTGCTCAACTTCATTAACAAGATCTGGCAAAGTGCAGTACTACCAAAATCTTGGAAGTCAGCCATAGTTAGACCTATCCTGAAAAAAGGAAAGCCAGAAGATGACCTAAAAAACTTTAGAACAATCTCACTGACTTCCAGCATTGGTAAGCTAGCAGAACAAATGCTTAACAATAGGCTGTACTGGTGGTTCGAATCCTCAGGGTCCCTCAGTAACTTTCAGGCAGGCTTCCGCAAAAGATCAAGAACCGAAGACTAGCTATTTCTCCTCACTCAAAGTGTAAAAGACAGTTTTTTACACAAGAGGAACTTTGTAGCTGTCTTTGTAGACTTCCAGCAGGCATATGATAGGGTCTGGCGAAAAGGCCTACTGCTAAAGATGCAAAACATGGGCATACATGGAAAAATGTATCAATGGGTTAAAAACTACCTGAGTAACAGGACCATACAAACTCAGGTCAGTAACAGACTGTCAGATAAATGCACCCTGGAAGAAGGTCTGCCACAAGGTTCTGCTCTTAGCTGCACTTTGTTCCTAATCTTTATAAATGACCTCCCTGACCTGTTGAACACCCACAAAGTCATGTTTGCTGATGACCTTGTCATATGGACTGGTGGAACAGACCTGCATCTGGCTGCTGAGAGACTTAACTCTTCCCATGCCACAGGAAGAGAAGTGAACATTCAGTTGCTTACCAGAGTAAAAGCGCGGGTCTTGATATGTTAAGGGGTATAGGAAAACAGTATTTACATGTACTTCTGTGTACTTATTATGTTTCAAAGTATAACTAAATGTATGAAAATTTCATAAATGCAGAGTTTTTTAGGAAAAAAGAAGTAATGTGATGTTTTTAGACACTGATTGTGCCTAGCTCACCATCGGCTAGGTCTAGATATGCACTGCTTACCATCTGAGATGTCTAGATCTACTTGTCGATCTCATATTCTGATTCTATGTTGCATTCTCGCTAAATTAATGTCTGAAATAACCTCTTAACTACTTCTCCAGTCATCTGAATATGTCTAGATCTACTTGGGATACATTCAAGAGCAGTGGGGTGGTCACAGGCCATGTCCATACCCCTATATACATCATCAAAAATTGAAAATTTCCCATGTTTCTCATCCTTTTTCTCGTTTAGCATTGCTTGTATCTAAGGACTCTTTCACCATTTTGAAAAATGTCACCGGAAACGCGGACGAAATACGTACAATCTAAATGTTACACCGCTTCTTTTATTGAAACAAACCATTATCAAATTTCGATTGTTGGCACGCAATGGGATACCAGAAATGTCTAATAATCTACTGCTGGCACGGAAAGAATTAATAAAGCCATCCTCACCTTATCAGCCTATTGCAATTTCTGGAAGTTGAAGATCAAAGTTAGTAAAACTACTTATACGATCTTCACTCTTAGCAACAAACTAGCAAAGATTGAACTGAAAATAACTCTCGATGGTGCTCAAATCATGAAAGAAAAAAATCCAACATAACCTTGGTGTGAAACTAGACAGAAAATTTAACTTTAAAGATTTCATGGATGGACTAGCAGAAAAAAGCATCCAAAAGACTAAACTTACTCAAACAACTTGCAAGTACATCCTGGGGTGCTGACAAAGCAACACTCAGACAACTATACATAGGATATGTTAGATCTATAATAGATTACAACCTCCCCCTACAGGTCACAGCATCAAAGAGCTCTCGTACACAAGTAGACAGAATCCAAAACCAAACCGTTTATTTCGTTTGTGGGGCAATGAGATCAACACTCATAGCTGCATGTGAAATTGATGCAAACATAGAGCCATTAAGATGCAAAAAGTCAACCATTGAGGCAGTAGAAAGATATAAATGCATGCCCCCAGACCATCCTAACAGAATAGTAGTTGATAAATGGAAGTATAATAATAGGCTGAAACTGAAAACTCCATTGTACATAACAGAACAGTTAAACACAAGACACAAACTTCCTGAAGACAGAGAAGAAGTTACAAAAGTACCAGACATCCCACCAAACACAAACTACACACTTCCTCGAACTAACACCAGACTCGAGAACAAATTAGTGAGCACATCATCAGATCCCAACACCCTAAAGCTGTGTGCACTGGAGACCATAGAATCCTACCCCAAGGACTGGATCTATGTATACACTGATGGGTCAGCATTCAAGGAAACAGACAATGCAGGATATGGGGTACTCATAATGTTTCCAGACAAGACAAGAAGCCACATTTCTGCTCCTTGTGGATCTCGCTGCTCCAGTTATGATGCAGAGATGCAGGGAATATTAGCAGCCATGGCAGCCACCACCACAACCAAATACAAAAACAGTGCCTCTCACCCAAAAAAAAAAACCTTGTTATTTTCTCAGACTCCCAGTCTGCTCTTCAAGTCCTTGAAAACTGGATACCATCAGCTGATCACATTACAACTCATATACTCAGTGCAATAAACCAACTCGCCTCCTGTGACATCAAGACTACTCTACAGTGGATACCAGGGCACATAGATATCAGAGGAAATGAACGTACTGACAGATTGGTAAAGAGTGGAGCCACCATGTCACAGCCCCACATCTCCACCAACATGAGAACAGCTAAACACATTATACATAACAACTGCAAGCAGCAGTGGATGGACAGCTGGGCCAGTAATCCAACTGGAATATCCCTATATACACACCTGCCAAAGCCTAACCCTGGAGACCACATCAACAGCTTATGTCGTGGAGACCAATGCACAATTTTCAGGTTGAGAACAGGACACATTATCCTCATTAAGCACTTACACAGAGTGACCACTGACCACACACCATATGCACTGCAACAGACAAGAAGAAGAAACTGTTAAACACCATCTGCTGGACTGCAGTGCATTGAAGAACTTGATACCACCAAACTCCTCAATCACTGACATTCCGTATGGAGATGTAGAACAGCTGAAGAGGACCTGTACATTTCATTATCTGGTACAAAGGAAAAAGAGTGAAAACTCATAAACCCGGGGATCGGAAAAGTCAAAGTCAAAGAGTATCTGTCAGAGAATCAGCTGTGCAGAATGGTTCTCACATTTGAGCAGCAGTCCACCTGCTTAGAACCATTGTAGAGCACCATCATTATTCATGGAAGATGAATTCAGTGCTATTCTTCTCTGACTTCAGCTGCTGTCAGTGCTGGAAAGCTTGCTGGGTAAACTGGCTAGATATGATGAAGGAACGTTCTTTGCCTCCCTGCTCTCATTAACTGTAAGTAGTCTTTTATTCTTGTTTACATAGGCTGGTGTTGGTCAGATTTTTAAAATTTATTAATAACTAAGTAATATATCAGTTTCTTATTTTAGTTATGTTAGTTTTCAGATTTTTTAAAACTAGCAGCCAGTATATCTAGTTTTAGTTTCTTACTGCTGGAGCAAGATAAACAGGCAAATTCACCTGGACATATACATGTGGGATTATTTGATGATCATCTTTCTAAAACAACAAACTGGAGGTCTTTGCTGCTGAAATATTGTAGTGAAGATCTCACAGCAAAAAACTGAGTCAGAGATTTCTGCAGACAAAACCCATTATTTGATTTTTACAGGTAAATGCCATTGTTTGATTTCATAAGGTAGAAACCATTGTTTGAATTCTGCACCTAAATACATTTTTATTTTGTCACTCTCTGATCAGAAACCTGTAAATGAACTTGGCAAAGCTTATGTGGATTTCATGAGAGCAAATCTAGACCAGATGAGGAACAAAATCAATGATGAGCTCTACACACTATCCTTATTTGAGGTATAGATTGTGTATTCTAGTGTTTGAAATGGTGAAATATCAAAATAGCTTTGTTAGTGAAAATGAGATTTGATTTCGTAAACTGATCTTTGACCTTTCAATGCTTGACTCAGTGGTCTTGCATGCATCGATAGCAGTATTCGGTCTGTGTGTGATTTTCATTATTATGGTAGCTATAATGTTTGTGGTGGGAGGTGGGAGGGTCGTAAGTGAACAGCAGTAACATAGACACAAGAAAGGGGCAGCATAACTTTGCAGGGAGGTAGAACAACATAACCCAACCTAACAAACAGATAAGATGGAATAATGAAACTGAAGTGTTTTGTTTTGTTTTTTTTTTAAGAAAAGTTTATTCATTAGAATGTATAGTAATTAAAACATGTTACATTCATCTGAGAAATATATTGCATTTTTTAAAAATTGCTGTCACATTCAATATCTTTCTTCCAGTTCCACATATATAGTTGTAAACTGTGACAGAGTTTTTGATGATAACCTTTGTGGGCAGGTGAAGGGAATTATGCTTTAGTGTATTATGTAAAAGTATGTTGCTGATGTGAACAATATTCTCAAATCTTACAGCAATGGTACAGTGGTCAGATGAAGATGATATGTGATTGGTTGACAGACAGGCTGGATCTCTCACTGCATCCATACCAGCTGACTTGTCTCATGACTATTAACAGGGTAATTCTGTATGACTTATTAGTCATCTTTTGATAAATCTCTCCCAGTTTGCATTTTCTTATTCTATTGCTGCAGCACCATGAATGTGACCCTCTATCATGGTTACATATGCTAGTCTGTTTGTTTCTAGTTCTTAATAATAAGCACTCTTCTTATCTTTATTTAGTCTGTTTCTAGTTCTTCATATCAAAACCTATACTCATCTTTGTTTAGTCTGTTTCTAGTTCTTCATATCAAAACCTATAATCATCTTTGTTTAGTCTGTTTCTAGTTCTTCATATCAAAACCTATACTCATCTTTGTTTAGTCTGTTGCTAGTTCTTCGTATCAAAATCTATACTCATCTTTATTTAATCACTACATTGCTGACAAGATCCTTCATCTGCTGCACGTGGGGTGAAATTCCTACCGGCCAATGAAGAAAATGTGATTAGGGTTGCCAAGCGGCACCGCTGTGAAAAGGTGATGGAAAGGATAAAGTGAAGATTAATTGGTATGTCCAGTAGTCTCGCGATGAGAGCTACTCATACCATGGCACCTCTGCTCTAGAGGCTAGCCACGTCCAATATACACCCATACTGGTGAAATATGCCTAAACCGGCTTAACCCAGGGGTGAAACTTGATGACTACTCATGTCATGGTACCTTGCTCTAGAGGTCAAACACGTCCTAAACTCGCCCATACTGGGATAATACCCTAAACCACCTTAACCCAGGGTGAAACCTACTAGTGGCGAGGATTCGTCCTCCTGAGCAAAAGCTCCGTCCTGGTGACAACTAGAAAGGGTAGCGGCCACAACCACAAAACGCTGAAGTCGGAGACACTGGACCAGGGCAGTCTAGATAGGCAACCACCTCTCACCCGACAAGGATATATGTGTATCCTAATCACACTGAGGTTTTCCGGTGAGAAAGTCCAATGCTAGACTAGATGGGCAACCACCTCTCACCCGGCAAGGATATACAGATATCCAAAACACGTCAACGTTTTCTGAGGAGAAAGTCCAACTCTAGGCTGGATGGGCTGCCATTTCTCACCTGGTGGGGGATATACTAATATCCGAAACATGTCGAGATTTTCCGGTGAGAAAGTCCAGCTCTAGATTCTATTCATCTTTATTTAGTCCATTTCAAGTTCTTTTTATTTAGTCTGTTTTCTAGTTCTTCACATCAGCAGGCCATTCTGAGTTGGCCAGGTCCACTGAATGGAAGATATGTGCAGTCTTGGAGATTTTCCCTGATTGCAGTTCAGAGATGTTCACAATAGAGATGTAAAGGCACTAGAGACAGACCAAACTGGGAGGGTTATGCAACTGGCTGTCCTTAATTGAGTGTAAACTCTGGCATGAGACAGGAAGGGCCATGGGAGGATTATTAAGTAAAACATGCATGAGAAATGTTGGATTTGATAAAGAGTGTATGTCCCTGTGCTCAGCAATAACTGAAGGAGGCTGCATATACTGCACTGATCTTCTTGAAGACATTTATTCAGTGATATAATAAATGTACATGTCTGTAATACAGTTCATGAACTGAATCAGGAAAAAAAAAAGGATGAAACTCCTTCATTGAACAATAGGATGTGAAAGTAGATAATGCTGCATATGAAGCCAGATAGTCTAGGAACAGTGAAGGGAGGTCGCAGCACAAAGAAACAAATCTGATTGTTTGTGGAGGAAAATAGGATTAGACATCGTCAGGCCGAACTGATGACAGTAATGGTGATTTTCATTCATACTGTTTAAAAGTCATTGTTGATATTTGATCACTTGAATTTGGCTGTTCAGTATTAGCATGAACTGTTTAGCCTGAGATTGATTGATTGACTGAACTTTTTTTGCAAATGTGAATTGGTTAGCAGGCTTGTACCATCATGCAACTGTCAGTTCCAGACATTTGCATCAGATAGTACATATATGTTGTGCATGTAACAAACATGATTAAAACTGAAAT
Source organism: Achatina immaculata (assembly GCA_009760885.1). Taxonomy (NCBI): domain Eukaryota; kingdom Metazoa; phylum Mollusca; class Gastropoda; order Stylommatophora; family Achatinidae; genus Lissachatina; species Lissachatina immaculata. The sequence continues at coordinate 40,180,964 of CM019716.1, forward strand.
AAGATCATTGAATTGAGAAAAGTAAATAGAAATTATTAGGCTGCTAAACTGATTCTTAAGTTGTCATCAGTCACTCTTATTAAGTGTGTAGGTGGTTGTGAGTATATTTTTAAATGCAGTCATGTTACATGTTTGATCGTCAGTCACTCTTATTAAGTGTGTAGGTGGTTATGAGTATATTTTTTAATGCAGTCATGTTACATGTTTGCACAGAAATGCTTCTCAGATTTTGAGCTGCAAGGTGTGCCAGAAAACTCTCTCACCAGCAAGACTTACCAGACAATATGCAGCAGGTTACAGGCAAGTTCACAATGTGTATATGATTATATGAGGGTCATGCCGAAAGTTGTGAGCAAAATTTTTTTAGAGTTTATAGATAGAGAAGATATAAATGTATCACCTTAACTTGCATCCTTTTCTTCACTTTTCAACATAATCTCCATTTTCTGCACACATTTTTCCCATTGCTCTGCAAGTGTGAAATTGCCCTACCGAAGAATTCTGTTCCATCTGACCAACAGCACAGATGCACTGCTTTCTGGACGTTCTCTCCTGTGGGACCCAGCTGGCACAGACTTTTCTATAGTCTAGGGTTTCAGTCATTTCCTTTAGTGCATTGTGTCCTGCTCCAAGATTTACAGCAATTTCAGATACTGTGACACGTCTGTCTTCTTTAATGATGTCATCAGCCCTTTCCACTTTGCGTTCAGTGGAGGCAGTTTGAGGGTTATTGCTGCGAGGCATATCTTGGATGCTTGTGTTTCCATTTTTTAAATGTTTCACCCACCTCCTAACACAGCTAGCACCCATACACACATCTCCATAAACAAGTTGAAGTCTTTGGTGAATTTTTTTAATGAGGAACTCAATAACAGCATGTTGACGAAATAAAACTTCAGCACCTGCCATTTTGTTTATGCTCCGTGTGGTCACATGACACATGATGGTGATGCCATGTGACCTTCGTGAAGTGCAAATGATGCAGCTTAAGGTGATACATTTATATTTTCTCTATCTATAAATTTTGATTTTTAAAAAATTTTTGCTCATGACTTTCAGTTTGACCCTCGGAGATTTGTCTAGCAAGTTCACAATATGTTTATGGTTATAGATTTGTCATGTGAGTTTACAATATATTCATGCTTATAGATTGTTAGGGAATTTCATAATATATTCACAGTTATAAATTTACTAGGGAGTTAAAGGCAGACAGTAAATAGTTTTTCTCTGTGTTTTGAAGATATGTAGTTGATGCAACATCACCTGACTCATTTTTTTCAGTTCTTCACAAATAATGTGCTTCAGCTTTCCCAGCCAAAAGCTCATTACTGCTGATAAAGCTCGCTTCCATTCCTAACTATTTCTAATCTTCTCTCTCCAGTTGGTAACACCAGTTTCTTTTATATCCTCTTTTATGTTGTCTTTCTATCTCTGTCTTGGTTTATCCCTTGGTCTTGTTTCTCTCATCTCTTGTGCATACATAATTTTCATTTGTCTATTCTCTTCTATTCTTTCCACATGGCCCAGACAGCGTGGTCTGGTCAGTTTCAAGACGTTTATAATTGTGTGGGATTTAAATAAACTGTTATGTGTGCAAGAGAGGAAGACCAAGGTGAAGATGGCTGCAAGACATCGTGGATGATCTGCAAATGGATGCACCAGCAGCAGGCAATCTTGCTCACAACTGAGAGGCCTACAGGAGTGCTGCTAGGGAGGCAAAGTTCTGCAAGGGGCATGCAAATGAATGAATGAATGTGTGCTAGAAAAATTATTTATTTATTAGGTTTCCAATTATAAACTCAAACAGCATAGTAAATTTTACATGCTGTCAAACTTATGCACAGTATACTGTAGTATACTTCACCTGGAAGATTTAGAGGTTGAAAGTTCAGACTTTCCATGCAGAGAGAGCATGACAGCACTAAACAAAATATGTGTGCAGTTTAACCAAAGGTCTTTTTTTTCTTCACTCACTAGAACATCTTCACTACACAGCTGTTTAGTCCCCAACAAAAAAAAAAGTAATCCTGTCATGCCTTAGAGGCACATAGGGATATGATGTTAGTGCCCATTTTTTCCTTGACCTGTCAGTACACTAGAGGGTGATATGGTTAGTATCACGCCTGGCCACCTTTCCTTTCCCAGCTCAGAGGAAGTCGGGTACCCATTTCTACAGATGGGTGACTGCAGTGCCTCCGGCCAGATTCAAACCCCCAACCTTCGCCATGAGAGACCAGTGCACTAACCACTTCACCACCCAGACACTCAGTCCCCAAGACTATACTTTAAACATATTATATAATACCAGTTTACTTAGATGTTTATTTGATGGTAGCCTAAAAGTCAGAATTTATCACTTTTCTCGTAATTGTGAGGAAAGAGGGTATTTTTAATTACTTCCCTTGCATTGAGGACCTCATATATAAAATTACTTGCATCCTTCCCATGCCGCTAAACATCACATAGGGCCTGCATGGTAGTTCGCCAAGATTTCATGTCTTCAGCGAGTTTTTCAATCTCAAGGCATCTCATGCCCACTGAACTGGCTTCTCTTAATAATGTCCTCTTTAGAGTTTCATGTGGTCGACCTCTTTTTCTTCGGCCTGTTATGTTCCACTTGATAGCTTGTTTGAGGATCCTCTGATTGCTTCTTTTCATCACATGACCGACATATGTCCATCTTCTTTTTCTGACCACCCATGAGACAGGTTGTTGTTTGCTCATCTGTCTTATCTCTGCGTTGTTCTTGAATTCGTTCATTCCACTCTATACCAAGTATTTTCCTTAGGCATTTGTTTTAAAAAGAGTCTAATTTCTTGTCTATTTCTTTAGTTATTTTCCAGCTTTCACATGCATAAATGAGGGTGGATATTACATTTTAATTGAATAATCTTAACTTGGTTTTTGTGCTTATAACTTTTGAAATGCCATATGTTCTTGAGATTCTTGAAGGCCAATGCTGCTTTTGCAATTCGAATTCTAACTTACTTTCTCATGTCACCTTCTTGGTCTATGTAGCTGCCGAGATATGCAAATTGGTTTACATCTTCAAAAGCTGTTTCTTCTACGTATATTTTTCCTTCATGGTTAATGAGCTTTCATTATTTTTGTTTTGTCCTTTTTAATTTCAGATCCTATTTTACTTGCCATTAAAGACAGGGCATATGTAAAATTATGAATTATTAAATCTTAAAGAAACCCTTTTCCTTGCCATTGAAGCAGTGTCATATTTTCCTTATTCTCTCAGACCCATAGAGGGTCATGTGGTCAGTATTATGCCTGACCACATTCCTTTCCCAGTATAAGCCAAATACCCAACTTTACTGAGTTAACTGGAGCATTACAGGTCAGGTGGCCTGCTTCTGCAACATAGCATTAGTTTCATGTTACTGTAATCCTGTGTTTAGTGTTGTCTCAGATCTGTTCCATGATTACACTAATTTTGCACATGTTTTGATGTTATATTAACATTTCTAAGAACTAGAATGGAAAATATATTGCCAGGTACTACATTCTTGGTTGTGACTAGTATCCCAGTAATTCACATCTCTTATATGGAATAGAAGAAGAAAGAAGGCTTTGTTTTTGTTTTTTTTAGCTTCCTTTTCTTCTTGCAGGTTGAGGAGGCTACGCAATCTGTTACACAGTCTGAAGGTAGTGGGAGGACATTTCTTAGCAAACCGGCCAGCTCATCAGCCGTTAGTGGCACTGATTCAGACTAGTTCCGACATTCTTCGTTACAGTGTTGCCAGCCGCAAATCAGTGCAGGAACAACAATTTTTTTTTTTTCATTCAGATATTTTGCAGAAACCACATATCGAGGTTTTGGAACACTTGAGCTTTGTTTGCCATGTTTTGTTCTTTTTCTATATTTAGATTTGATTCATAGCTGCAAGCATTAGGCTTCAGAAGGTACAAGCCAAAGTTCTTCCTTATTTGTGGTATGATATTAGGTAAAACAACACATCTAGAACTACATTACCTTTGCTACTGTTACTGTTTTACAGGACAAGTGTAGCATTTGTGTTTTGTTTATTTCAGATAACTATTGTAAGTACAGGAATCACACAGAACACCTATTGTTGATATTCAGCTGAGGAACAAACTAGAAAGTTGTTGCCGTTGTCACATTTTAACTAGCAGAATCTAAGGTGTTTAGAATGTTGGGAAACTTCAGCAGTATTGCCTGTCTGTGAGCTGTGAGACTGGCAGTGATGTATTCGGTCACTGATTTGTATGTGAAGTTCTTCTTCAGGGACCTGTGGTTACAGTGAACAGCATGAACTTTTGTACACTGAAACCTGTGGAGGGTAAGTAAAGAAGATAACAGAGAATGTGGGTAGTTAGCTGTTCTCTTATCTGAAAGAGAACTTTCTGCTGGCAGCTTCTGACTGCACTAGCTGGAGAATATGGGTAGCATGTATAGGAGAATACTTGCTTCCACAGTGAGGCACACTAGATCACTGCACATCATCTGAGTGCCAGTAAATGACAGAGAAACAGAATGTCACATAAAGTTACAGAAATAAGGGCCCAAGTCCAAAATTAGTGAAAAAAAAAAAATAGAAAAATATGTTTACTCTAGTGACTCTAAACAAATATATAGATATGAGATCTTTTGTCTAGGATGATTTGGTTTGCTTTCAGTTTGAAAAGTTATATCTATATTAAAATACATTTTTTTTAAAAAAAGAAAAATAGTCTTATCATTTGATAAAAAAATAAAGAAGAAAGTGTAAAATGCTAGCAAACATTTGTGCAGAAATCATGTGAAATTTCTCCTGAGATATGATGACAACAAAACAGCAGATTCTGAGTTTATTGGATATAAATAAATATACAAACACATGACTGCCGAGTTGATGCCGAAGCCAATCAGGTCAGCGGATTCATTGTCAACAAAACAGTTGTTGAGTGGAAATTAAACAAAAATGTTTGTAGTACGAATTGTTTTTCAACTGGAGGAAAAAAACTGTTTCATCCAAAAACTAGCTTTTATACCATGAAATTTTTGTTTGTTTTAAAATGGTTTAATTTTTGGGGTTTTCTAGAAATCTGATCCATAGATATAAGATCCCATAATGCATTATATTTTGTTATGGTTATTAATACTATATCATGCACAACCATGACACCATGCTAAATTCCTTTGAATCATAATGCAAGGACAGGAGCATTTTTTTTCCATTTTACATTGTATTTTTAAATGTATTTACAAAATATTCCTTTTTTTCCATTCAAACCTATATTGGTCACATGATACTGGTCCAAGTTGCAAAGTGGTTGTGTAGCAGTTTCTTGTCATAGGTTGAGTGGATGGTTAATTCCAGTTTGAGGTGTTCTAGTCAGCCCAGCAAAAACATTAAGTGTCTAGCCTCTCATGTGCTAGATGAGGCAGGCACACATTATATTCACTTCATCATCATCTTTTGTCTCAAGGAAAGTATAGACTGTCTTCATCAGCCTTTCTTGTGTTAGAGAAAATCTGGAGTGTCTTCGTCTTCTGCTCTTGTGTCAAGGAAAATATAAACTTTTCATCAGCCTCTCTTGTGTCAATGAAAATATACACTGTCTTCATCGGCCTCTCTTATGTCAAGGAAAATATACATTGTCTTCATCTGCCTTGTTTCATCCACATAAGGTGTTAGCAACAAAATAAATATTTTTCTCTTGTATTTACAGCATCAGGATGCTGTAATAATTTTATAGATTTTACATACGTTTTTGTGTCATTAATATTTATCTGATGATTCATCAGTGTTTCCTAAAGTGGGGCATTATGCCCCTTGGGGTGGGTGGGAGAGAACAGAATATTTTGAGGGGCAATTAGAATATATTTATATTACACTTTATTAGAACTTATGCTTGGGGCGTGAGGGGGGCAGCAAAAAAGGATTGGGAACCCCTGATCTATGCTCAAAAGCTAAGAGCAGAATGTTTGTACGGATAAATACAGTAGCTCAGTACTAAGTGTCTGCTAACAAAAATAAAGGTATTCAGCCAGGAACTGCTGCTGGCTATCAAGTTTTTTCTTTTCTTTTTAGATATTTTAATATTATTTTGACTTGTAATTTAATCATGTATGTTGCAGTCTTGGGCCATTAGGAGACCAGTATGCAAAACATGGTTGTCTAGTACCAGCAACCTGTACTCCAAGATCAACCCAAACCTAACATTTGGAGTATAGAATTCAGGCTGATTTTTTTCTTTTTTTTTTAGAAGGGGGGGGGGGGGGTTTGTTGGTGGTGGTGTGTGTTAAATAGTTCTTCCTAAATGGCAGGAAATATGGTGTGTAACACAGGTTCTGTATGTCTCAGCTAAATAGAGCTCACATAATGTTCCTATAACATTGGCCTGCCACATGACAAGAACTGTTGTGTTTTATTGTTTTGTTGTGACAGCTATATAATACAGTATTTACTGCTAAAGCAGGACTATATTGTAACTTTGAAATAATTTTTTTTAATTGAATCCATTTCAGTGCTGTTTCTGTTGATTTTATTTAGAACTGAATTTCATCTCATATTTGTTATCTAAGCATAACATGTGCAGTTCTTGATAAACTGTTTTCTTCACATTTGATGCACATACTTAGATCATCCAGTAGCTAGAAGCCTCCTTTTGTTTTGTTGTTCTTATGCTGATAAAAATCACATGCATGACAAAAATACCCGAGCCTGAACCGTGCTGAGTGTGGCTGTCACTTTCTACATGCTCGGATATTTAGTGTGAAACTGAGGGCAGAAATGACACCAGTTGTTAATAAACACGTTATTATCATAAGTTTCAGGTCTTCTTCACACTGACAGGAGAAAAGAGAAATATCTTGTACACATAAGATATTTCAGTGGAATTGGAGATTGGGTTTTTGAGTATTTGATCTTGGCTTGGCTACTGTTACCTTTTATTTTGTGTGTGATATGTAGATCCTGGTGGCATTGTTAAGGGGTTCTCTAGTGTGAGGACACGAAGAAAGAGCCCTGGATATCTGAGACTGTTTGAATGTAGTAACTGTGAAGATGTTACATGATATAAGAACTTTTTCATATTGAGCATGATTAAGATAAGGAGATAATTTATTCATATATTTTCCTTGTACAAATGTTTCCATTTGAGTTGTTTACCATTTCACATTTATTACTTGAACACAAAAGTGCAGGAGGTTCATTATAAGAAAAATGCAGGAAAAAAATAATGAAATATCTGATATTTTGTGTAATTGACCTTTAACTCTTTCGAGGTGCGTTATTTCTAAACCATTCCTTAGTTTCTGAGGACGCGGACATTGGAGAAGGGCGCGGACATTTTGGAGAAGGGGGGTCCCTGTGTAAAAGTTATTGTACTGACTTAATTCCGTGATCACCACGTGTGTATCACACATTAAAATAAGTGGAAATGAATGAAGATTCCATAAATGAAGTTATTTGTCATTAAAAAAAAAAAAAAAACATGTGAAACGATGGATTGATTTGTTGGCACTAAAAAAATTTTAGGGCTGAGCAATAAAATCTATTTTATGCTTACCTTAACTGTGTCATAATCCAATATAGAATACATAGTCGTTCAAATTTCATCACAGAAAAATCAATATTTATGGATGTTTGTGACATCCAATAAATCTAACAGATCTACAGCTACGAGAACACATATAGATAGATCTAGTCGATCGGTGTGACCATTCTACCACTCAGTCTCGAAATAAACTTGAATTTTACCCCCTATCTATATATCCAATATGGCTTCTTTATCCCCCATGCTTAAAACACTAGTTTAACTTTGGATTCAGAAGAGTTCTAAAAGGTTAAATGAAAAGTAACATCGTATTTTCAACGAAAGAAAGTCCAAAGCCTCATAGGGCTCTCAGGTGGGAGAGACCCGGCGCACAAAGATCCTTTTAGGGATCCCTCGTCTTCTGAGAGTTAACATGCAAACACAGTATCAATTTGTGTTGATCATTTTATCTAGCATTTATGATCCTTTTATCCAGACTTTTTTTCTGCATAGAACCTTTTTTTCTGAGCTTGCATTGTTATGAAAGCTCATTTATTATCTTCAGCCATGACACTTTCTCTATATAAAGCTGATTTTTTTTATTTTTATATCTCAAGTCTGAATGTGTTTTTAAGGTGCATTCATTCAGTCAACTCCTTTTTTTTTTTATGTTATAACTGCATACATCTCTGGCCAAAAAGATCATATCATGCAATAATCTTTCTCCTTCCCCTTATCTTTATTAATGCAGTTTTGAAGTAACTGTATGCCTTGTGTTGTTTCTTAAACACAGTTACTATTAATTATTGGGCTCAACTTTAAATTTGTCCATTTATCTTGTCTTCTTCCTCTTCATTTGCTTCTACCACCAAGACCGCCCCATGATCCTATTGAATTTACTTGAGCCAGTTTAGGCATATCCCAGTAAGGGCATGTTCAGGACATGACTGACCTCTAGAGCGGAGATATCATGATATGAGTAGCCATCAAGTTTCACCCCTGGTTTAAGCATATTTAACCAGTATGGGTGTATATTGGACGTGGCTGGCCTCTAGAGCAGAGGTGCCGTGGTATGAGTAGCTCTTGCCGCGAGACTACTGGGCATACCGATTAAGCTTCACTTTATCCTTTCCATCACATTTTTTACATCAGCGCTGCACAACAACCCTAATTGCCTTTTTGCATTTTTTTCATTGGCTGGGAGGAGTTTCACTCCATGCGCGGCATCCGAAGAATCTCGCCAGCAGTGTCTTAACCCATGTTAAGCCGATTCAGGCAGTTTGCCTGGTACGAGTGCACATAGGACGTGGCCGACCTTGAGACTTCTGATTACTTCATTTAATCTTTTCTTTCACCTTTTCCACAGTGGTGCCGCGCGGCAACCCCATTCACACCTTTCTTCACTGGCCAGGAGGAGCCCCACTCCACGCATGGCAGCTGAAGAATCTCGCCAGCAGCGGTAGATGAGCTACCAAACATGACTCTCATCTACCCGAAATGTCTGGTTTTCAGACGCCAGATATTTGCCTTCGCTCCTTCTCCTGTCAGTTTGAACAGTTCTGCCATGAGAAGGCCAGGAGCTGGATTTGACTGTCAGAGGCTGTTTGAGACGCACGCCTTGTAGATGTTTCATTGGAGTGGAGATTGTATCCCCCATCCCACCTTCGGCTATAGCAGTCCTTAGAACCTTTTATCTTGTAACTAGTAACCATACTCAATGAAGCTTGCGTATACTGCTGTTAGAGGTTGCAGCATAGATCTTGTATTACCAGCAGAGATAGATAATTTCAGGCTAGTACTCATAATTTATCCATGTCTAAAACAAAAATAGAACAAGTGATTGGGCGATATCTTTGTTATTGTTTTCTTTGCAGTCATAGTTGTGGTAAAGATTATTAAATACACAAACATTGAGTTAGATTTGGAGTTGGTTGTGGGTTTTATTTTCTGGCTACTTGGCAGACCCCCTGCTGTTGAAGGCAGGCCAATGCCACCTTGTTTATTAGAAATAATACATCATCTTGTTTACAAGAACACTGAATGATGTTACGGGGCCTTGGCCAACATTGTCTGAATTTTCCTTGAAATAGTATAGTCTTGGAAATGTACAGACTAGAAAATTAAATAATGATGAAGAGACAGGAGATAGTGCAGGATTTCTCAGTACCTGCAGATTACAAATGGTAGGAGCTGGTGAAGGCCTTGTAACATTGACTAGTATCATGTTGAAAGCAGGCACCAGTGGTTGTCCCTGACTTCACCGGAGAACTCCGACAGGTTTGACGAGGAAGACATTAAATGACGTTGCTTGATGGATGCGGGTATTTTGCTACTTAAGAAAATGTTATACAGTTGATGTAGCAGTTTATTGTTACATAAATTTTTAAGCTGTGATCTGATGTCATTTTTTTTTTGTTCTACCACTTGTATGTGATAACTGATGATGATGTGATTCTGTACACAAATATGATCCTTGGTTTTTACTGAATTGAGAGCAGCGGCAAGCTACTGAGGGACAAGTGCACCTGGTGCCATCTTAAAGAGATATGCAAGACCACAAGGGAATTTTTTTTTCTTTTGCTAGCCTCCTTCCTTTCCAACACATTATCAGAGCTAAATATTCACCAAAAGAAAGAGTGTCTGCAGTGATGATTTGTTTCTGATGAGATAGTAACACTAGAACTATATACAAAGGATTTGAGGAACTGACAGATGTACTTGAGAAGTTATCTAAAGAAACAAATACATGACATAAGAAATTAACAAAGGATCAGCTTCAGAATGTCTTTACTTTCAGTTTTATGGCTTTATTCTGGCATTTCATTGGTGAAAACTGATTGGGTAAAAATATGTTTATAGTATCAATAAGAGCATGACATATACTGGGCTAAATCTCCCAGACATAGTGCTTTCAACTCCCCATTGCTTGATCTGCTAAATGAACATGAGTTTTGTTTTGTTTTTTTTTTATTGTTGTTTTTGAGAGAAAAGTCTGCTGTAAGGAGGCAGCAAGTGAATGAGCATCTCATGTCTTGAAGATCTTTATCACTTTATTACCCACCACACTATAGGGATATTCACAGCTCATGACCATTGTCAGACTTGTATGTGATGCCAGTATCTGGATCTAAAATGACACATGAGCCCTGTACATTTTTTTTTTTAATGTAATCAGTATTTTATTGATGTTACATGGCTGTGTGATCTTGTTCTTATAGACTTACTTCCTCACCAATCTGTAAACAGTGTGTTCTCATTTATACTAGTCAGTTTTTCTATTTAGAATTTTCTACAGGTTTTTATGTTAAAAATAAAGAGTTTTTTATGATGTTGATGGCATATATTATCTTGAAGCAGAGGATTTATCAGTTTGCTAGCATCAGCCACAAAAGCAACACACAAATCAGCCACAGAAACAACAACCAAGCACAATTCTGTTTTGCCTGGAAGTTGATGTGGAAAAGCTTTGCCTGTGTTGTGCTGACCTCCACTGGATTCAGCATAGGACTTCAACATTGACTGCTCTAGTTCATATTAGACAAGAAAAACCTGTATATGTGCTTCAGTTCATATTAAAGGTAAAGGTAAAACTAACCCTGTCATGCCTTATAGGCATATTGGGATATGGTATCACTGCCCGTATCCTTAACTTGTGCTGACACCAGACGGCAACATGGTCAGTGTCACATCTGGCTGCCTTTCCTTCCCAAACTCCAGAAGAAGTCTGGTACCCATTTCTACACTTTGGTGACTAGGGTGCCTCCGGCCGGATTCAAACCCCCAACCTTTGCCGTGAGAGACTAGTGTGCTAACCACTTTAATACTCACATGCCCTAACCCTGTATGCATGCTGTATGTAATATTCTTCTTCTTCAGTTTTCCTGAGCCATTCAGGCTCATTGCTGCAGATAAACTTCACCTCCATTTATCGCTTTGCCTAATCTTCTCTCTCCAGTTAGTGACACCAATTTCTTTTATACCCTCTTCTGTATTGTCTTTCCATCTTCATCAGCATGTCTTGGTCTTCCTACCCCTTGGTCTTGTTTCCCTCATCTCTTGCGCATACATCATTTTTATTTGTCTGTTCTCTTCCATTCTTTCTATGTGGCCCAACCAGCATAGTCTGTTCAGTTTCAAGACATTTATAATTCGTTAGGATTTAAATAAGCTGTTCAATTCAGTGTTCTTTCTAGCTCTCCATTCTGCATTGTTGGTATCCTTTATCAGCCCAAAGATTCTTCTTAAGTTCTTGTTCTCAGAGATCTACAATTGTTCATCTTTCTTTGTATGCTTCTGATGCATACATGATGGCTGGTCTTATTATAGTTTTGTAGATTGTTATTTTGGTGTTTTGGGACAGGATTTTGAATTTTAACGGGCATTGCAAGGCGAAGTATATTTTATTCCATATCTGTACTCTGATTTTAATTTCCTTGCTTACTGTGTTGCTTCTGTTGAAGGTTGTGCCTAGATATTTGTGTGTTTCTGCATTCCTAATAATCATCTCTCCAACATTTATATAATCTGGATCATTCTGCCTCTGGTCTCTTGATATCTTCATATACTCTATCTTATCTTGGTTAATGGTCAGGCCCACTTTTAGAGCTACATCCCTGAGATGTATGCAGGTATTGATGACTTCTTTGCATAATTTCCCCCACCAGGTCGATGTCATCAGCGTATCCTAGTATTTTAGCTTGTTCTTCTGTACCGCTTTCTTCTTTTACTTTTCTGATTAGCTTTTCTAGTACTGGGTTGAATAATAATGGAGATAATATATCACCTTGTTTTAAATCAATTCTTATAGAGAAGGGTACTGACTTTCTTCCTTTATATATTACTATATTTTGTGTATCCTCCATACATGTTCCTGTCAGATTGATTAATTTATTCTTACATCCTACATCCTTCCCATGCCGTTAAACGTCACATAGGGCTCACAGCATAGTTGTTTGCCAAGTTGTCCTGTTTTTGGCAAGTTTTTCAACTTTACCAAGGGATGTTATGCCCACTAAACTGGCTTCTCTTAACAATGTCCTTTTGGAGTTTCATGTGGTCCTCTTTTTTTTTGGCCTGTTGTGCTCCACTTTATAGTTTGTTTTGGTGGTTTCTGATTATTTCTTCTCATCACATGGCCTACATATGTCCATCTTTTTTTACTGATCACCCATGAGACAGGTTGTTGTTTGCTCATCTGTCTTATCTCTGTGTTGTTCTTAAATTCATTCCACTTTATACCAAGTATTTTCCTTAGGCATTTGTTTTCAAAAGAGTCTAATTTCTTGTCTGTTATTTTAGTTGATTTCCAGCTTTTGCATGCATAAATGAGGGTGGATATCACATTTGAATTGAATAATCTTAACTTGGTTTTTGTGCTTATAACTTTTGAATGCCACATATCAAGATTTCCGAAGGACAATGCTTCCTTCCTGGTGTCACCATTCTGTTCTATGTAGCTGCCAAGGTATGCAAATTGGTTTACTTCACCAACTGTTCCTTCTACATATATTTCTCCTTCTTGATTAATGAGAAATTTCATTATTTTTGTTTTGTCTTTGTTAATTTCAAGACCTATTTTGCTAGCCAAGGAAGACGGGATCTGTTTTTTCCTGCATCGATTTCACATTGTCACTGATAAAAGTTATGTCATGTGCAAAATCAAGATCTTCTATTGGGCCCTGTGTATCCAGTCAATGCCTGTTTTACCAGTACAGCATCTTTTCATTATAAAGTCTACAGAAATTCCAAAAAGCAAGGAAGATAATATACATCCTTGTTTCACGCCTGTTTCAATCTGAAACCATTTGCTCATTCCCTCTTCTGTCTTGACTGCACAAACATATCCGTTGTAGAGATCTCTAATGATGTTTTCAATTTTAGATGGTATTCCATATAGTCTTAAAATTCTCCACAGTAAATCTGTGTGTATTCTCTCAAATGCCTTTTTAAAGTCTATAAAGTTCAGGATTAATGGTTTTTGCTTTTCAATATGTTCTTCAAGTATTATTCTCAGAGTAAAGATCTGGTCGAGACAGCTTCTCCCTTTTTGAAATCCTGCCTGTTCTTCTCTCATTGTAGTATCCACTACATCCTCAATTCTATTCAGAATCACTTTACAAAACACCTTTGACACAACTAATAGTAAGGTTACACTCCTCCAGTTATTGCAATCACTGAGATTGCCTTTTTTTGACAGTTTTTTAAAATTAATTTATTAGGTATCTCAAATTCTTTCATAATTTTCCGTAAGCTGCTCCTGTCTATGCTGTCATAGACTTTCTTGAAGTCAATGAAGATATTATGTACTTCTTTTCCATACTCCCAGCACTTTTCTGCTCTTTGATGTAGATAAAATATTTGGTCTATGGTTGATCTGTTCTTCCTAAAACTTGCTTGATAGTCTCCCAGTATGTTCTCGCTGTATGGTTTTAATCTACATATTTAAAAGAATAATAGATAGTATTTTGTAGCTTGTTTGTAGTAATGATTTCCCTCTGTAGTTTTCACACTAGCTGTTACCACCTTTATTTGAATACTAGTATCAATAATGATTCTCTCCATTCACAAGGGAGTTTTTCTTCTCTTCATATTTGTGCAGATATGTCCTAATGCACATATCTGTTCATGTAGATTTAGACCTCCTTCCTTAATGAGTTTTGCAGCAATTCCATCTGAACCAGTTGCTTTGTAGAAACATGATACTGTAGATGACTTCTTCTAAGTCTGGTTCCTCTATTTCAGGTTTACAAGTCTGTACTTCTTCGCATGGTAGTGTGCTTCACAGTTTAGTCATTTTTCAAAATATTCTTTCCATCTGGTACAGATTTTCTCTTCATTATTTATCAGGTTTCCATTACTATCCTTCAAGCTCTGCAGAGGTTGTTTATACCCTTGCTTTACTGTTCACAATTCTTTATAGAATTCTCTGTTTTTTTTTATTCTGATGGCATGTCTCCATCTCACTTACTGTGTCTTTCGCATATTGTCGAATAGTTGACGAATAACTTTTTGAGTTTCTTTACACTGTATGTGGTACTTCTCATTTGTTTTGTTGTTCATATCATTCAGCCATATCTATCTTTTCTTTATAACTGCCTCTTTGCAGACTTCATCGAACCAGTTCTTTTTTCTTAGTTATGGTCTTGACTCCCAGGCATTCTTCTGCTGTGTTCTTTATCATGATTTTTATATCGTCCCATCTATCATCAGAATGTATAAAATCGGAAAAAAGTAGGAGCAGCTTTATTACTTAACGATTACAAAGTTGTGACGTTTCGGTGTGAGCCTTAATCATACAAAAACATACAGGACGAAGAAATAGAGAGAGGAGATAGATTCACATGAATACTGTTTTAAAAAAAAAATTTTTAAAGGAGTACTTAGCTGTAAATTGCAAGGTGTGGCTTGTCCGGCGGTGTGTGTCAGGAATGGATCTGGTAGGACGTGGAAGTTGTTTAAATAGAGACCTGTGACATGTGGTCGGTGGGTTGTAACATCCACCACCCCCAGTTAAAAAAAATTTTTTTTTTTAAAACAGTATTCATGTGAATCTGTACTTTATCTCCTCTCTCTATTTCTTCGTCCTGTATGTTTTTGTATGATTAAGGCTCACGCCGAAACGTCACAACTTTGTAATCGTTAAGTAATAAGTCCATCACTAAGTCCCATACTTTTCTCTTGACAGCAAAACCTGCCCCAAGTTCACATCTTCCATTGGTAATACCTCTGTATACCAGTGCCATTTCTCCTTTGACTGTTGTATCTTCTCCAACCCACCTGATTTCCTGTAACATCCATGTCATACCTACTTAGTTCATCTGCTTATTCTTTACCTGCCCCTTGTCTGTATAAACTTCTTATATTCCATGTTCCAAATCTCATAATATTTTTGACATTCCAAGGTCATAATCCATTTTTATCTATCCAATTTCAAGGCTTTTCTATCTGTTCCATAACACTAATTTTTTTTACGGACATGGGGGTCGCTGGCCCCGTGCAAGTTTCATCTGACCCCTTCCCATGCAGACCTTCCCAGCTTGGTTGGACCTGCTAGGAGTAAAACTCCCGCTGGTATAGCTCTGGGGATTGTCAGGGTAGGCAAGCTGTCACGCCATGACAAGGCACATGCACCATGTGACAGTGTAGGTCATATTAGACAAGAAAAAATCTAATCCTGTATGTGTGCTGTGGTTCATATTAGACAAGAAATATCTAATCCTGTAGGTCAAGGAAAATATGGGCACTAACACCATATCCCTATGTGCCTTTACAGGATTACCTTTACTTTTTACTTTGTGTGCTCTAGTTCATATTAGACAAGAAAAACCTAATCCTGTAGTGTGCTGTATTTCATACTAGACAAGAAAAACCTAATCCTGTATTGTGGTCTAGTTCATATTAGACAAGAAAAATCTAATCCTGTATTGTGCTGCAGTTCATATTAGACAAGAAAACTCTAATCTTGTATGTGTGCTCTAAGGTGGACACATTTAGGCCATGTGATGAGAAGAAATAATCAGAGAATACTAAAACAAGCTATAAAGTGGAGCACAGCAGGCTGAAGAGGTCGACCAAGTGAAACTGTAAAGAGGACATTGTTAAAAGAAGTCAGTTTAGTGGGCATAACATCCCTTGATGAATTTGAAAGACTCACTGAGAATAGGAAAACTTGGCAAACAACTATGCGAGCCCTGTGTGGCGTTTAATGGCACGGGAAGGATGTAAGATGTATGTTCTAGTTCATATTACACAATAAAAATCTGATCCTTTATATGTGCTGTGGTTAACATTAGATGAGAAAAATCTTATCCTGTATGCGTGCTTTAGTTCATATTAGACAAGAAAAACCTAATCCTGTATTGTGCTCTAGTTCATATTAGACAAGAAAAACCTAATCCTGTATTGTGCTCTAGTTCATATTAGATCTAGTTAATATTTGAGAAGAAAAATCTAATCATGTATGTCAGGCTAGTCACTGCCAAATACGAAGAGGTGTTGTAATGATGTTCTTTGTGCGCATTTTCATCTGATACAGAATTGTGTTTTGAATAGCCTGTTCTTTCTGCTACTAAATGAAAGTACAGACATGAGCATTTTTCTGTAATCTAACATTGTCCAACATACCATTCTACATGTGAGTGATACTGTAGGGCTGCTAGCAGGATCTAACCAAAATGTCCACACTTTAGCCCTTCTTTGCAGGAAAGTTTCTTGGTGCTTACTTTGTTACTTGCTACTAGATGATTTGACAGACACATCTCATTGGTTTGCCCACCACTAGATGTTTTATGGTTTGATGGGCACATCTCATTGGTTTGCTCACCACTAGATGTTTTGACAGGCACATCTCATTGGTTTGTCCACTAGTAGATGTTTTATGTTTTGACATAGTTCATTAGTTTGCCTGCCAGTAGATGTTTTATGTTTGACAGATATAGCTCATTAGTTTGCCTGCCAGTAGATGTTTTATGTTTGACAGATACATCTCATTGGTTGCCTGCCAGTAGATGTTTTATGTTTGACAGATACATCTCATTGGTTGCCTGCCAGTAGATGTTTTTTGTTTTCTTCTTACGTATAGTGATAATGCGTAGTACTCTGATTTTTGTGATGCGCCTTTTGGCTGAGTACCTCCGACTTCAGCACCTTTCCTTGCTAGGGCAGACTGTGGTCTTGCTTGGACTGCCATGAAGACAGTGGTGTAGGCTGGCATGGCCAAAACTTTGTTTTCCATTCTCTGGAGGCTGTACTTAAGCCCTTTCTCCACGTCAGATCCAGCATTCAATGCTGTCTGGCCTTATGGCTGTGAGACATTTCCAAAGAGGCACTCTAACTTTGGGATGAGGAATCCGATGAGTGCCTCAACGATATCCATTCCCTGCCACATATAGTCTGCCGGCTCTGTTTTGTTTACATCATTCTGATAGCCATTATTGTAAAGACCCATAGGCTTGTCATGTCCTGGGTTCATTTCACACCAGATTTTCCTCATCCCATCCATCCACCAACCTGACATTACATTTTACTAAAGTAACAATTACAATTAGTATTGATTGCTACAGGTTTCTGGGCTACAGAAGTAGATCAAGAGTTTTTTAAGCAAACAGATCTGTGTTCCCTGTCTCACAAAGACTATGTTAAGATAAGTGTGTTCTTAACACAGTTGTTCCCAGGGGAGGTTTTTTGTTTTAACAGATACTTCTCATTGGTTGCCTGCCAGTAGATGTTTTATGTTTTGACAGGCACATCTCATTTGTGAAAGTATTTTCTTCATTAATGTTGCTTACGATATGCATTCTTCAATATCACCAGTTGCTTCATGTTATCTCTTCACCGCACATATAATCATATGCATACCCAACACTATTGTCATGTTCAGCTTCTTTTCACACCTGTAATTCCAGAAACTTATGGTTGTGCTCATTTTTTTTCTACATTTATGTGTGTGGTAGAGATGTTTAAAGCAAATGAGGAGAATGTATGTTTTATTGTATTAGATTATGTAATTCACAGGTAACTTGAGCTGTTGTCATACTGTGCCAGCAATAATAATAATATAATGAGAGAACCACATGTAAATGATGCAGATACTTTGTCAACATTAGGATCAGAGTGAAAACACGAAGATTATTTCAGCCAAGACTTTCAGCCTTGGAATGTAAAGACAGCAGGTCTCTGAGACCAAACACTAACTCAGTGAACCTGAACATTCAGTCAGATTGCATTTCTCCTGAGAGAAGGCTGATCATTGTTGGTGTAGATATGCAATTGATATTGCAGAACTAGCAGTTTTTTGGGGCAGATGGGAGAGATTTGGGATCAGTGAGTTCGCTTCTCAAACAGTGAAAGATGGGTGCCCATTCTCAGACAGTGGAGCTGGTAAACCATAGCCAGTCACAATACACTCTTGTCTTCCTAGCTATGCCACAACAGCCAGTCACTGAGGTATACGTTCTGAGAGGGCAGAGTCCATGTCGTATTGTATGTGTCCCCTTTTAGGACAGAGAAGTCAGCCACCACATCAAGCTGGACATTCTATACGCTCACTTTACTTGTGCTTCTCTACTCATTTTTAAACATCCCATTACTTATATTGCCAACTATTATTCCATATGGGAGATGTGGGGAGTTTTTTTGTATGTTTCTTACAGTAGTTGGTACTGGTGGTTTGCTAGTATTGTGTGATATTGGTTTTTTTTTGTTTTTTTTTATATTTACATATATATCATTTTTATGACTACCTTTGTATTACATTCTAGATGGCTGTACAAATTTTCATCTTTGTTTGACCTTTATTATGCAAAATGGAACTTTGTGCAAGAATGTATTGTGCTTTTTTTTTTTTTTTAAATGTTTCCATGATGAAATCAGAACTAGATTTCAGCTTTTTTAAAACATGTAGTATACCGGAGTTTTAAATAGGCAGAAATTTAGTTTGAAAAAAAAAATATGGACATTGTTTTATTTGTTAACATCTAACTTATTAATTAGAAGAAAATATACAGATATGTGCTCTTCTAAATCCTGTTTCCATATAGTGGAAACCAATAAAAACACACAGAAGAAAGCAATGGCATACAGTATCACATAAACTACATTTTAATACCACAAAAAAAAAAATTGTCTCTGTGATACCTACAACAATATGAGAATCTGAAGTCCAGTTTTTTTTTTAATACTAAAATTTATGAATTAAATTGAAGACAAAATGAAACATGGCAGGTGTTCCATACGGAAAATAACAATCATCTGTGAAGAAATGACAATAATTTAAACACATGTAGCAAGAAAAGCTGATGGTGACAAAAAATGAAACAAGTCTGGGGCTGATACCATCTCTGTGCTTGCTGGGGCAGTGTGTTCAGGTGCTCAATTCTTAGGGCTTCCAGAGTTTCAGAAAACCATCTTCTGAGTATGTGGCCAGAAGATTCTGGTGTGGATGATGAGCTATCCCAATCACATCTTTCTCATGAACCTGTTTCATTGAGCAATATATAAACATGACAATTTTATCAGAAAAAAATATAACTTTTTTTTTTTTGTGCTTCTTATCTTTCATGAGAAAAAAAAATTTATTTTTTACTTCCAAGGTATTCTATGTTTATGCTTTCTTTGTGGAGAAAAACCCATAGCTTACATGCTGGCAAACTATAGCTGACCAAAACCCTTTCCCATATCTCTGATGGTGCTCCTAGTAACAGACCTAACCTGGCTAATGGGGCAGGAACCACTATACCCTCCCCCCCAACCATGGCAGAAGAGTCTGCTAAAGAAATGTTGCACGTGAATTGCTGCTTGTTAGCTTCAGTCAGGGCTGAAGCCACCATAACCTATCCCCACCCCGACCAGGTGCTGTACCTCAACATTTCACCACGTCACCTACCAAGTGCGCCTGCTTGCAGTTCTGAGAAGGCTGAAGAATTAATGTATAAATGATACTTTCTGGATGCCAGGCAAAACAACAACAAAAAGTTGCCAGATATTTACCGTCAGAGTCCTCTCCAGTTTGCCAGTCACGATGCTGAAACAGTATAGCACTTTGTCCTCTCCCACACAGTAAATCCACTCACCACGCGGGGACAATATGGCACAAACAAAGTCTCCGCCTTCCCTTTTACCGCTGGAGAAACTCCTTACAATCTAAGCAGATGAAAGGAAAATGCTGCGTGTTTACCGTGATTCATGTAATAGCACAAGATGGAGCTGTATGTGAAAGTTAAGCAGAAGAGATCAAGGAAGGACACACTGCCTGTTTTATTATACATTTTGCCCTACTCAAGGCTTGATGTTTCCAAATGTAATGCACCTTTATGCAGTGTGTGATGCTCTGTGTAGTAAACTTATCGAAAAATTAGACATCCAAGCTTCCTGATTACATCTCCAGACAGAAAGCAAATCACAACAATTTGTCTATACCTCAGGATGTAAGGCAAATCATGACAATTTGTCTACACCTCGGGATGTAAGGCAAATCATGACAATTTGTCTACACCTCGGGATGTAAGGCAAATCATGACAATTTGTCCACACCTCGGGATGTAAGGCAAGTCATGACAATTTGTCTACACTTCAGGATGTAAGGCAAATCATGACAATTTGTCTACACTTCAGGATGTAAGGCAAATCATGACAATTTGTCTACACCTCAGGATGTAAGGCAAATCATGACAATTTGTCTACACCTCGGGATGTAAAGCAAATCATGACAATTTGTCTACACCTCGGGATGTAAGGCAAATCATGACAAATTGCTACCACCATTCCAGGTCCATGGCATTCAGGGTAAACGAGAATAAAGCCTGACATGTCTGCTCATTGAAAGACATAGCCAATTCCCCTACACCATATCGGTAAAATTTTTTGTTTAAGTGCATCTAAACACTTAGAGTTTAACAAGCAAGTTCCAACTTATCCTTCCAACAATCTTCAGCTGATGGATTAAAATGAACAGAACAGATTAAATCGATCAGAACAAAACAAACAAAAATTCTCTGTCCACAAATATGGGTTTCACTCTTCTTCTGCCAAGACTCTCATTTTGTCAACACTAGACTAGTTCATCTCTTTTATGAGAAGCATTTTGTCATCTTGACCTTATCTTTCCCACAGCTCTTCTTCTCAATATGCTGCTTCACATCTCATACTTTTCTACAAATTCTCTGTAACATCTCATACTTTTCTACAAATTCTCTGTAACATCTCATACTTTTCTACAAATTCTCTGTAACATCTCATACTTTTCTACAAATTCTCTGTAACATCTCATACTTTTCTACAAATTCTCTGTAACATCTCATACTTTTCTACAAATTCTCTGTAACATCTCATGCTTTTCTACAAATTCTCTGTAACATCTCATACTTTTCTACAAATTCTCTGTAACATCTCATACTCTTCTACAAATTCTCTGTAACATCTCATACTCTTCTACAAATTCTCTGTTACATCTCATACTTTTTTACAAATTCTCTGTAACATCTCATACTTTTCTAAAAATGTTTCACACTTAATACTATTCAGCATCTGCACATAAAATCTGGAGCGAGCTTTCCTTCTTATAAATGATATCTTTTTGCTAGTATTTTTCATAGCAGTCATCATCATCATGTGTCTTGTCAACAGAAGCAAATGACTGTTCATCTCCAGTCTGTGCAATCTTTGCCATTTCAACCAGATCTGACTGCTGCCTATTTTTCTTATACAAATTTTTTTGTTGTTCGTCCATCGTCTTCGATGATGGTCACAGAATCATCTTAGTCAAAGAAAGGAGAGGTGTGTCCGTGCGTGACCGACTAGCCCTATACGAGCTCTAAAACTTTTGCCACACATGAAACATATACATGTCCAGATTCAGTTTTTTTTTTTACAAATAGGAAACATAAAGCTTACGCACACTTAAGTAACAGAACACAGTGTTGTACTATTAGACCTTGGGAAAAAATTGTGAACAGTTTGCCAACTTTGTTAACACGCTGTTCTCTCATGGCTAGACAGCTGCTCATCCTACCAGAGTCTGTGGTTCAAGTCCTAGGTAATTGTGATTTTTCTTTCTCTCATGTCCAAGTCCTAGGTAATTCTCTTTTGATTTTTCTTTCTCTCATGTCGAAGTCCTAGGTAATTCTCTTGTGATTTTTCTTTCTCTCATGTCCAAGTCCTAGGTAATTCTCTTGTGATTTTTTCTTTCTCTCATGTCTGAAAGTGCTTTGCCTATGATTTTTTTTCAAGGTCTAATCATACAATACTGTATTCTTTTTTTTTTTAATGCCACTTTGTCAACATTTCCAGATATTTCTCTCTTGGTCTCCTCTACTTGTATTCTCTTGTAATCAGTTCTCCATCAGAATCTTGACATTTTTTTTCTTACAGTTTTTTTTTTTTTTTTTAATTAGTTTTCAACTTTTTCAATTTCTCTGAAAGCTTGTTTCTCTGGCTGGGTCTTGCCCATCTCTTTCTCTCTCTAAAGCATTCTAAGCTTTACAGACTCGCTATTTTATATATTTATTAATCAAGTGCCATGCCAGGTGGCGTAGGCAATCATTTCTCTCCACAATTCCCTGTCTTCAGACTTGATTATGAGATCTGCCGGTGACTTTCTTCCTAGCCACACTGACAGCCCATCCAGCAACTTCTCTCTTTGTCTTCCTGTCTCTTCTTCCCTCAATTTTTCCAGTTGCCACAATGTGTTCCAATTTTCCTATTCTCAGGAAATGTCCTACAAATCTCGCTTGTCTGCGTCTGATCTTTGCTGTAATTTTCATTTTAACTCCAGCCTCTCTTAAGACTTCTTCGTTGGTTCTCTTAGCTGTCCATGGTACCTTCAACATCCTCCGTATGAACCACATTTCCATGGCCTCCATTTCTCACTGTGCTCTCTTATTCATGAACCATGCTTCACATCCATTAAAATTGGCTAGATGTAACATTTAAGTACTCGGAATCTTGTTTCAGGTAGACGAGACTCGTTAGTCTTGGTTGGTAGCTCATCTAGAAGGAAAACTCAGATTTCAAACCCCCTTCTGCCTTGTAGGGTAGGCTCTGGCCAGAGTCAAAGGCTAGTGGAGTAAATCATAAACAAACCGATGGAAGGCAAGGGGAAACCAACACTGTACATTCTCAAGAACAATCATGACAATCCACAAATGAAATTATTTTCTGTTCTGGTTTTCTCTTTCCAGACATCTTCCAAAGCTCTCATAGCTCTTCTTCCGCTTGCCTCTCCACCTTGACCTTGTCTCATCCATCTCTTGTAGATATGAAAGTTTGTTCTGATTACTTTCTTCCATTCTTTCTAAGTGACATATTTTCTTCCATTCTTTCTACGTGACGTACTTTCTTCCATTCTTTCTAAGTGACATATTTTCTTCCATTCTTTCTAAGTGATATACTTTCTTCCATTCTTTCTACATGACGCACTTTCTTCCATTCTTTCTAAGTGATATACTTTCTTCCATTCTTTCTACATGACGCACTTTCTTCCATTCTTTCTACATGATATACTTTCTTCCATTCTTTCTATGTCATATACTTTCTTCCATTCTTTCTACATGACACAGCCATCATAATCTGTCACCTTTTCACAGCTGAGGTGTTTTGCTAGTAGCAAATAAACAGCCAAGATGTCCTGAATAAAAACAAAACCTGAGAAACTCAAAAAATGAACAGAAAACAAATGCAACACTTACCTGTCCCTGAAAGTTCATAATGACAACAGTATTGGACCTGTTGCACACCACAAACTGTTCAGCATTTCTTGGCAGGATGTAGACACTGTGAACTGTGGTGTCTGCCCCTGAAACGCTTCCAAGGGGTTTGAAAGTGTTTTGACACTCTGTTGTTTTCACATTCCAAACTTTGACTGTTCCATCAGAGCTGGCACTGAAAAAAAAAAGTGTTAGTGGCCATAATTTCCTTGACCTCAGACATGCTATAGGATAATGTCTAGCTGATGAAAGATCCATGAAGATTTAAACCCACATGGGACTTGAGCAACTTCTGGAAGAAAAAAAAAAAAGAAATGTCCGTTGTGTTAACTTACTTGAGGCAACAAGCTCAACTGTCCTGGTTGGAAGGGATGTGAAAATTTCAAACGGCAGCAAAAATAAATAGCAAACAAAGCACAGAAAAACATTAAATACTGGAAATAATATAAACCATGATGAGAAATTAGTTTTAGATAAAAATAACAGCCCAAGGACACATCACATGCACTGAGAGATGATATTTGCTTTGTATGTTCATGTTATTGACTGTTAAAATGAACATACTCAGCTTAAACAACTTCCTAACCTCAATATGTGGTGGCCATCTTGTGAAAAAATGACATCATTCACGAAAGAGGCATGCCCTCGGAACTCCTTCAATGTCTTTCCTGACTTCATCCCATGAATTCTGAAACACAGTAAAAATGTGAATCTATTACATAAAAAATTATGTGCTAAATACATCTGAAGAAAATTGTTGTTTTTGCTTAATGCAGTGCTTGGCACTGTCCTATGCTGAATGCATCAACTTCAATGTGGTATCCTATCTTCTTGTCACCTACAACATGGAACCATGTGTACAGTGTCATCAACTGTATCCTGTTGTGCAGCAGATATTCCACATCTTCAGGGGCAGCTTCCCCAACATAAGAATGTTGGGTATATATTTTTATACTAGAACACACCTTCACATGAGATTACTGTAAACTATCAGCTGTGCTACTCAGTACCCTGAAAAAAAGATTCTTATAAAAACTACAATGTTTCTCTATTGTTGTTTTTTTTAGTCACAAAAAATGTTCAAGAAAATAAGAGCCATGTAGAGCCTAAGAAAAAGTGCAGCTCTTAAAACTGTCTTGCTATTCAAGCCCCTGTTAATTTGAGGAACTGAAAAATCTCTAAGTTTTGCTGGTTCTTGGTCAGACCAATCTTTTGTTGCAGTTGGAATCTTAAACTGAAGTTCTCTCTCTCATTCATCTGACACCCCCTGTATTGCAGATTTCTCTTCCACTCATCTTCTGATACCCCCTGTATTGCAGATTTCTCTTCCAGTCATCTTCTCACATCCCCTGCATTGCAGATTTCTCTTCCGCTCATATTCTTACATTCCCTGTATTGCAGATTTCTCTTCCACTCATCTTCTTACATTCCCTGTATTGCAGATTTCTCTTCCAGTCATCTTCTCACATCCCCTGCATTGCAGATTTCTCTTCCACTCATCTTCTGATACCCCCTGTATTGCAGATTTCTCTTCCAGTCATCTTCTCACATCCCCTGCATTGCAGATTTCTCTTCCGCTCATATTCTTACATTCCCTGTATTGCAGATTTCTCTTCCACTCATCTTCTTACATTCCCTGTATTGCAGATTTCTCTTCCACTCATCTTCTTACATTCCCTGTATTGCAGATTTCTCTTCCACTCATCTTCTCACATTCCCTGTATTGCAGATTTCTCTTTCACTCATATTCTTACATTCCCTGTATTGCAGATTTCTCTCTCTCTCATCTTCTCACATTCCCTGTATTGCAGATTTCTCTTCCACTCATCCTCTCACATTCCCTGTATTGTAGATTTCTCTCTCTCTCTCATCTTCTCACATTCCCTGTATTGCAGATTTCTCTCTCTCTCTCATCTTCTCACATCCCCCTGTATTACAGATTTCTCTTCCACTCATCTCCTGCCATCCCCTTTACTAAAGATTTCTATCCCACTTGTCCTCTAGTATCTCCTACACTGCAGATTTCCAGACACTTGGGCCTATTTTCACACACGGGCTTCATTAAGTGCATGGCATTTCCTTGATGCCACTTGTCGCACTGTTGTTTCATTACTATCTCGGAAGGTGAAATGGTTACACCAGCAGTGTTGGGCTACTACTTGTTTATGTCCATGGTGAGCCCTGGCCACATGTGTAGTGTCAGACTACCCTGTAAAGGAGGGCGTAGGTGTGGCGTCTGATCTGGTGAAATCTGGTACATTTCCATATTGTCTCTATTCATCAGGACAGTGTTTCTAGTCTGCTTGACGCAGCCACGTCGAACTTTAACGCTGAGCTCTTTCTACTGATGGCATGAGCAGATAACTGTGCCAATGTGACACAAAAATTATTTGCTCCACCAAATCTGTGCTGGTCAAGACCCTGTCCCATATCCCAGTTGCTGTTACTAGAAAAAAAAAAAAAAAAGACTCAGCCTGGTTAACAGGACAGGGCTTGCCACAACACCCACGGTAGTGGAGTCTACAAAGAAGCTAACTTTTTTTGGGGGGTCTACTCTAGGTCATCACCATAATCCACTCCAGATTCATCACGTTGCGTTCTAACATCTTCACTGCATCAACAGTCAGACTAACATCTTCACTGCATCAACAGTCAGACTAACATCTTCACTGCATCAACAGTCAGACTTAAATGCTTACAGTTCTGGGGAAGGGAAGTAACACCACATGGTGTCACCTAGCACATTAACACATTTTTTAAAATCTGTTACATTTTCTCACTTTTTTTTTTGCTGATATTTCAGTTTTTAAAAAGTGCTCTTTGTCCCAGTTATGCCTTAGCTGTTTATTTCATTTTGTCTTTATCAAAAGGGAACTGATGTATTTTATATCATGGCACACACCGGACTGTCTGGTCAAAAGAAGCGCTGAGCAACTGGCTGTTGTCTCGGGCAAAGTTGACACAAGTTACTCCTTTGCTGTGAGCTTTCTCAAATTTACGCAGACACTGTCCAGACAGAAGCTTCCACACCTGAAAATAGAAGTTAGGTTTCTGAGTGTAAAGTCTAACACAGAGAATGTAAGGTCTGATACAGAGAACGTAAGGTCTGATACATAGAATGTAAGGTCTGATACATAGAATGTAAGGTTCTGATACACAGAATGTAAGGTCTGATACATAGAACGTAAGGTCTGATACAGAGAACGTACGGTCTGATACACAGAATGTAAGGTCTGATACACAGAATGTAAGGTCTGATACACAGAATGTAAGGTCTGATACATAGAATGTAAGGTCTGATACATAGAATGTAAGGTCTGATACATAGAATGTAAGGGTCTGATACATAGAATGTAAGGTCTGATACATAGAATGTAAGGTCTGATACATAGAATGTAAGGTCTGATACACAGAATGTAAGGGTCTGATACACAGAATGTAAGGTCTGATACACAGAATGTAAGGTCTGATACAGAGAATGTAAGGTCTGATACAGAGAATGTAAGGGTCTGATACACAGAATGTAAGGTCTGATACAGAGAATGTAAGGGTCTGATACATAGAATGTAAGGGTCTGATACAGAGAATGTAAGGTCTGATACATAGAATGTAAGGTCTGATACACAGAATGTAAGGGTCTGATACAGAGAATGTAAGGTCTGATACAGAGAATGTAAGGGTCTGATACAGACAGTATGACAGCAAGGAAGTCAGTGAGGATTCCTCCTCACAAGTGATTTGAGTTGTTCACAGAAAAAAATGTGATGGTCTTGAAACGGGCATCACACTCAATGGAAAATGG
Source organism: Achatina immaculata (assembly GCA_009760885.1). Lineage (NCBI taxonomy): Eukaryota > Metazoa > Mollusca > Gastropoda > Stylommatophora > Achatinidae > Lissachatina > Lissachatina immaculata. Next base: position 40,208,456 of record CM019716.1, read on the forward strand.
GCTATGGTGGCTTTCATTTATGAAGAAAAGGTTGAGAAGTTACTGAGCAAGATTCAATACCATAAGGATCACATCAATCCACCCTGTTTTCAACTGAATTAATTTAAGTTTGTTTTCTGGAACTCTGAGAGTAAATGAGAACAAATCTTGGCCAGTCTAGCTTAGCAGCCCTAATAATTGCATTCTTTCCCTCAACACCTCCACTCCCATACAGCTAGCAAACTTGTCTCCATTCCTTTCTTCATTCAGGTAATTCATTTTTTTAAATAAACTGTAGACAAAAAAAAAAACAAACAAACAAACAACAATCTCTTTCAGACAAATCATATGATGACAGTTACAGCTGAGGAACTAAACTTCTGTTTTTATTAACTACTATGTCATATTAACTGGAGCCCGATGGCCAGGACGAAGTCCACCTGCATCCTGATGTCTAGAATAAGTCCACCTGCATCCTGATGTCTAGAATAAGTCCACCTGCATCCTGATGTCTAGAATAAGTCCACCTGCATCCTGATGTCTAGAATAAGTCCACCTGCATCCTGATGTCTAGAATGTCCACCTGCATCCTGATGTCTAGAATAAGTCCACCTGCATCTTGATGTCTAGAATAAGTCCACCTGCATCCTGATGGCCAGAATAAGTCCACCTGCAGCCTGATGTCCAGAATAAGTCCACCTGAAGCCTGATGGCCAGGATGAAGTCCACCTGAAGCCTGATGTCCAGAATAAGTCCACCTGAAGCCTGATGTCCAGGATGAAGTCCACCTGAAGCCTGATGTACAGAATAAGTCCTCCTGAAACCTGATGTCCAGAATAAGTCCACCTGAAGCCTGATGTACAGAAAAAGTCCACATGAAGCCTGATGTCCAGAATAAGTCCACCTGAAGCCTGATGGCCAGGATGAAGTCCACTTGAAGCCTGATGTCCAGAATAAGTCCACCTGGTCTGATGGCAAGGATGAAGCCCACCTGAAGACTGATGTACAGAATAAAAGCAAAGATGAAGTCCACCTGAAGCCTGATGTCCAGAATAAGTCCACCTGAAGCCTGATGGCAAGGATGAAGTCCACCTGAAGCCTGATGGCAAGGATGAAGTCCACCTGAAGCCTGATGGCTAGGATGAAGTCCACCTGGAGGGTGATGGCTAGGATGAAGTCCACCTGGAAGGTGATGGCTAGGATGAAGTCCACCTGGAAGGTGATGGCTAGGATGAAGTCCACCTGGAAGGTGATGGCTAGGATGAAGTCCACCTGGAAGGTGATGGCTAGGATGAAGTCCACCTGGAAGGTGATGGCTAGGATGAAGTCCACCTGGAAGGTGATGGCTAGGATGAAGTCCACCTGGAAGGTGATGGCTAGGATGAAGTCCACCTGGAAGGTGATGGCTAGGATGAAGTCCACCTGGAAGGTGATGGCTAGGATGAAGTCCACCTGGAAGGTGATGGCTAGGATGAAGTCCACCTGGAAGGTGATGGCTAGGATGAAGTCCACCTGGAAGGTGATGGCTAGGATGAAGTCCACCTGGAAGGTGATGGCTAGGAAGAAGTCTATAGTTTTTGCAGCTATATAGCTTCTGCTCTGTGGCCAGGTTTGGCTGCACAGGTCTGCAAAAGTTGAACATTCCTGGAGTTAACTGTTCTGTACTCTACTCCGACAGAAGTATCCACTGCATGGACTGCATAAGTTATCAAAATTAAATATATGTAATTTAAGCATTATTTTCTATTTCTTCATCTACTTTTACACTGTCTTGACATACCATAATCTTATTTATGCTTATTTCATATCTTCTTGTTTCACTTTATTTTTCTCCCACATGTCCCATCCATGGTATGTATAAATTTTGCAAGATTGAACATTTTCTGTACAAGAGAAAATCACTTATACCATGGAAACAAGGAAATGGAAACATGGTGCTATAAGTTGAGCAAGATGTGAAAATAATGTGAAAGATAATTCTTGGCTAAGTGATCAGTGTGTCAGTCTCTCATAGCTGAGTGGTCACTCATCCTGCAACAGCGCAAGGTCTGACCCATGGCTATCTTCTTGTCAGGTCTGGCTGACTTCTCAAGGTCTGTAAACCATTTTCATTTCACCATTTTACCATGTGTCTTTTCCATTCACTGACACTCACCTCAGTCCCACATTCATGACACTGATACTCATCTAAATACATTTATATCCATCCTGGGCTGACAGCTATGTCCATGTTACATCACAGCCAGACATTCTTTGAATTCAGAAGCAGCTTTTCCTGAAACAATGTGCCAGGTACCAGTTTTTCCAGTTCAGGAGACCAAAGCAATATTGTAGAGGATACTGAGACATCACCTTCACTGACAACCTGGTCACTCCTACAATGCCCCACCCTGTGTAATCCAAACCAGTTGAGGACATTTTAGCCCTCTTGTTCACAAAGTTAGCTCTACACACTAGCCAGGACAGAAGGACAACATAAGTAAGACCTAATAAAGCTACAATAGTAAACTGACTCAGAACAAAACTGTTCAAACTTTACTTGATTGTACTTTGTTCAGGAAATACAGACCTTAATCTTCCCATCTTGGGCACCAGTTGCCAACATCTCAGAGTCTCGACTGAAGCACATACATAAAACAGCCTCATCCATCATCATAAAGTTATCCTTCAAAAAAAAAAAAAAAAAAGTTTGAGATTTTTTTTTTAATCTACATAAAATCTATCAACATGAAAAATATTTCTGATAATCTTGTCATATATGCTGGTCTTATCCATCAAATGAAAAATGGATGATTCCCTGAAGATATTCTACATGGACAATTAGGATGCAGCAAAACTAGCTTGGCCTTCACATTTAGTGGTTCAATGACATGTACTGGCACGACATGAGGTGATGAACACAAGAAAGTCAGAGAATGAATTCCACTTGCTGGGGGGGGGGTTAAGTATTCCAAACTGGAACACTTAATGACAACAGGAAAACTGGAAGGAAAAAGAGACAAAGGAAGACATGGAAACAAGATACTTGATGAACTAAAAGAGTGGCACAGAGCACAGTTCAAAATACAGCTTATAGAAAGAGCAAAGGACAGATGGTTGTGGAAATCAATGATGACCAACATCTGATAATTGGCATGGACCAGAGAGAGAGAGAGAGAGAGAGAGAGAGAGAGAGAGATAGGGTTTAAACCCTGGATTTCTGCTTAATAAAATGATGCCTTAACCACAGAAATCCTCACTTCTAAAATCTTGACAGATGAAACTTACACAATAAAAACATAATGACAACTAACAGTGTCACCAAGCATGAACCACATGACACGTACCTGAGCTTGATATCTCAAATCCTTCCTGATCTTGCCTGTGGTGAAGTTCCATACTTCAACAAAACCATCAACAGAACCGGTCACTAAATACTGACCATCAGGAGAGAACCGGGCACATTCTATATGTGCTTTCTTACCAAACTGTGACAAAAAAACACAGAACATTCTATATATGTCTTTCTATAGAAATTGTAACATTGTATGTGGAATTCTACATAAACTGTAACATAAAAATTTACACAGCACTGTGCATGACTTTCTATATCTTCTTCATCCATTTCTACCACTAAGACCGCCCTGTGATCCTCCTGAATTTACTCCTTTGGTCCTCGATAGGTCCCGTGGTCCCCAAAAGGACCACATGAGATCCACAAGAGGTTAAGAGTACTGCAGGGCTTAAGCCTGTATTCTTGGTGGGTCTCAGAAGCGGGAATGCGTGACACTGTGGTTTTCGTTGCACCAGTTTAATCTAAGAGTTGGATTTTCTCACCGGAAAACATCGACGTGTTTTGGATATCAGTATAGCCTTGCTGGGTGAGAGGTGGTTGCCCATCTAGACTGCACTGATCCAGTGTCTCCGACTTCAGCATTTTGTGGTTGTAGCCACTCCCCTTCCTAGTTGTGACCAGGATGGAGCTTTCGTCCAGGAAGATGAATTCTCGCCACTAGTAAGTTTCACCCCTGGGTTAAGCCATCAAGTTTCACCCCTGGTTTAAGCCGGTTTAGGCATATTTCACTAGTATGGGTGTATATCGGACGTGGCTGGCCTCTAGAGCAGAGGTGCCATGGTATGAGTAGCTCTCGCTGCGAGATCACTAGACATACTGACTAAGCTCTACTTTATCCTTTCCATCACCTGTTCACATTGATGCCACACGGCAACCCTAATTTCTTTTTCGCATTTTCTTCATTGGCCGGGAGGAGTTTCACTTCATGCTCGGCATCCGAAGAATCTTGTCAGCAGTGTACTTTCTATATAAACTGTAACATACAAATTTACACAGCACTGTGCATGACTTTCTATATAAACTGTAACATACAAATTTACACAGCACTGTGCATGACTTTCTATATAAACTGTAACATACAAATTTACACAGCACTGTGCATGACTTTCTATATAAACTGTAACATACAAATTTACACAGCACTGTGCATGACTTTCTATATAAACTGTAACATACAAATTTACACAGCACTGTGCATGACTTTCTATATAAACTGTAACATACAAATTTACACAGCACTGTGCATGACTTTCAATTTAAACTATAATATAAAATTTAATAGAGCACTTGATGTCTTCTTTATTAAATAAACTGTGACATTAAAAAAATATGTGCGTGTCATTTTACAACTCAGACATAAAAAAAAACTGTGAGGATGCACCATTCTTCTAATCTGCTGACAGTAGAAAACTCTTGCTCTTTGCCACTGATGCTGTGATGATGAATCTGAGACTGTGTTGGGTGGGAAGTCAATTTTATGGTAGCTTCTTAACACACCCTACATCAAGCTGTGTCAGGTTTATGGTTGCTTCTTAACAAACTCTACATCAAGCTGTGTCAGTTTTATGGTGGCTTCTTAACACACCCTACATCAAGCTGTGCCAGGTTTACGGTGGCTTCTTAACAAACCCTACATCAAGCTGTGTCAGTTTTATGGTGGCTTCTTAACAAACTCTACATCAAGGTGTGTCAGTTTTATGGTGGCTTCTTAACAAATCCTACATCAAACTGTGTCAGTTTTATGGTGGCTTCTTAACAAACCCTACATCAAGCTGTGTCAGTCTTATGGTGGCTTCTTATACCATATACTCTACATCAAGCTCAATACCATTATTCAAGCTGAAAGAAACCATAAGAATGCAGCTAAGACCACCACACAAAAAGACTCTGATCTTCTCTCTCACATACTCCTTTGCTCCAAACGATACATTCAATACTTATTTCCTCATCTGTGTAACGTCACAAAGAGAGTACATTTATCTTTCCAATCTTGTCCTTCTTCTTCAGTGAACACTTTCAGACATCAGCTTGGATATCTCTGAAGAATGCTGCTGTTTGTCTTAACAGCCTAAGATCACCATAGAGCTTGTCATGGATTGGTACGAGTGACACCCAAAAGTGCCATCCTAGCTCTTCAAATGAAGGGCTAATCTTGTCCAATCTGCTTTCTCTCCGAAGAATCAAAGTTGATGGAAAGAGTAAAAATTCACATACGCTCTCAAATCCTAGCTCCAAAACAGAAAGCGGTGAATGTAATGTCCAAATGTGAAACTGAACAGACAAGATACCTTAATCTGACGGCTCATCTGGGTGGGATATTTCTCATCTTCCTGTTCCTTGACGGCTGCCTTACCTCTGAACACATCAATTGTTGTACCTGGGGAAATTGTTGGACAAGTTAAAAATTGCATTTTGTTAGTCACATGCTGAACACAGAACTGCTCCACTGGTAGAAAAGCATGCCAACGATATATAAAAAACACATCATTCATGTAGAAAAGCACGTCAACGATATAAAAAAAACACATTCATGTAGAAAAGCACGTCAACGATATACAAAAAAACACATTCATGTAGAAAAGCATGTCAACGATATACAAAAAAACACATTCATGTAGAAAAGCACACCAACGATATATAAAAAACACATCATTCATGCAGAAAAGCACACCAACGATATATAAAAAACACATCATTCATGCAGAAAAGCACACCAACGATATATAAAAAACACATCATTCATGCAGAAAAGCACACCAACGATATATAAAAAACACATCATTCATGCAGAAAAGCACACCAACGATATATAAAAAACACATCATTCATGTAGAAAAGCACACCAACGATATATAAAAAAAACAAATCATTCATGTAGAAAAGCACACCAACGATATAAAAAACACTTCATTCATGTAGAAATGCACACTAACGATATATAAAAACATATCATTCATGTACAAAAGCACACCAACGATATATAAAAACACATCAATCATGTAGAAAAGCACACCAACGATATATAAAAACACATCAATCATGTAGAAAAGCACACCAACGACACATAAAAAAACACATCAAGGATGTAAGAAAACCAAAAAAAACCTTCTTGATTCCCTAACATTAAAAAAAAAAAAATCACCAGATCAGCCAAAGATTTGAAAGAATATAAAACAGGCTGGAATCTAACTCCACCGTGAAGGGAGACCAGCTTGATGTAAAAACTGAACAAACTAGCCAAAGAACGAAACCAGATTTCTGAAGACTGTTTAAAAAAAACCAAGAAACAAACACAAAGAAAATGGCACAGAATGCTGTGGTTTGAAGCAGTAATGTTTTGGCCCCATATTTCATAAGAAATGAAAAAAAAAAAAAATGAAGTAAAGAAAAACAGAAGATGAAAGCAAGCAAAGATTTTCTATTTCATCTTCAGGTTCAATTTTCTTTTAGTTCAAAATCTGCCTGTAAGAACAAGCAAGATGGGAGAACCTTAAATGTGAGAAAAACTGAGACAAACAGCTTAACAAAACAAACTGCAACTCTTCTATTTCTTTGTGCTTTCTTAAATCACAATCTGAAACAACTTCAAGTTCTCAGACGGTACAGGCAAGAACACAAGACATCAGGGGGCCTGCTGCTCTGATCAGAGAAAACTCATATACAAGTATTCTGGACAAGATATATGGCAACATAGAGTATTATGGATAACAGCTATACTGATGTATGATGACATCCAAAAGAAAATCTTTTAAAAATAAACATGCCTGGAGGAAGCAATCCCTGGTGCTGTTGCCATTTAAGAGACTGTCCTAATAAAGCAAGAAGCCTGGATGGTGGTACCACATTGACCTCCCCTGCCAGAGCCTGGGCTATCGCTGCTCTTCTTTTCTCCTTTGTTTGTCCTTCAGGATATGCCTGGAGTTTGAAAATACTGTTTCTAATTTAGTCTGACAAAGTGACAAAATAATCAAATGCAACTACAAGATCCTCTAATCTTTTTCATAAGAACTTGCTTAAAAAGGCAAGTTTGATGCAGGCCAAAAGTCTAAATAAACTAATGCTGGACTGGCAAAACTGGTCACATTAACCACAAAAATGACATCCGTGTTGCAGGGTCCTGACATGGGACCAAGTCCCCAATTCTTTACCCCTTAAAAAGAAAGCTTATTTGTTTTTGTTCACTTACTCATTTGTTCTCTGTGCCTATATATTTCATCTCCCATTATGAATCTACATTTCCTCTTCTAATTATGTTGAGATCTCTATAAAGATTCAATGCTGCAGATCTTTAGTCAACTGCTTCCAGCTCCTGTGACAGATGGTTGCTTTTCTCATGGAAACAGGTGTCACTGCATGACCTTAACAGTTAAACACTTCATTTATACTTGTCTTGTCTATGTCTTCTATCTTCCAGGAATTGAGAGCTGCTGATCTCTGTAGCCGATGCTCTGAAGGCGGTGTGGTACAGCATTATGTTGCTTGGAAGCTGGTTATGGCGGCTATATTTTCAGTTTCTGAGTGGAGCTACAAAGCAGAGGGTGTGCAAAGACTTCTTTAGCAGGCTCCACAACCATGGAGACTATGGTAATCACTGCCCCATTTGCCAAGTTAAGCCTGTTACTTGAACACCAACAGAGAGAAAGGACATGGTTTTGACCAAGTTAGGGCTGTTACTTGGAGCACCAACAGAAAGAATAGGGTCTTGACCAAGTTAAGCCTGTTGCTGGGAGCACCAACAGAGAGAAGGGACAGGGTCTTGGTCAGCTACAGTTCACCAACCCTGATGCCAGCACATCAGCTATGGGGCACTAATTGCCAAATTGGACAGCATTTTCACCCCCAGTCAGTCATTTGCATGTCCCTTGTTGTGGAACTTTGCCTCCCTAACAGCACTCCTGTAGGCCTCTCAGTCAGTCATTCATCTGCATGTCCCTTGCCGAACTTTGCCTCCCTAACAGCACTCCTGTAGGCCTCTCAGTCAGTCATTCATCTGCACGTCCCTTGTGGAACTTTGCCTCCCTAACAGCTCTCCTGTAGGCCTCTTGGTTGTAAGCAAGATGCATCCATTCACAAATCATCAACGATGTCTTGCAGCCATCTTCGCCTTGGTCTTCCTCTCCATCCTTTTCCCATTATGTATCCTTCCATGACTGTCTTCTCTAAATTATCATGACGTTTAATATGTCCAAAATATTTAAGTTTTCTCTGTTTAATCTTCCTTACTAGCCAGCCTTCTTCAATATTAAGTTTTTATAGTATGAATATATTTGTTCTTTTTTTTGTATCCATGATATTTGAAGAACTCTTCTCTAACATTTACATTCAAAGGCATTTATGTGTTTCTCAGCTGTTTTGTTAAGTGTCCAGGTCTCACAGACATATGTTCCAATGGGAAAGATGCATGCCCTTTAAAATCTTATTTTTGCACTTCTGTCTGTTCCTCTCCACAGCTTCTTTAGTTGTTCTATTTTTTGAGGAGCGATAGATATTCTCCTTTTTAATATCCCTCATTGCATCTCTATTATTAGTAATGATCCAAGATATTCAAAACTCTCCACCTCTTCCACTTTTTCCTCATTGATATATTTCAGCTGCCTTATTTGTTTTGTCAGCCATTATCAATTTAGTTTTCTTTGCATTAAGATAAAGGTTCTGCTCTTCATTGTTCTTACAGACTGACATAATTAGTTTTTCCATTCCTTTTTGTGTTGTGGACATTAATACTGTCATCAGCATATCTAATATCTGGTATTTTATAACCTCCAATTTTTGTGTCATAAGCATATCTAATTTCTGGTATTTCATAACCTCCAATTTTTGTGTCATCAGCATATCTAATCTCTGGTATTTTATAACCTCCAATTTTTGTGTCATAAGCATATCTAATCTCTGGTATTTCATAACCTCCAATTTTTGTGTCATCAGCACATCTAATCTCTGGTATTTCTAAACCTCCAATTTTTATGGCATCGTAACATTCTTTGTCTACATCTTCTCTAACATTCCTCATTATATTTTCAGTATACAAGTTAAATAAGTAAGGTGACAGTATGCACCCCTGACGGACCCCTTGTTTTATGTCAAACCAAATTGTTGTTTCACCATTTATTCTTACTGCTGCCTGTTGGCCTAGATACAGCAGTGATGTTAATTGTGTCACATGTGTTTGAAATCCCATTTTTTTCCATTATTTCCCAAATTTTCTGGTTTTGTACACAATCACATGCCTTTGAATAGTCTATAAAAGATAAATATAGATTCACATTAAATTCTCTGCATTTCTCTAATCTTATATTGAAAATATGATATCTTGTTCCTCTTCCTTGTCTAAAAACCAGCTTCGACAATATTGATTTCTCCTTATATTTTCTTTCAAAGTCTATTCATCATGATTTTTAACAGAATTTTACTGGCATGACTAATCAGGGCAACAGTTCTGTAGTTTGTGCATTATTTCAGGTTACCCTTTTTTGGCAGTGGTATGAATATAGTTCTTTTCCATTATTTTGGCCAAATACCTGAATGCCATATTTTTGTACATAGTTTTCACCCCCATTTCATTTATAATATGTTGATATACAAAAATCTTTCACCGAAAAGTTGATAAATTAAAAACAACTGCTGCATATGTGAACCTACCTCAACTATTTTTAATGTACAACACTACATGAAAGTATACTGTAACAGATTAGCTCAACTATCTTTAATGTGCAACACTACATGAAAGCACACTGTAACAACCTACTCCAACTATCTTTAATGTGCAACACTACATGAAAGTATACTGTAACAGATTAGCTCAACTACTTTTAATGTGCAACACTACATGAAAGCACACTGTAACAACCTACTCCAACTATCTTTAATGTGCAACACTACATGAAAGTATACTGTAACAGATTAGCTCAACTATCTTTAATGTGCAACACTACATGAAAGCACACTGTAACAACCTACTCCAACTATCTTTAATGTAAAACACTACATGAAACCACACAATGTGACAACCTACTTCAACTATCTTTAACGTACAACACTACATGAAACCACACACTGTGACAACCTACTTCAATTATCTTTAACGTACAACACCACATGAAACCACACACTGTGACAACCTACCTCAACTATCTTTAACGTACAACACTACATGAAACCACACACTGTAACAACCTACCTCAACTATCTTTAATGTAAAACACTACATGAAACCACACAATGTGACAACCTACTTCAACTATCTTTAACGTACAACACTACATGAAACCACACACTGTAACAACCTACCTCAACTATCTTTAATGTAAAACACTACATGAAACCACACAATGTGACAACCTACTTCAACTATCTTTAACGTACAACACTACATGAAACCACACACTGTGACAACCTACCTCACGGGGATCAAAGTAGGACCTGGCTAGCATGTTCTCAAGATGGATGTATCTGTCAGGCTGGCTGTGTTTCATCATAATCATAGGGTCTGTCTGTCTGAGCAGAGATCGGGCAGCACCCAGCTCTCGCAGCTCAATGAGCTCCAGCACAATCTTGATGAAAAAAAAAAATTAACGCTTCAAGTTAAAGTAAAATGACAGATGTAGCTAATTTATTTAACAACTCCTTTTCTTCCTCTGGCAACCATAATTTACTGTTTAATCCTTTCAATCCAATTATGACAAATTACACAACGTGTAACATAATCAAATTTCTTGACCTACACACTTGTCAGTTTTCTTCACTCTGCTTATTTTTTCCATTATTTCCCAAGTTTCTGGTGTTGTGCACAATCAAATGCTTTTGAACAGTCTATAAAACATATCTGACGAATATCAGAAAAAGTTTATAAGATGAAACATATGTGGAAACGGAAATAATTATTCATACAAAGTATATGTTCTGTAATTCAGGGATGAGAAAGAAACACAACAATAAAAAAAAATGTTAGGCTTACTACACTAAGAAAAGGATGACAGACATGCTAGTATTAGAGACAAGAAAGTAGAGGATGACAGACATGCTAGTATTAGAGACAAGAAAGCAGAAGATGAGAGACATGCTTGTATTAGAGACAAGAAAGTAGAGGATGAGACACATGCTAGTATTAGAGACAAGAAAGTAGAGGATGAGAGACATGCTAGTATTAGAGACAAGAAAGTAGAGGATGAGAGACATGCTAGTATTAGAGACAAGAAAGTAGAGGATGACAGACATGCTAGTATTAGAGACAAGAAAGCAGAAGAGGACAGATATGCTTGTATTAGAGACAAGAAAGTAGAGGATGAGAGACATGCTAGTATTAGAGACAAGAAAGCAGAAGATGACAGACATGCTTGTATTAGAGGCAAGAAAGTAGAGGATGACAGACATGCTAGTATTAGAGACAAAAAAGCAGAAGATGAGAGACATGCTTGTATTAGAGACAAGAAAGTAGAGGATGAGACACATGCTAGTATTAGAAACAAGAAAGTAGAGGATGAGAGACATGCTAGTATTAGAGACAAGAAAGCAGAAGATGACAGACATGCTTGTATTAGAGACAAGAAAGTAGAGGATGACAGACATGCTTGTATTAGAGACAAGAAAGTAGAGGATGACAGACATGCTAGTATTAGAGACAAGAAAGTAGAGGATGACAGACATGCTAGTATTAGAGACAAGAAAGCAAAAGATCAGAGACATGCTAGTATTAGAGACAAGAAAGTAGAGGATGAGAGACATGCTAGTATTAGAGACAAGAAATTAGAGGATGAAAGAAATGGAACTCTGAGTAAAATGAACATGATGATGATGATTTTTAAAAAACATCTAGTGATCCTGGCTGGCAAGTGATGAATGAACGAATTACAAACACGAATTTCTCTTCAAACACAGCCTCTCACCTGGCCATACAGGTCCACTAGAGTGTTGTCTGGTAACTTGAGGGTCTGAATAGCCTGCAGAACACTGTCCCAGTGGCCAGCAGTGATGTCAGCAATAAAACTGTCCACCGATTCTACAGTGTTCAAGGAGATTCCACTTTCTTCCTGAGAACAAAATGGTGTCAGCGCCATGTAATACACGGGAGTGAGAACAGACCAGTCAATAATGATCTACTTTCTCATTCAGAAGATTTAAGTTAGACTCACTAAACCAGTCAAGCTAACTGTAGAAACTGGTACCTAACACAGAAGTATTAGGAAAAACCAGAAGCCTTAAAAGACAGAGAGTATCTGCCTACAGAAGAGCACACTGGACTATTATATAAATGACTTCTAGTGAATGAAGAGAAAACAGGGTATCACTTGAAGTTCACTTCCACGAATAAAGGACTTCAACTGAATCCAAAGCAGGTGAATGGACAAAAACAAATTGTAAGAAAAAACCAGGTGAACAAATGCAACATTTCTTGAAATTTATTCAGACAAAAACAGAATTCTTCTGCCCCAACTGTCCCTGATGTGATGTTTTTTTGGTTTGTTTGTTTTTTTTTTTGTTCGTCAACTTTCTCTCCTTTCATTCTTGTAGCCAATGTAGGGATTTATTATATGTGTTAAACAGCTCTTTGATAACTTCTTGATGGTTCAACACTTGCTGCCTGACACTTTGATCTCAAAGAGAAGTACATGCCTGATGCCTGTAGTTTTTCCTGGACAAACTCAATGGTGAAGTCCATAGCTTCAAACTGAACATGAAACCAAATTAATTTTTCAGAATATTCACAAATAATAAAGATTTTCTTACTGAGCAACAGGCTCTTATTTATTCCTCACCTGGAGGCAAGCTACAGTTAAAACTTACCTGGAGACTAGCTACAGTTAAAACTTACCTAGAGACTAGCTACAGTTAAAACTTACCTAGAGACAAGCTACAATTAAAACTTATCTAGAGACAAGCTACAGTTAAAACTTATCTAGAGACTAGCTACAGTTAAAACTTACCTAGAGACAAGCTACAGTTAAAACTTACCTAGAGACTAGCCACAGTTAAAACTTACCTAGAGACAAGCTACAGTTAAAATTTATCTGGAAACAAGCCACAGTTAAAATTTATCTGGAAACAAGGCACAGTTAAAACTTACCTGGAAACAATTCACAGTTAAAATTTACCTAGAAACAACCTACAGTTAAAACTTACCTAGAGATAAGATACAGTTAAAATTTACCTAGAGACAACCCACAGTTAAAACTTTTCCAGAGATAACCTACAGTTAAAGCTTTTCCAGAGACAACCTACAATTAAAATTTACCGGGAGAAAAGCTGCAGTTAAAACTCACCTGGAGACAAGCTAGAGTCCTGAGTAGATTATTTTCCTTCAAGTATTGTTCAATAAGACGAACCACGCTGTTAAAACAACAACAACAAAATAATAATGAAAAGTTGAGAACAGATCAGGAGATACAGCAGGTATTTAGTGAACAACTACAAGATTAATTATTATAAATTAAACTATTTTACATATAACTGTTACACTGAACCTTGCAACACAAACACTGTTATTGTTGTAGGTGATTATGCAAATCTAACATGACAGGAGCCATTCAGGACAATGATGTTTGCCAAAAACCCACAACAGCTGATATCGACCAGCTTCAGAATCTGTCTTCATAAACAACAAGTGCTAATATTATATTGTGATACTTCATGTAAAAATGTGGGGTTTTAAAAAAAACTTCTAACAATATTATATTCATGTTTGGAGAATCAACCACAAAAGCACCAACTTACTGGAACTGCAAGCAGATGATCTTTGCAGCTGATGCAGTTTAAAACATTTCAGATGTGTAGTGAGTTATGATGGGTGCTTTTACAGACCCTGGGTGTAGATAAAAATAGCAGAAGGCTGTAACGCTTCTTTAGAAGACTCCACCACCATGGGGACTATAACGATTTCTCCCATTAGCCAGGCCGGGGCTGACACTGGGGGTACCAAAGAAGAGGTGGGACAGCCTTGGTCAGCTATGTTTAGCTTGCCCTCGGCGCAAGCGTGTCAACTGAAAGGTCGCTGACCGCCCAATCGGACATCATCATCGTTATCAACACCGACATCATCGTTATCAACACCTACATCACCATCGTTATCAACACCGACATCACCATCGTTATCAACACCGACATCATCATCGTTATAAACACCGACATCATCATCGTTATCAACACCGACATCATGACTGTGCTAAAGAGTAGAGTACTGTATTTGAGTAAGAACAACTGCATCAACTTAAAAGTATTTTCTTGTGGATATAACTGATTCTGCTTTTATATCTAATAGATTTCTGAAGATGTGACATCGCCCCATGTAAGTGTAACTTGCAGACACTGAGCACCATTTGAAAGAAATATTGACAAGTGTGTTAAGGAAATACTAAACATTGTGTGACGCGATTCACCTTGTGTTGTGTAGATAAGCCCCAAGGGTCTTATCGAAAAAAGGTATTTGTCACTAACTCATATCTTGTCATCAAAATATCTTTCTTCATATTATAAACAGTTGAGAGTAAGGTCAAAATATAGTCAATTATGAACTATTTTTCTGCTCAAAATTGTTTGTTATCTAAAAGCACAGTCAGTTCTGAATTCGAACCACTTACTCTGCAGACTCTATCTCCACCGCCATTTTCTTGCTGAATATCCGTTCACAATAAACGTTGGCGCAGCCCAAATGTTCTAAACGCACTGATACGGAATTGCCTAATAGTGCTTTGTCTTTCAAACTGTAAACTGCATATGAGCCATAGAAATGTCGTCAACTTGTAATAGTAATAATATTTTCCTTCAACTTACATCGCGCTCATTGCATGTAAACTGTAAACTATTTTATCAGTCAGTCATTTGCATGTCCCTTGCGGGAGATTTTGGAGATCACCAACTGAGCATGAAGGATCGTGTACTCTGGAGAAGCATAATAGCCAACGCCAGTCGGCACGGCACATGATGATGATGATGATTGCGGTACTTTGTCTCCCTAACAGCTCTCCTGTCGGCCTCTCGGTTGTAAGCCAGATGCTCTGCTGCTGATCCACCCATTCGCAGATCATCAACAATGTTTTGCAGCCATTTTCGCTTTGGTCTTCCTCTCTTTCTTTTTCCCATGATGTACCCTTCCAATACGGTCTTCTCTAAATTATCATGACGTTTAATGTGTCCAAAATATTTAAGTTTTCTCTCTTTAATCCTCTTTACTAGCCAACCTTCTTCAATATTAAGTTTTTGTAGTGTGGATATATTTGTTCTTTTTTGTGTCCATGATATTTGAAGAACTCTTCTGTAGCATTTACATTCAAAGGCATTTATGTATTCCTCGGCTGCTTTGTTAAGTGTCCAGGTCTCACAAGCATATGTTGCGATGGGAAAGACGCATGCCCTGTAAAATTTGCACTGCCACATGTTCCGTAACGTGAAAAAAAGGGGAGGGAGGAGAGCAACAGAGGGCTCACCTGGGCAAGAGCGGAAAAAAAAAGTAAAGGACAGGCGTTTGTGGGAAAACCCTTGCCGGAAGCCCCATGTGCCCTAGGCACTTAAGTTTCAGAGAGAGAGAGAGAGAGAGAGAGAGAGAGAGAGAGAGAGATGTTAATAACGGTGCTTTAAAATTTTACACCCGTTCCAGAAACACCATGTTGATGCTTTTGAAAAGAAACTAATCAGGGCGTGAACCATTCGGGGAAAAAGGGTTGGGGGGGGGGGGGATTTGTCATTGCTGTAGGAAGAAATGCAGAAGAAAGAAACTCAATGAAGAACATTAAGGTTCAGAGAAAAAGAGAGACAGACAGACAGACAGAGACAGACAGAGAAAATGCTGGACAGATTAACTAGATGGCACGGACAAATAACACCAGCACAGCTTATAATCAGCGCTCGGAGCAGGGAACTGTGGGAAAGCATGATAGCCAACGCCAGGCGGCAGGGCAACAGATAGATAGATTCATCAAGTTGTGTGTGTTGCAAGACAATATGGTGTGCCTCACCTTGCAGGTATATACAGAAAGGATGTTGAGCAACAGAGGGCTCACCTGGGCAAGAGCAGAAAAAAAGGCAAAGGACAGGCATTTGTGGAAAACTCTTGCAGTACCCCCATGTGCCCTGCGCACTTAAGGTTCATATATATATATATATGTATGTATGTATGTATGTATGTATGTATGTATGTATGTATGTATGTATGTATGTATGTATGTATATATAGTTACTTTCTGTATTGAATGCATGGATAAGAGTGAAACGTGAATGTGTTATACTTTAATTTTATTTTATGTCTCTCAGCTTTCCAATGTTAGTTATGATTGATTATATGAGCAGAATATTTGTAGAATGTCTGGAATAGAGTGAAAGTTGTAAAGGGCAGAATGTCAGACGGGCCTGTGTGTCCAATTCTTAACTCTTTGGAAATAAAGATCAATCAATCAATCGTTCTCTTCTGTCACCAAGATCGCCCTATGCTGCTACTGAATGTACCTCTGTCATCCTCGAGATCTCATTTAAGATTGCTCAGAGCATCAGCGGGCTGTGGCCTATATTCCTGATGGATCACTGAAGCGGGATTGCGTGAAACTGTGGTTTTCGTTGCACCAGAGAGCTTCGAATCGGACTTTCCTCAACGGAATCTCGACGTTGTTTGGATGTAAAGTCCGGCGGGTCCGAGAAGGTTGCCTAATCTAGGCTCCCTGGTCCAGTGTTTCTGACTTCAGCGTTTGGTGGTCGTGGCCGCTACCCTTCCTGGTGGTGACCAGAACGTAGCTTTTGTCGATGAGGACATGAGTAGGTTTCACCCCTGGGTTAAGCCGGTTTAGGTATATTTTCCCAGTTGGAATGTACATGTGACATGGATAGCCATCGAGTTTCATCCCTGGGTTGGTTCTAAGGACTGTTATTGCCGGAGGTGGGGTGCAGAATTCGCTCTCCGCTCCAACGGCGTTCGTCTCAAATAGCCTCTGGCAATCAAGTCCAGCTCCTGGCCTTCTCGTGACAGAACTGTTTAAAGTGACAGGAGAAGGGGCGAAGGCGAATATCTGGCGCCTGAAAACCAGACACTTAGGGTAGATGAGAGGCACGTTTGGTAGCTCATCTACCGCTGCTGGCGAGATTCTTCAGCTGTCGTGCGTGGAGCAGTGCTCCTCCCGGCCAATGAAGAAAGGTGCAAATGGGGTTGCCGCGCAGCACCACTGCGGAAAAGGTGGTAAAAAAGATAAAGTGAAGTAAACAGTCAAATCACGGCACTTCTGGTCTGGAGGTCGGCCACTTCCTGAGTGCAGTCATATCGGGTGAAATGCCTGAACTGGCTTAACCCAGAGGTTAAGACACTGCTGGCGAGACTCTTCGGATGCCGCGCGTGGAGTGAAGCTCCTCCCGGTCAAGGAAGAAACTGCGGAAAATAAGTAAGGGTTGCTGCGCGGCGCCAATGTGAAAGGGTGAAGGAAAGGATAAATTGAAGTTTAATCGGTATGTCCAGTAGTATCGCTGCGAGAGCTACACATACCACGGCGCCTCTGCTCTAGAGGCCGGCCACGTCCGAAATACACCTACACTGGTGAAATATGCCTAAACCGGCGTACACCAGGGATGAAACCTGATGACTAGGCATGTCTCGCCACCTTCGCTCTAGAGGTCGGTCACGCCCAATATACACCCATACTGGTGAAATATGCCTAAACCAGCTCACACCAGGGGTGAAACTTGAAGGCAACGCATGTCACGGTACCTCTGCTCTAGAGGTCGGTCACGTTCCAAACACGCCCATACTGGGATAATATGCCTAAACCGGCTCAACCCAGGGGTGTAAGTCACTAGTGGCGAGGATTCGTCCTCCTGGACTTCTTCTTCTTCTTCTTCGTTCACTTCTACCACCAAAAACCGCACTGTGAACCTACTGAATTCACGCATGTGGTCCTCGTTAGGTCCCGTGGTCCCCTGTGTGGTCCAAAATAGATCACACGAGTTCCACGAAAGGACCACAAGGGGTTCAGAGTATCACAGTGCTTTAGCCTGTATTCTTGGTGGGTCTCAGAAGCGGGATTGCGTGACACCGTGGTTTTCATTGCACCAGTTTGGTCTAGGGTTGGACTTTCTCACCGGAAGACCTCGACGTGTTTGGAATATCAGAGCATCCCCGCTGGGTGAGAGGCGTCAGCCCACCCAGGTCAGAGTTGGACTTTCTCACCGGAAAACCTCGACGTGTTTTGAGATACCCGTGTATCACCGCCGGGTGAGAGGTGGTCGCCCATCCAGTCCAGGGTTGGACTTTCTCACCGGAAAACCTCAGCGTGATTAGGATACGCAGACATCCCCGCCGGGTGAGAGGTGGTTGCCTATCTAGACTTCCCTGGTCCAGTGTCTCCGACTTCAGCATTTTGCAGTCGTGGCCGCTACCCTTCCTAGTTGTGCCCAGGATGGAGCTTTTGTCCAGGAGGATGAATCCTCGCCACTAGTGACTTCTACCCCTGGGTTGAGCCGGTTTAGGCATTATCCCAGTATGGGCGTGTTTGGGACGGGACGGACCTCTAGGGCAGAGGTACTTTGACATTCATAGCCTTCAAGATTCACCCCTGGTATGAGCCGGTTTAGGCAAAATTCACCAGTATGGGTGTTTATCAGGCGTTACCGACCTCTAGAGCAGAGGTGGCATGACATGTCTAGTCATCGAGTTCGACCCCTGGTGTGTGCCGGTTTAGGCATATTTCACCAGTGTAGGTGTATTTCGGACGTAGGCGGCCTCTAGAGCAGATGTGCCGTGGTATAGCTCTCGTAGCGATACTACTGGACATACCAGGTTAAACTTCACTTTCCACCACCTTTTCCCATCGGCGCCGCACAGCAACCTTTATTTCCGCATTTACTTCCTTAACCGGGAGGAGCTTCACTCCACGCGCGGCATCTGAAAGTTAAGCCAGCAGTGACTTAAACTCTGGGACAAGCTGGTTCATGCATTTCACCCGATATGACTGCACTCAGGACGTGGCTGACCTCCAGACCAGAGGTGCAGTGATTTGACTATTTGCTTCGCTTTATTCTTTCAACCACCTTTTTCGCAGTGATGCTGCGCGGCAACCTCATCTGCAAATTTCTTCATTGGCCGGGAAGAGCACCGCTCCACGCACGGCAGCTGAAGATCTCGCCAACAGCGGCAGATGAGCTACCAAACGTGACACTCATCTACCCTAAGTAACTGGTTTTCAGGCGCCAGATATTCGCCCTCGCCCCTTCTCCTGTCAGTTTAAAACAGTTCTGCCACGGGAAGGCCAGGAGCTGGACTTGACTGCCAGAGGCTGTTTGTGGCGCGTGTGCAGTCCTTAGAACCGTCCTCCTGGACAAAAGCTCCATCCTGGTCACAACTAGGAAGGGTAACGGCCATGACCACAAAATGCTGAAGTCGGAGACACTAGACCAGGGCAGTCTAGATAGGCAACCACCTCTCACCCGGCGGGGATACTCGGGTATCTCAAAACACGTCGAGGTTTTCCGGTGAGAAAGTCCAACTCTGGCCTGGGTGGGCTACCACCTCTCACCCAGTGGGGATATACTGATATCCAAAACACGTCGAGGTCTTCCAGTGAGAAAGTCCAACTCTAGACTAAACTGGTGCAACGAAAACCACGGTGTCACGCAATTCCGCTTCTGAGACCCACCAAGAGTACAGGCTCAAGCCCTGCGATACTCTGAACTTGTTGTGGTTCTCTCGGGGATCTCGTGTGGTCCTTTCGGGTACCACACAGGAGACCACGGGACTTAACGAGGACCACAGGCGTAAACTCAGTAGGATCACAGGGCGGTCTTGGTGGTAGAATCGAACAAAGAAGAAGAAGAAGATCGCTGGGTTAAGCCGGTTTAGGTGTATTGCCCCAGGGTGTATATAGGACGTGGCCGGCCTCCAGAGCAGAGGTGCCGTGATATGGGGAGACCTCACCGCGAGACTACTGGCCATACCGATTAAACTTCACTTAAGCCTTTCCCATTGCGGTAACCCTAATCGCATCTTTCTTCAAAGCCGGGAGGAGTTTCACCCCACGCATGGCAGCTGAAGAATCTCGCCCTGGCCAGCCAACAGCAGCCTGCGTGGCCGACTCTATGCCTACTAATTTGCCCTCTCTTAGCAATGTCCTCCTTTTTTAGAATTTCACATGGTCGACCTCCTCTAGCCTGTTGTGTTTCACTTGGTAGCCTGTTTTGGGACTTTCTTGTCATCACATGACCAACATAGGTCCATCTCCTTGTTCTGATCACCCAATAGAGAGGTTCTTGTTCACTTATCTGTCTATCTCTGCATTGTTCTTGAATTCATTCCACTTTATACTGAGGATTTTCATTAGGCATTTGTTTTCAGAAGCACATAAATATTATTTCAGACAATAAACATACAAAAATTCAGAAAAGAAACCTCAAAACATACTGGTTGTATATTCTGACATTTATTCAGTTTAAATGTACAAACAATAATTTGATGATGTAATGCTTACATCTTAAATACAGTGTATGGTTCTTTCTACATTATCTTTATACTTAGAGAAAAAAAAAACCAAATGCAAAGGATTAAAAATATCCTCACTACATCTACAAAACAAACCCTGTTTAAACTTCAAATATGAAACTTGTACCAAGTAGCTTTCATGAATTATAGATCATTACATTATTTATCCCTGTTTCAGTTATCATTACATAATTTACTCCTGTTTCAGTTATCACACTTTCATTTGATGGATTGGAGTACATGTAGCTCTGTGCTTTAATATATGCCACTGGCTTATTGAGAAAATGGTTTCCATTTATTACAAAGTTCTGGGATTTTTATTTTCTTTGATGTGTTTACTTCACCTCTCTTCGATTTCCTGAATAGTGGCGCTGGATTTCAGTTCTGAAATATGCTGTGATGGAACCCATAAAAAAATCGGACATTGCAGCCTTGGTTAGGTAGGCACTATGTTAAATCATTACAGACCCTGGGACAAAGGAAAAGCCATGTTGTCATCGTCACTGCCTCCATTCATCACACACTGCACAGGAGCAGACACTCAAACCCCATGTCTTCAGACGCTGGCCTCGGACAAATAAGTTTAGGCGTAGCAGCCACACACACAGCATCTACAAGATGAGTGAAGCTTGGCTGTCTGGAATCCACACCGCATTGTTCTCTAAAATGACATCTCTACAAGGTGTGACCAAAAAAAAAAAAAAAGGGACTAGCGCCACTGCAGATGCTATAAGAAATTGCAAGTAATTGTATTGTATGCAAAATGTAGGGTGACATTTGATATAAGCAAACATGAAATGACACCCTGTTTAAATGTGTTTGTGTGCATGTACGTAAGATTGAATAAGTCCCTGCAAGTGCCATGGGTCACGATAGGAAGACAAGAAGCAAATAGTGAAGGTTTGCTTCAAACTGGGAAAAACTGTCATGGAGACATTCTAAATGTTAAAAAGTATGTTTGATGATAAAACCATGTCCCATATTCATGTTTCTGAATGGCTTTCACACATTTGTGAAGTTAGGGAGGTCATTCGATGACATGAAGAGTGGTCACTCAAAGACCACCAGAAACACTGATATATTGAAAAAGATTGTCAACTTGTGGCCTCCGACTGATTACTGACATTGAAAATGTCAGAAACGGAGCTAGACATTAGTCAAGAAAGCATTAGAAACTTCTGGAGAAGGATTACGGGAAAAGGAATTTAGCTCAAGATTCATCCCCCACAGCTTGATATCTCAGCGAAAAACCGCAGCATGCAGAAACTTTTTGTGACTTCAATGCAGCAGCGAACAGTGACACAAATCTAGCGGGGAAAAAAGGGTTGCAATGTTGAAACGTCCTCCGTACTTGCCAGATTTGGCTCCTGCATATTTCATGTTGTTTCCTGAGCTAAAGTTGGCCTTTGAAGGGAAGCGGTTTGATGATATTCAAGACACTCAACAATATGTAACCGCTGAATTGAACGATATTCCTTTTAAACAAATTAAAGAGGCATTCTGGGACTCATATCACTGCCATGAATTTTGCACTGCAGTCTACAGAAGGACGGTATAAGAGATTTCTCTCAGGTAGTCCATGTGCATGTAATTTGATTAGTCCTGTTTCTTTTTTTTTGTTGCACTTTGTACTGCTTTTAATCGTTTCATCAGTTTATTTAACTGTCACAAGGGTTAAATAAATGAAAAGAAAGATCTGCCTTTTTACAACATGGTTGTTCTTTGACAGATGAAACTTCTTGCAGCAACACACTTCACAAATATTTACAAAATTGGGTCTTGTCTAACAAAGATTAAATTTCATGAATAACATATATGAGAACTTTTTCTTTCACAAGATATGATTAAGAAGATTCTGTAATGAGATATCTGCTTTCACCAGTCCATACCATTTGGCAGATTAAAATTAAGCTAAGCGCCTTATTTTCATGATGGTTTAAAAAAACAAACATCTCTCCAGACCAGAACATTTATTTGTGCTGTCATTTAAAACTGACATAAAAAACATTAACTTTCTATATTTAGTGTTACAGAAAAAAAAAAGCGTGACTTTCATCAGATGTTTCTAAATGAAACCATACATTTCATACAATTAACAGCAAACTACCAAAAATGTTCATAGTTAAGATTTTGAACATGAGTACAGTTTATTTAAAACTTAAAACCCTATTGACACAGTTTTCATATACACACAGAAGATTATGAATTCATGGTAGCATGCAGTGCCAACATTCTGAGTTGGCCTGCAAATAAAAAAAGAAAAAATGTACATCTGGAGTAATTTTTACAAAACAATACATTATATAAATCTAGAAATTCTTTTTAAAAAATTCCCTTCAAACTTTTCATTTCTTCAGGGTCACATGATACAAGTGACCTGCCCATACTGTACTAGATTCCTCTTCTCTGTGTTAAGTTCACAAAAGAAGAATCACAGGATTATGTTACCAAAAAAAGTCACAATGAATGAACCAGAAAACAAAACTTTGTATCAAATTTGTTCTTTAACAAATCCAAGCTAGAACTGAGCTCATAATTACAGCAAAATGGCAATGGAAATGGACTAATCATGAGGTTCTAGAATTTTTACTATGGTAAAGGAGAGGCCAGCCTAAAGCAATGTGATGCAGTCTGCACACAATGCAGATGAAGCAGCATGTGATGATGAAGACTAGCTGCAGACAGTGACAAGTGGAAAGAATTTCTTCCTGCCCTGCAAGGTATCACAAAGTGTACTGGACAGTGATCTCACTGATCAATCTCCAAGGGCACAGACAAATGACCCTTACGATGAAATAATTACTAACATTAACTGTTACCTCAATAAAGCCTTTCCACTTTATTTGTTGAGTAAAACGTAGTGCTTTGTAGATGTTAAATTAAAACAAAAAAAATTAATCCAGCACTTTACTTGATTTTACAACTCGAATATTTTTTTATTTAAATTAAGCTTCAATTATTGTAGGAAAATAATGTGCATGCAAGATTTTTGAAACATCTAGCCAACAGTGTTTCTCTTTTCATCTTCAATGCATGCTAAAATAAAGAGCATTTTCTTACTTTCATCTTCTGTTGCTTCAAAAAAAAGTTTGTGAAGGTTTGTCTGTGGCTAAATTCTAGCAGGACAGCATGGCATGTTGCAGCAGATACACCGCACCCTGCATTCCCAAGATGTTTTTGTTTTTCTTAACCTCATGTATCCATATTATTGTAGAATATCCTCTGCTTCTATTCTGGTGTTATAGCCCCTGGTAGCTCTGGCCTCATTCTAGACAATATCAAAAGTGCTCATTATCTTATTTGTATATATCATAAAAGCACTGCTACATTTTGGTTATCTTTAACTCATACACAGTCTCTCAGAATCTTCTTGACTTTCCTTCTCATCTCTTTTATATACAGTTTGTATGTATTTGTTAGGATCTAAACTGATCATTATTAACACAAAGATGTTTTAAGTATGGTGTTAACCAGTAGCATTTGTTGTTATTTCAAGGATTAAAATATACACAAATCATTATACTTGCAGATTAATTATATGTTTTCTCCACTACTGTTTAATGGTGGCTGGTAATTTTGATATGCACGCACACAACAAAGATGCAAAAACAGGACACTGACAGAAAGTTATAAATATTTTAATGAACTATACAGACATAACCATAAAAAAAAACCAATAAACTTTCAGCATCAAATTTTATGGAAGTTTTATACATACTCATATGATACAGGTCAAAGTTGTCCTATCTAACTCCCTGTGAATGAAAGTATCCGCAATGTTAATTGATCTAGCTGACAAGAAAGTAAACATTCTGTTCTATGTTCATAAAACTGGCAACCAAAAGAAAACTGAAACAAGCTATTTCTGGAAAAAATAAAATCAGTACATAGTGCAATGGACAAGCTTGTTATGCAAAGGCAGCGTGTTTGAGGGCTGCTACGGGTGTGCTTCAGTAAAATGATATCAAATGAGTACCTGACTTAACTGTGTTAGGGATTCTCCTAAACTGGAGAAACTGCCTACAAGGCAAGGTTGTCAGAATACAGACCTGTGAGTTGCACTAAGGGATAAACTGATGTTCAAAGAAAAACCAGCCACAACCGGCACATGACACTTTGCTGACAGTGAAAAACAAAAAAAAACAGAAAAAGCCAGCATATGACGTACATCTTTCAGATAACCAACTGCTTCCCCAGCCTCTGTTTACACAGTCCCAAGCAGTCAGCAGCCAATATATACACAAGATTTAGCCTAGCTGTCAAATGATGATGTCAAGTGGGACATAAGATAATCATAAATGCAGCAAAAAACCACCAGGACTCTGAAGATGACACCCGCTCTCATACTTGAAAAATGCTGCACGAACACGAAAAGACCGAACCTCGAAACACAAAAGTTTTTTTTTTTTTTGTGAATGTGGTTAATTATACTAATATCAGTGGACCTCAGCCGCAAGAGAAGCCACTCATTACACTCAATCACAGTCAACGACTTGGCAGGTAAATAATGTACAGTCAACCACAGCCAGCAACTACTCAAAAACTTCCACAAACAGTGAACATATACCAGCTTGAAAATGGGGCTTCTAAAACAAAAACAAGATCCTGTCATTTGAAATCAGTACGATCACTTTTTACTGCAAACTGGCCAAGAACTGTACAAAGTTTTGATGGAACAATCTGCTTGAGCTGAAATGGAACTCAGGCAGTGCCAAGCTGACAGGTACAGGTAGTCATCTCTCTCCATCTTGCCTGATCCTCTGTGTTTTAAATCATTATTTTTCTGCCAAACAACGCACTTAGTCCATCCAGGTATTTCTGTCTTCTCCATCCACTTTTTTTTTCTTTTGCTATTTATCTCTCCAGTAGTGACCAATTTCCCGAGACCTTCAGGTCTGCTGATGTGTCTGAGAAACTTTTTTGACTGTCTTTTTTTTTTTTATGTATGGCATAAGTTTGAGATGTTTCTTTGCCTGCTGTAATACTTCTTCATTTTGTATAAGTTTGAGATGTTTCTTTGCCTGATGTAATACTTCTTCATTTGTCTTTCTGGTGAAGCATCCTTCTTAAGACAGCAGCCTTTATTCTTCATTCTAAATGTTTACTCATTGTCCATGTTTCACCTGCATAAAACAGAATAGGTTCTACAGAGCATTTTAGAATTGCTGGTTAAATTTTTTTTTTTTTTTTTTTTTATGTATGGCATAAGTTTGAGATGTTTCTTTGCCTGCTGTAATACTTCTTCATTTTGTATAAGTTTGAGATGTTTCTTTGCCTGATGTAATACTTCTTCATTTGTCTTTCTGGTGAAGCATCCTTCTTAAGACAGCAGCCTTTATTCTTCATTCTAAATGTTTACTCATTGTCCATGTTTCACCTGCATAAAACAGAATAGGTTCTACAGAGCATTTTAGAATTGCTGGTTAAATTTTTTTTTTTACAGCTAACAAAGACTCTGCACAAAGCACATACCTAGATAATGAAGCAGAAACCAATGCTTGTCATCACAAAAAAATAAGCAAGGATGACCGTGTTAAATGACCTGTATATAACTAGAGACTCAAAGATAGACAAAAAAATAAGCAAGGATGACCGTATTAGATGACCTGTATGTAACTGGAGACTCACAGATAGACAAAACCCTTTCCAACCTGTCCAGAAACTCCTGTGCTAATTTTGACCTGCCAACTGCGTACAAGTCAATGCTGTGGTCCACTCTAGGAGGACATTGGACACCACATTACCATCAATCCCCTATCCTCCATCATGACAGGTGCTCTAGATCTCTACAATGCCAGCTAACCACATAGAATTCCATGTTCCCACATTCTAGGATGTCACCAACAGAAAGTGACCAGCTAAAACACAGAACAAGAATATGACAAATCCTTGGATGAGTACTCCTGGCCGAAAAAAAAATCTGAAACATAACCGGGAAATATAAAAAAGTGAAAGACACGCTGGATTTAATCTCACTCATGTGACGTAATATATCCATGGACACACGTCTACCTTTTTTTTTTTTTTTTAAAGCTTTGGATAATAAAATTAACACAAACATTAAATTATTCCAGACACAAAGAAAAGGTAACAGGAAAAAAATCACATACACAGAAATTATAATAACAACTGAGCACATGAGAAGCAAAATCAATAATGAAATTGACCTCTAATGCAAAGGCATGGGTTTGTTCCCAGCTGCGAAACCCACATTCCTAGTACACCATTTTCAGAAAATTCTGTCTCTGAAAACAGAGAAAACCTGCCCGCAACACTCAGTGAGACTGAATAAACTGACAACAAGGTCGTTAGGCCAAAAAAAAAAAAATATATATATATATATAAAAAAAGATGTTTATAAGAATATCTGTTCTATCCTTACTGAACTAAGCCAGAATTCAAATTGGGTCAACTAAAAAAAAAAAAAACAAGTTTTATATAATGATCCTTAAGTCAAAACCTTAATAACATTAAGTTGCTGAAATGACAAAACAGTGTATCTAACAGAAAAAAAAAACTGTACAAACATAACAAAACTCTAACATGCACAGTTCTCTCTCGGTTTAGCCTGATCATCCCTGAGCTTGATTGGGTCAGGAAAGTCGCCAATTTCCACATCTGTCTCTTGTGCCATTGCGTTTTTTGCCACAGCCTGGAATGCTTGCTCCACATTTATTGCCTCTTTGGCCGAGGTCTCGAAGTATGGGATATCACCTTTACTGTGGCACCAGCCCTGGGCTCTGCGTGCTGAGACCTAATTATGACAGAAGAATAGAAGAATTTAGTCACCTGGTCAATATATCCATACTACAAGAACTTAATATTGAAGAAGGCTGGCTAGTAAAGATGATTAAGGAGAGAAAACTTAAATATTTTGGACACATTAAACGTCATGATAATCTAGATAAGACCGTCTTGGAAGGGTACATAATAGGAAAAAGAGGAAGACCAAAGTGAACATGGCTGCAAGACATCGCTGATGATCTGCAAATGGATGCATCAGCAGCAGGCCATCTTGCTTACAACCTAGAGGCCTACAGGAGTGCTGTTAGGTAGGCAAAGTTCCATAAGGGACATGCAAATGAATGAATGAGTATGGATATATTTGTTCTTTTTTGTGCTAATGATATCTGAAGAACTCTAACATTTACATTCAAAGGTATTTTTGTGTTTCTCAGCTGTTTTGTTAAGTGTCCAGGTCTCACAGGCATATGTTGAGGTGGGAAAGATGCATGCCCTTAAAAATCTTATTTTTGTAGTTCTGTCTGTTCCTCTCCACAGATTCTTTTGTTGTTTTACTTTTTGAAGAGCGATAGATGTCCTCCTTTTAATTTCCCTCACTGTATCACCATTATTAGTAGTGATCCAGGATATTCAAAACTATCCACTTCTTCCAACTTTTTCTCATTGATGCATATTTCAGTTGCCTTGTTTGTTTTGTCAGTTGTCATCAATCTAGTTTTCTTCACATTAAGACAGAGGTTTTGCTCTTTGTTGTTCTTATGGACTGACATAATTAGCTTTTCCATTCTTTTTTGTGTTGTGGACAGTAATACTGTGTCATCAGCATATCTAATATCTGGCATTTCATAGTTTCCAATTGTTATGGCAATGTAATATTCTTTGTCTACATCTTCTCTAACATTTCTCATTATATTTTCAGTATACAAGTTAAATAAGTAAGGCGACAATATGCACCCCTGACGGACCCCTTGTTTTATGTCAAACCAAGTTGTTGTTTCACCATTTATTCTTACTGCTGCTTGTTGGTCTAGATACAGCAGTGATGTTAATTGTATCAAATGTGCTGGAAATCCCATTTTTTCCATTATTTCCCAAAGTTTCTGGTGTTGTATACAATCAAATGCCTTTGAGTAGTCTATAAAGGATAAATATAGATTCACATTAAACTCTGCATTTCTCTATTATTAACCTTAGATTGAATATATGATCTCTTGATCCTCTTCCTTGCCTGAAACCAGCTTGGACCATACTGACTTCTTCTTCTATTTTCTTATGAAGTCTACCCATTATGATTTTTAATAGAATTTTACTGGCATGACTAATCGGGGCAACAGTTTTGTAGTTTGTGCATAATTTCAGGTTACCCTTTTTTGGCAACACACTAGGACCTACAAATCCAGACAAGATGTCCTGTGAACATGATCTGAACATGTACAGGTAAAAACAAACGAAGCAAAATAAAAACTAGGAATGCTGAACACAAAAACAGGAAGTTAACTCATATACCAGAAGAAACATTTTAAAAATATCAATGAATATGATAAACCAACAAAAAATAAATAAGAATAAATTTTACATTTCCAGAGAAAGTAGAAATCAGAAGAAGCATACTTCAAGTTTTGAAAAAAAAAATTGTAAAAAAGGTTTCTATTTGTTGTAAAATCTTAACTATATTTCAAAATATAAAAACGTACAAATTTTATTCAATAGGTAAAGAAATTACAGTTAACAATCTGACAGGTAAAAAAATTTACAACAAACAGTCAACAATCTGAAAGCGATGAGACAGAATGATCAGAGAAGCAACAAAAAACACAACAAAAAAAAAAAAAACCAGACAAAAGAGCCAGAACAGGTTCATAACTATAAAAACTGAATTCCACATCAGCTTTTCTCGGACATTCTATCCCAACCAGGAGTTCATTCAGGGCATACCACAAAATTATATTCACATTCAAAGGGAAAATGGAACTTGATAAACAAAAGAAAAAAGAAAGCATCAAGAAAATTTCAAAGATCATCTAATCACAGGTTCACTCGTGCTCAATATAAAAAGACGACTTTAAGAAATGAAAAAAATATTCTTCCTCAGTGCGTGTAAGATTTCATGCATAAGAACTTTCCGCCACATTTTATAAATAAACCCTAAACTTACCGCCCTGTTTTCCAAATCAATCTTGTTTCCAATGACAACAAATGGGAAGTTCTCAGGGTCTCTGGGAGAAGCTTGAATAAGAAACTCATCCCTCCAACTGTCCAGGGATCGAAAAGTGTTTGGCATGGTAACATCAAAAACAAGAACACAGCCGTCAGCACCGCGGTAGAAAGCCACTCCTAATGACTGAAATCTCTCCTGGCCTGCTGTGTCCCAAATCTGAGAAAACGGTAACATTTTTACTTTAAAGAACTACTGAAATATAAGCTACAGTAATAATGAACGGCTCACATGGAGGCTTTGTACTATAACAAATACAAAACAAAATGTCTAAATCTTGTAATCACATTCTCAGAGACATGGACATGTTCATTACAAAAGGAATTCTGAATAGTTTTACTGTCAGAATAGTGACACTGTGAACCTTGGTCCTCCAAGAGACAATCAAAATCCTTGAGACACATCATGAGAGGGTAGAAATTAGGGAACCCGACAATCACCGAACATATCATGAGAGGGTAGAAATTAGAGAACCCGACAATCACTGGACATATCATGAGAGGGTAGAAATTATAGAACTTGACAATCACTGGAAAACTCAAAAAGAAAAGAAAAAGTGGAAGACCAAGATAAAAATTTCTCAAAGAGGCGAGGAAATGACACGGGGAAAAGAAAGAAAGAAAAAAAAAAACCTAATAAGAAATACAAATTAGATAGAGGTGTATGGCATAGTTTTACAGAGTGGCAGAGGGAGTGAGTAAAGTGAGAAAAAACAAATAGAAAGTATAAGAATGAATAAATGAAAAACATACAAAATCCGATATTTCGGCATGAGCCTTTTTCAAGGATTACATGCACAATGAGACAAACAAATAACTAAACGGAGAACTTATCTTAATATGGCCTCCTACAGAGGAGAAGGTGTCTGGGGGAGGGGGGGGGAGCGGAGAGACAATGAATGAAGAACATAAACACCTGCAGGGAGAAAATGTAAAACTGGTGAAAAGGACAAGATCCTATAAACACCAATATGTTGCCAGAGAAGAAAAGAGGGTGGCGGTAGGGAGGGGTAGCTAGGAGAAAGACAATAGAGTTAAAAAAAAAAAAAGCTAAAGCAGTTACAGAAAGCTAAAGACAAGTGTCCAGGCCCTCTTAGAAATATCATTAAGATGCTGTCAAAATCGATCTCCTAAGCATAACCCAGTCCCCTATGTACTTCAAACTGCAACATTTGCACGTAATAGCATAAATAATATTGCGTGAAGTACAGGTGAAACCCTCCTGAACTGTTAACATGGACTTAGGAAAGGAGATTTGGCTAGCCTCGACAACAAACGGACAAGTGTTGCATCTACGGCGTCCACAACATCTGGTACCATAAAAAGTGTCATCTGTCTTGGGGGCATGACACCTGTGGCTAAACATTTTTGCCTTAGCAACTACAGAAATGTACTCAGAGTAGATAACAAGTTAGTGGAGGAGGTCAATGAATTTGTATACCTTGGCAGCAGAGTAGTAGAAAATGGAGACAGCACAGAGGACATCAACAGCAGACTTACTAGAGCAAACCAGGCTTTTGCAATGCTGCAGACTATATGGAAATAAAAAAAAACTAAGCATAAATATGAAAATCGGGATATTTAAGAGTAATGTTCTAAGTGTACTACTCTATGGAAGTGAATGCTGGAAAATCACCAAAACCATAGAAACCAAGTTGAATTCTTTCCAAACTAAATGTTTACGAAGAATTAGAAAAATATTTTGGCCAAACACCATAAGAAATAACATCTTATTAGCAGAAATGCAGATGAAATCACTGACAACAATTATTGAGGAAAGACGCTGGCGATGGTTGGGACATGTGCTCCGAATGACTGACAACTCACTACCAAAAATAGCACTAAGATGGACACCACAGGGGAGCAGAAGTAAGGGTAGACCAAAAGAGACATGGAGAAGAACAACAGAAAGGATGTTGTGCAATAGAGGGCTCACCTGGGCAAGAGCAGAAAAAAAGGCGAAGGACAGGCATTTGTGGAAAACCCTTGCGGAAGCCCCATGTGCCCTGGGCACTTAAGGTTCAGAGAGAGAGAGAGAGAACTACAGAGGAAAACAGGACATTTCTGTTAGTGCGATCCGCTCTTGTTCTGCTGATGTACGATCTCGGAGGGTCCTAGGACAGCGCCTTATTTTCCAGACTGGTTGTCTCCACCCAGCTGGAATTAACAATGTCTTCAGCTTTCTGTAACTTCTTTAGTTTTTTTTTTTTTACTCTACTTTCTTTCTCCTTGCTACCCCTCCCTACCGCCACCCTCTTTCCTTCTCTGGCATCATATTGGTGTTTATAGGGTCTTGTCCTATTCACCAGCTTCACATTTTCTCCCTGCAGGTGTTTATGTTTTTCATTCGTTGACTCTCTGCTCCCCCCCCCCGACACTTCCTCTAGCGGCTATCATGTTTCTATTGCCTTCCCCCCCCCCCTGACACTTCCTCTAGCGGCTATCATGTTTCTATTGCCTTCCCCCGCCCCCCCCCCCCCCCCTCTGACACTTCCTCTAGCGGCTATCATGTTTCTATTGCCCCCCCCCCCCTGACACTTCCTCTAGCGGCTATCATGTTTCTATTGCCTTCCCCCCCCCTCTGACACTTCCTCTAGCGGCTATCATGTTTCTATTGCCTTCCCCCCCCCCTCTGACACTTCCTCTAGCGGCTATCATGTTTCTATTGCCTCCCCCCCCCCTCTGACACTTCCTCTAGCGGCTATCATGTTTCTATTGCCTCCCCCCCACCCCCTTCTAACACTTGTATTCCTCCTATCTCTCCACCTCTTCTTTACGACTGGCTCTATCGACATATCCTTTGTGTGGCCCGCGTGGTCCCTATGCATCTTACTAGATAATCATTTGTTTCCTACTTCTGGAGGAGGCCATACTAAGATAAGTTCTCCGTTTAGTTATTTGTTTGTCTCACTGTGCATGTAATCCTTGAAAAAGGCTCATGCCGAAATATCGGATGTTGTATGTTTTTCATTTATTCATTCTCATACTTTCTATTTGTTTTTTCTCACTTTACTCACTCCCTCTGCCACTTTGTAAAACTACACCATACACCTCTAACTTTATTATGTAAATCAGTTTTACTGCAGTTGCCTCCCTTTTATCTGTAAGAAATACAAGGAACCATACAAAATGGAGAAGCATAATAACCAGTGGCCGCCACTGGCACACCAACTGTTGAGGCACTACAGCGCAGACACTGGCATCAGGATCAACAAAGCCTTCAACAGCGTGGAGCCGACTGATAAGCTTTCTCACAGGCTTTATTACAAGCATCAAAGAAATTCACTGAAACTTACCTGGGACTCTGCCATCAATCACTTAGACACTGGCTTCTCCTTTGAAACATGGATTCCAATCACTGATGAGTCTGATATGTTAAAAAACTTGACCTACACACTCTTTTCTGACTATTTTGGGCAATTCATTCTTTCAGGTTTCCGAGCCACTGCTGCAGACAAGACTTGTCTCCATTCCTCTCTGCTGTCTTCTCCTGCCAACTGTCTGCTCTAAAGGCTTGCAGGTATTCTTTCAGGCTGTCATGCCACTGTTGTCTTGGTCTGCCTCATGCTCTGTCTCTGTTTAACACTTTTGTGTAAGTCCCTTCTTGTCCATCCTCTCCAAGTGTCCAAGCCATCTCAATCTGTTGTTTTTCATAAAGGCAGTTATTGTGGGTAAGCTGTCTCAATATTTCAGTTTCAAACCATACCCTATCACACACTGGACAGGACCAATGAAACAGTGAAATTTGAGGAGGTGGGGGGGGGGGGGGGGAGAGAGAAGAGGGAATGTGTGTGTCTAGCCAGGGCCCAGATGGCTTGTCCCATTTAAAGAAGGCAGGGCCACTGGATGGCTTTCCCTGTTTGAGGGAAGGGGACACTAATAGAAGATGAAAACAGAATAGCTAATCAAGAAAACTTTCTCTCATAGACCTTAATTAACAGTGAGAAACTGTTGAAATTTTGAATATGATAGTTTTGTTTTACTGAAACTTACTCCTTGTCCAGTACAATACACTGGTCACAAGATCTTCACTGCAGCATCAGTTGACAAGAGCTTCAGTTCACAGTTATAAGAAGACACAACAACTCAGTGAGACCGAAACAATAACTGTGGTTCATTGTAAGTAAAGAGTTAACCCATACAAATAAAGATTACTCAATTCAAATGAATAAAAAAATATAGAAACGTACACAGTCTTGAAAAATAACAAATCTACAACAGAAGATCAGTAAAAGAAAATCAACATATAATTACGAGAATGAACATAAAATCGGCCTATCAAAACACAGCACAATCTACATTAGAAAAGCAACTTGTTAGATATTGTTAGAAATTATTTTAATGTTTGTTAAAAAACATATGTCAGAAGATCTGTACTTACAATGTAATTTTGTTTATGTACATGTCTATATGTATGTGTGCGTGAGAGTTATTTTATTAGGTTAATCACTTCTTCTCTTTCACTCTGAATGTAATAGTTAAATCTTACACTCTTTTGATACGTTTTTTCCTAATTTAATTTGTATATTTGTATTAAATCGAGTGTGTGGGAAGAATGAAAGATGGAGTGATGAAGGGCAGAATGTAAGACGGGCCTGCATGCCCAATTCTTTACCCTTTAAAAATAAAGATTACTCATTCATTCATTCATTTACCATAACATCGCACAAAACTGTACAACCATACCTGCATCGTAACCAGTCTATCATCAACCATAACTTCTTTGGTAAGGAAATCTGCACCTATTGTGGCTTTATACTGGTTGCTGAACTTCTTTGCTACGTACTGGTTCATCAATGAAGTTTTGCCTACACTGGAAAAAAAAAAAAAGACGAGAAATGCTGTGATGAAATATTTGACAGAATATCTAGGATTAGGGATCTCGGCTCTATAATTAGGTCTTTTCATTTCATCTCTCCAGTCCTGCAACTGTTCAAGCGTGCGGTCTTTGACTCAATGTGACAGGAAAGTATCTGCATGTCTTCTTTAACTGTGCTGAATTTGTATATAATGCATTCTTGATATCTGGGTGCTAAGGTCTTAAGTCGAGTGCTGGGCATGCTAGGAGATGGTGTGTGACTGATAACCAGATCACTGCCAATCACTCTACATCACCTGATGCTTTGTTTTATATTTCTACTACTGAAGCTTTCGTTTACACTCTCTTTACCTGTTGCTTCTGTTTCAGATATGTGCACTCTTAACGCTCATGAAGTTTGTTGCTATTACACTTCACATTTAATGCACCCCCCCCCCCTGAAAGCCTTCCTGGAAATGGCTCATGCTACTAATGCCTGAGGAGCAAAGTCTGGACTGACAAATTGCCTATCATGGTGGAGCCTACAGAGAAGACAGTAACTACCCATCTTCTTTTGTACACCTTGAGAAATTAAGAAAGTCAAAGGCGGTTGCTACTACTACAAACATCTTCACTGTCATATGCAATGTTACGAGAGTAAAACCATCTATTTCCTGTAACATACACAAGAACAACCCTACAACATTATCAGTGTTATGAGAGTAAAACCATCTATTTCCTGTAACATACACAAGAACAACCCTACAACATTATCAGTGTTACAAGAGTAAAACCATCTATTTCCTCTAATATACACAAAAACAACCCTACAACATTATCAGTGTTACAAGAGTAAAACCATCTATTTCCTGTAACATACACAAGAACAACCCTACAACATTATCAGTGTTATGAGAGTAAAACCATCTATTTCCTGTAACATACACAAGAACAACCCTACAACATTATCGATGTTACAAGAGTAAAACCATCTATTTCCTGTAATATTCACAAACATTAACAGTGCTCCAGCCAGTTCAATGTTCAAGTTTCACAATCATTCTGAAATCTTGTCTGGACAATTCTCACAGGGAGCTTGAAGCAGCATCATAAAAAAAAAAAAAATCCAAAGAATTGTAATTATTATGCTTCTTACGATGTTGCACAGCTTTGCCATGTATTACTTTAGTTTATCTAAGTTCTCAATGAATCCTTTCAGAGCAGTTCTATCAAAATAAAACTCGGAATGGTTACAGAAAAAAAGTAAATGAAACACTCAGAGAGGAAGACACAAGGACACACACAAAATATTAAAAAAGTAACACAGGAGAAATGAACATAAACAAAAAAGCTAAAATACAGCCTCAGTTTAGTTCTCCATCTGGATAGAAAATAACAGTAGAAAAATAACAAACGAAGATAATGGCTCAAGAAGTAGCAGTTTATTACAGTAATCTGTGTCCTGTAGCATTTGCATGCAGTAGGGGTGTGAAGTGTTACAATGACAGTTTTCTGAGTATCTCAGTCTTCTCCTGAATGCAGCAATGTATATGTCTGACAACCCTCCGAGTGCTCTGTTCTTCCATTGAGTGCAGTAATGTACATGTCTGACAACCCTCCGAGTTCTCCATTCTTCCACTGAGCACAGCACTGTGCATGACAACCCTTGGAGTGCACCAATCTTCCACTGAGTGCAGCACTGTACATGACAAGCCTCGGAGTGCACCAATCTTCCACTGAGCACAGCACTGTACATGACAAGCCTCGGAGTGCACCAATCTTCCACTGAGTGCAGCACTGTACATGACAAGCCTCGGAGTGCACCAATCTTCCACTGAGCACAGCACTGTACATGACAACCCTCGGAGTGCACCAATCTTCCACTGAGTGCAGCACTGTGGATGACATAATACTGAATGAACCAGCTTGTTTCTGACTAATGTATAGTTCTGTCCCTCTCAGGCTCCCCCACACTTCTCATCCTGGTCTTGGTTCTATTTCGGATCTGTCATAGCAAAAATGAGAATTTTCAACTTCCTCTCGTTCTTTCAACAATAGGTCAGAGACATGAGGCAAAGATGCTACAAGGCAGTTCAAGAAATATGAAAAATTATACATTTAAAAACAGATACAGATATAAAAATTACAATCAATAGTTGAATGAAGAAACAATAAAATGAAATGTTCTATCATGAAGATACCAGTTCATCTACATGCATTTAAAAAACAAATGGTGGCCAAGCCAGAAAATAAGAAGGTAAACAAGCAAGAAAATAAGAAGAGTTTAAGAAAAACCCATACTGTCTGTCGAGCCTCTGCCTAGAAGAAATTCAAAAAGGCAAATTTTCCAGAAATTGTAGTTTGGTGAGTGTAATGTGAGACGAATGAGCATTTAACAAATGTAAAACAGCTCACCCACTATCTCCCAATATGATGACCTTCAACAGCACCTTTTTCCTGGATGCCATTGTTAATTTATGCGTGTCCCTTGCCTGCTAGACAGTGTAAGGATTCTGTACTTTGTCTGATCCTGTATTTAAGAAAAAAAAAAAAAGATGAAGAAGAAGAAAGAAATAAAGCCATAAAGAAAGAAAAAGAAGCTAATGTCTTTTACCAGAAACACTAGAGAGATTAGGAAAGATCTTTGGAAGCTCTGATTATCTGCATCATCATTCTTGCACTATCGTCCTGGCTATCTTGTAGATATCTCAAGTCTGCCCCTTGACCTTTTTCTTCCTAAAGTTCAGCACAAGCTGGGGGTGGGGGCTACTGTTAATTCTTCCAAAACGCTTCATTAACTCTGCTCTTCAGTTCTAACATCCTGCCATGAAGGAAGGATGGAAGCTTAGCAAACTGGAACAAGTCAGAGTTGTCTGTACTGTGGTTACTTATGTAATGTCTCTTACACATTTCTTTGTAAAAAGTTAAAAGATTAAATATACGATATGTGAACACTGCTGAAATCCACTGCCCTTGGCATATTAAGAGACTAAGAGCTTTCATACTTGATAAATGTCTCGCACAGATGAGCGTCCATGTGGCAGTGGAGTACAGACTCCAGAACATATCTTTCAAGAGTGCCCAAACCATGCAAACCTGAGGCATAAGACATGGCCCGAGCGTGGGGCAAAAGCTTTAGGGCTCCCATCAGGATCTGGAGAGGACTGCAGGCTTTGCCTTATTGACAGGGATCAGGATCTGACATGACTAACACCTCGAATGCATAAGAACTACTTGACAGACAAATCATAATGAACAAAGTTCATTTTCAAATAGTGAAGAATAGGGCAAACAGACCCTGACATGCTCTTCAGACAGAAAAGATTAAAAAGTGAGAAAAAAAAGGGATCATCTCTGATGATCTGAAAAGCTTTTCAGGTGATTATTTCTAGTCGATAAATACCCAGTGTGAGCACCATGTAGATATTCTCCTTGGAAGAATGAGACGGGAGCACGTGTGGCCTAGGTGATAACCTTTCAACATTTAATGTGATGATCTTGAAACAGTGGCAAAGTAAGAGAGAGAGTGAAGTGGACTCAACAAGCAGGCCTGCAGCAAACTTCAACACTGTATAGAACCACACCCCACTTGCTGCCAGAGCTGAACCACTCACCCCCAACAGCTTCATGAAGTACCAGCCCTGGTATCTGTGTATCTTCACCTCTCCCACACCCCCACAGTCCATCCATACACCACAGTATTGATAGCATATCACAAAAAAGTTGCATGCAGCCCAGACAGCAGCAACTCAGAAAATTAACCATTATCAACACAGAGACACACTTCACTCTGACTGATAGTGCTGGTCTCGTGTGCACACACACACACACATACACAGAAGATAACACATCAAGTGACATCCACGTACTACTCGCAGATACAAACAGCTAAGAACATGTGACTGCTTCACCTTTTCGTAGGGTTTACTGACCTGCATCTTGTTTTACCTGTACCGGTTTTATAACTCACATGTATGCATGTATTACAGAAATAATGAAACTTATACACCCAACCTGCATCAGGTTACAAACAGAATATGAAACAATTTAATCACTTACCAGTTCTTATATTTCAAAATATTGTATATCTATTAAGTACTTTAATTTCACTGTCTCACTGATAACACTTTGTCACAATACAACGTGTTGAAATGTCTTTGCTGTACTGTGTTATTATCTAAACACTTAAATTTCCATGAGTCATTCAATGGCTATGTAAAAAAGTGAAAATAAAACAACTGCAGTCACACTGTTTTGTTCCATAGATTTGAATTATACTTTTATAAATGCTAACAACAGCCCTGTCAAATCTCCTAGCTAAATATGGCACCTGCAATCTTTGTTGTTTGAAAAACATTTTTGTATCATAGATGTTCTTTGTAGGCGAAGATTTAAACTAATGTTTAGTCTACATATTGTACAACTATAAACTAATGTTTAGTCTACATATTGTACAACTATAAACTAATGTTTAGTCTACATATTGTACAACCACAAACTAATGGTTCAGTTCTCATTAATATTTAAAATCACCAGGTTTATCGACTTTTTCTATATTTTCTCTCTTGTGCACAAAAAGTTGAAAAAAGAAATGACAAAGAAATAGGACAATGTCAGCCAGAACTTCATCTTTAACAAAAGCAGCAATTTTTCATATTCATCCAAAAGCTGTCAACTATTAGAAAGCTGAAATTTCCACTGAGATAAGATCAACTAAAATGAAGAAGACAAAATTAGAAAATTGAGTCACAAACCTAAAGCTGACTCCTCTATCTTGTGTTCTGTAACAAATCTGAGCATAAAGTCAGAAACATGGGGTCCTGATAAGTTCTGAATCACTCTAGGACTGACTCTAGTCAATCACTCTAGGACACGAGGAAAGCAGAAAAAAACACATAGGACACGAGGAAAGCACAGTTAAACACCCTATCCCATGAGGAAATCAGAGTAAAATGCCCTATCCCATGAGGAAATAGTAGTAAAACACCTGATCGCATGAGGAAATCAAGAGTAAAACACCATATCCCATGAGGAAATCAAACACCCTATGACATGAAGAAATCACAGTCAAACACCATAGGACATGAGGAAAACAGAGTCAAACATCACAGGACATTAGGAATGGAGAGTCAAACACCACAGGACATTAGGAAAGCAGAGTCAAACACCACAGCCCATGAGGAAAACAGAGTCAAACACCACAGGACATGAGGAAAGCAGAGTCAAACACCACAGGACATGAGGAAACCTGAGTCAAACACCACAGGACATGAGGAAAGCAGAGTCAAACATGAGGAAAGCAGTCAAACGCCATGAGGAAAGCAGAGGTAAACACCACAGGATATAAGTAAAGCACAGTCAAATGCCCTATGACATGAGTAAAGCAGACTCAAACACCACAGGACATGAGTAAAGCAGAGTCAAACACCACAGGACATGAGGAAATAAGAGTCAAACACCACAGGACATTAGGAAAGCAGAGTTAAACACCACAGGACATGAAGAAAGCAGAGTCAAACACCCTAAGATATGAGGAGTCAAACACTACAGGACATGAAGGAAAGCAGAGTAAATCACCACAGGCCATGAGGAAACCTGAGTCAAATACCATGAGGAAAGCAGTCAAACACCACAGGACATGAGGAAAACAGAGTCAAACATGAGGAAAGCAGAGTCAAACACCACAGGACATGAGGAAAACAGAGTCAAACATGAGGAAAACAGAGTCAAACACCACAGGACATGAGGAAAACAGAGTCAAACATGAGGAAAGCAGAGTCAAACACCACAGGACATGAGGAAAACAGAGTCAAACATGAGGAAAACAGAGTCAAACACCACAGGACATGAGGAAAACAGAGTCAAACATGAGGA
The DNA here is from genome assembly GCA_009760885.1 of Achatina immaculata. Classification (NCBI taxonomy): domain Eukaryota; kingdom Metazoa; phylum Mollusca; class Gastropoda; order Stylommatophora; family Achatinidae; genus Lissachatina; species Lissachatina immaculata. Next base: position 40,248,836 of record CM019716.1, read on the forward strand.
AAGCAGAGTCAAACACCACAGGACATGAGGAAAACAGAGTCAAACATGAGGAAAACAGAGTCAAACACCACAGGACATGAGGAAAACAGAGTCAAACATGAGGAAAGCAGTCAAACACCATGAGTAAAGCAGAGGTAAACACCACAGGATATGAGTAAAGCAGAAGTAAACACCACAGGACATGAGGAAAGCAGAGGTAAACACCACAGGACATGAGGAAAGCAGAGGTAAACACCACAGGACATGAGTAAAGCAGAGGTAAACACCACAGGACATGAGGAAAGCAGAGTCAAACACCACAGGACATGAGTAAAGCAGTCAAACACCACAGGACATGAGTAAAGCAGTCAAACACCACAGGACATGAGTAAAGCAGTCAAACACCACAGGACATGAGTAAAGCAGAGGTAAACACCACAGGACATGAGGAAAGCAGAGGTAAACACCACAGGACATGAGTAAAGCAGAGTCAAACACCACAGGACATGAGGAAAACAGAGTCAAACATGAGGAAAGCAGTCAAACACCATGAGGAAAGCAGAGTCAAACACCACAGGACATGAGGAAAGCAGAGGTAAACACCACAGGACATGAGGAAAGCAGAGTCAAACACCACAGGACATGAGGAAAACAGAGTCAAACATGAGGAAAGCAGTCAAACACCATGAGGAAAGCAGAGTCAAACACCACAGGACATGAGGAAAGCAGAGGTAAACACCACAGGACATGAGGAAAGCAGAGTCAAACACCACAGGACATGAGGAAAGCAGAGTCAAACACCACAGGACATGAGGAAAGCAGAGGTAAACACACAGGACATGAGTAAAGCAGAGGTAAACACCACAGGACATGAGGAAAGCAGAGTCAAACACCACAGGACATGAGTAAAGCAGTCAAACACCACAGGACATGAGTAAAGCAGTCAAACACACAGGACATGAGTAAAGCAGTCAAACACCACAGGACATGAGTAAAGCAGAGGTAAACACCACAGGACATGAGGAAAGCAGAGGTAAACACCACAGGACATGAGTAAAGCAGAGTCAAACACCACAGGACATGAGGAAAACAGAGTCAAACATGAGGAAAGCAGTCAAACACCATGAGGAAAGCAGAGTCAAACACCACAGGACATGAGGAAAGCAGAGGTAAACACCACAGGACATGAGTAAAGCAGAGTCAAACACCACAGGACATGAGGAAAACAGAGTCAAACATGAGGAAAGCAGTCAAACACCATGAGGAAAGCAGAGTCAAACACCACAGGACATGAGGAAAGCAGAGGTAAACACCACAGGACATGAGGAAAGCAGAGTCAAACACCACAGGACATGAGGAAAACAGAGTCAAACATGAGGAAAGCAGTCAAACACCATGAGGAAAGCAGAGTCAAACACCACAGGACATGAGGAAAGCAGAGGTAAACACCACAGGACATGAGGAAAGCAGAGTCAAACACCACAGGACATGAGGAAAGCAGAGTCAAACACCACAGGACATGAGGAAAGCAGAGGTAAACACCACAGGACATGAGGAAAGCAGAGTCAAACACCACAGGACATGAGGAAAGCAGAGGTAAACACCACAGGACATGAGGAAAGCAGAGGTAAACACCACAGGACATTAGGAAAGCAGAGTCAAACACCACATGATATGAATAAAGCAGAGTCAAATGCCCTATGACATGAGTAAAGCAGAGTCAAACACCACATGACATGAGGAAAGGAGAGTCAAACACCATAGGACGTGAGGAAAGCAAACACCCTAGAACATGAGGAAAGTCACGCAGCCTGCTATAAGCAGGTCCACTGTGTTCAGACATACAGCATTTATAAGAATAAGATGATATATCATGTTGACAACATCACCATTAACATCAAGCATAGAACATTTCCTGTTCTTCTTCTTTTTTGTTCGCTTCCACCACCAATATCGCCCCATGACCCTAGTGAATTTACTCCTGTGGTTCTCATGATAGTCTCATTTAGGATGGAGGCTCAGAGCATCATGGGGCTTTGGCCTATATTCTCGGTGGGTCACAGATGAGGTATTACGTGACACTGTGGTTTGTGTTGCACCAGTTTAATCTTGAGTTGGACTTTCTCACCGGAAAACCTCGATGTGGTTTGGATATGAATATATCCCCACCGGGTGAGAGAGTCGCCCATCTAGATTAGAGTTGGACTTTCTCACTGGAAAACATCAACATGTTTTGGATATCAGTAGATCACCGCCAGATGAGAAGTGGTTGCCCATCCAATCCAGAGTTGTACTTTCTCATCAGAAAACCTCAACGTGATTTGGATATATCACTGTCGGATGAGAGGTGGTTGCCTATCTAGACTGCACGGGTCCAGTGTCTCCGACTTCAGCATTTTGTGGTCATGGCCACTACCCTTCCTAGTTGTGACCAGGATGGAGCTTTTGTCCAGGATGAATCCTTGCCACTAGTGAGCTTCACCCCTGGGTTAAGCCGGTTTAGGCATATTATTCCAGCATGAGTGTATATAGGATGTGGCCAGCCTCTAGAGCAGAGGTGCTGTATGAGTGGCTCTTGCCGTGAGACTACTGGACATACCAATTAAACTCCACTTTATCCTTTCTATCACCTTTTTCACAGCATCACCGCATGGCAACCCTAATCGTATTTTCTTTATTGGTCGAGAGGAGTTTCACCCCAAGCGTGGCAGCCAAAGAATCTCACCAGCAGCGTCTTAGTTTAACCCCTGGGTTAAGCCGGTTTAGGCAATCTGCCCCAGTATGGGTGTATATAGGACATGGCTGGCCTCTAGAGCAGAGATGCCATGATTTGAGTAGCCCTGACCTCAAGACTACTGGTTACTTCACTTAATCCTTTCCTTCACCTTTTACACGGAGGCACCACCAGCAAACCTAAATCGCATTTTTCTTCATTGGCCGGGAGGAGTTTCACCCCACGCATGGCAGCTGAAGAACCTCGCCAGCAGCGAACATTTTCTATACATTCAAGATAAACTTTAAAAAAATTCTGAACAACAACAAGCCAATTAAGAAAAACAAAAGCACTGCAGTCTCCATACCTGCCAAAACCAGTGTGTTTCAGCTAATCTGACTGTAGCAAAAAGTGAGCCTTACTGTACCACGTTCTGTTATCAAATGCTGAGCAAGACTGACAAACTGTTACAATTCTGACAGTTTCACTTCCTCTCTTACAACTGTGTTGCTTCTGTTAAGATATCTGCAATACAGAAGCAATGGAAATTTTAATATCACTCACAACTGTTACAGTTAAAACACTGCTTACTGTAACAATATGGAGGAGGTCAACATACACAATTTAAACATGACAACATGGAGAATAAAAACATGTATCTCTGATATCTCAGTGACAGATACATATATCTACCACAGAAGGGGATATATATATCTTTGATACCATAGAAGGGGATACATATATATTTGATACCATAGAAGGGGATACATATATCTTTGATACAATAGAAGGGGATACATATATCTTTGATACCATGGAAGGGGATACATATATCTCAACAGAAAATACTGAGAATATGTGATGTTTCCACAATATCACTATTGAAATCATTGTTTAACATGGTACCAAAGAGAGAGGAGGTAAAAATCTATGTCTCATAGCATTTGCATGCTGTAGGGGATGTGAAGTGTAGTGCCTTCACACTGCTATGCCACTACAATATTTGAGGTAGGGATGCCAGCATCTGTCCTCGCTGCCTTTGTTTCCCTAGGGAACGAACAAACAAACAAGCTAATGGGCACCAGGCCCCAAGTACCATTTTCTGGAGGCTGGGTGAACCCTTGCACTGGCTCACCTTAAACATAGACTAATGTTATTCCTAAGTGGAGAGTAACTATTAGCATGTCACTGAGGAAATGCATTATAAAGAATATACATAATGCTAATCAGAGGTAACATATGTCAGTCATGTGATGAGAAGAAACAGTCAGAGAATCCCAAAACAAGCTATCAAGTGGAACACAACAAGCCAAAGAAAAAGAGGTCAGCCACATGAAACTCTAAAGAGGACACTGTTAAGAGAGGCTAAATTAGTATACATAAAATCCCTTGGTGAAGTTGAAAAGCTCACAGAAGACAGGAAATCTTGGCAAACTGCCATGCAAGCCCTATGTGACGTTTAAGGACACAGGAAGGATGTAAGATGTAAGAATTAGAGGAGAAAATATGTTAATATCTTATAAAAGAACATACAATTAAATGTATGAAGTCATAGATATGAGAACATATGAAATATATTAACATGACACCATAATGTACACTGTTTAATATGTTGCCTCTGAGAAGAACATATATTAACACAAAACTGACTGTTGAATAAATGAAGACACATGCTCAGCATTCCAAAGGACAAAGTTCAAAGTTTAAAACTTATTGACAGCCACTTGTGTAATACATTTTGTTTTATTCTCCCAGTGGGGGGGGGGGGTGTGTGTGTTTTGTTTATAAAAGCATGTGACCCAATAAAACCACCATCATAACAGATTAAAATAACACCCACAGATGCTCTAGTTTGGCATAATAACAAATAACTACACACCTGTACTTTTCACGCTCTTTTTTTTTTTTTACAAAAACAAACACATTTCTTTCTTTATTCTTACTTTTTCAAATCCTTCTATAATGTTTTGCTAATTTGTTTTTCTAAAGAGAGTAATGTTATATGGAAGTAAATCATGGGCAATAGGGAAGTCTGAACAAAAGTCATTGGAAGCAGCAGAAATGTGGTTTATTAGAAGAATGTTGCGAATTCCCTGGACAGCAAAAATAACTAATGAAGAATGTATGAGAAGAGCTGGAGAGACAAAAAATCTTGTAAAAAAAATAAGAGAGAGACAATGTACTTTCATAGGGCATGCAATGAGAAAAGAGGGCATTGAAAATATTGTAACATCAGGAAAAACAGAGGGATGAAGAGTCAGGGGAAGACCAAGAGAAATGATACTGGACAGTCTGACGAGATGGTGTGAGAGGAGATCACCAACTGAGCTGATGGCCTGCATGAAGGATCGTGTACTTGGAGAAGCATAATAGCCAACACTAGTCGGCACGGCACCTGATGATGATGATGAAAGAGAGTAAGTTATAGTTTTGTCTCTTCCTATAAAATAATGCACTCAATGATTTTCTTATCCTTAACCAAGAAACTGAAAAGCATAAAAAGCACATTTTTAAATCTTTAAGACGGTTTTTCCCTACTTCTTTGACATTTTGACCTTGACTTTTCTGATCCCTGGGTTTACGAGTTTTCACTTTTTTTCCCTCATGTCAGATAATGAAACATACAGGTTCTCTTCAGCTGTTCTACATCTCCATACAGAATATCAGTGATTGAGGAGTTTGGTGGTATCAGGTTCTTTCAAAAGTACTTCAATGCACTGCAGTCTAGCAGATGGTGTTTAACAGTTTCTTCTTCTTGTCTGTTGCAGTGCATGCAGTATGGTATGTGGTCTGCGGTCACTCTGTGTAAGTGCTTACTGAGGCTGATGTGTCCTGTTCTCAACCTGAAAATTGTGCATTGGTCTACACGACATAAGCTGTTGATGTGGTCTCCGGGGTTAGGTTTTGGCAGGTGTGTATACAGGGATATTCCAGTTGGATTACTGGCCCAGCTGTCTATCCACTGCTGCTTGCAGTTGTTGTGTATAATGTGTTTAGCTGTTCTCATATTGGTGGAGATGTGGGGCTGTGACATAGTGACTCTACTCTTTGCCAATCTGTCAGCATGTTCATTTCCTCTGATATCTATGTGCCCTGGTATCCACTGTAGGGTGGTCTTGATGTCATAGGAGTGAGTTGGTTTATTGCAATGGGTATGTCAGTTGTAATGTGATCAGCTGATGGTATCAAGTTTTCAACGGCCTGGAGAGCAGACTGGGAGTCTGAGAAAATAACAAAGTTTTTTGGGTGAGAGGCCCTGTTTTTGTATTTGGTGGAGGTGTCTGCCAGGGCTGCTAATATTGCCTGCATCTCCACATTATAATTGGAGCAGCAAGATCCACAAGGAGCAGAAATGTGCCTTGTCTTGTCTGGAAACATTATGAGTACCCCATATCCTGCATTGTCTGTTTCCTTGAATGCTGACCTATCAGTGTACACATGGATGCAATCCTTGGGGTAGGATTCTATGGTCTCCAGTGCACATAGATTTAGGGTGCTGGGGGTCTGATGATTTGCTCACTAATTTGTTGAGTCTGGTGTTAGTTTGAGGAAGTGTGTAGTCTGTGTTTGGTGGGATGTCTGGTGCTTTTATAAGCTCTTCTCTGTCTTCAGGGAGTTTGTGTCTTGTGTTTAACTGTTCTGCTATGTGCACAGGAGTTTTCAGTTTCAGTCTATTATTATGCTTCCATTTATCAACCACTATTCTGTTAATGGTCTGGGGGCATGAGTTTATATCTTTCTACTGCCTCAATGGTTGACTTTTCACGTCTTAATGGCTCTATGTTTGCATCATTTTCACATGCAGCTGTTGGTGTTGATCTCACTGCCCCACAAATGAAATGAACGGCTTGGTTCTGGATTCTGTCTACTTGTGTACGAGAGCTCTTTGATGCTGTGACCTGTAGGGGGAGGTTGTAATCTATTATAGATCTAACATATCCTGTGTACAATTGTCTGAGTGTTGATTTGTCAGCTCCCCAGGATGTACTTGCAAACCGCTTGAGTAAGTTTAGTCTTTTGGATGCTTTTTCTGCTAGTCCATCCATGAACTCTTTAAAATTCAATTTTCTATCTAGTTTCACACCAAGGTTATGTTGGATTTTTTCTTTCATGATTTGAGCACCATCAAGAGTTATTTTCATTTCAGTCTTTGCTAGTTTGTTGCTAAGAGTGAAGACTGTATATGTAGTTTTACTAACACTGATCTTCAACTTCCAGAAATTGCAATAGGCCTATATGGTGAGGAGGGCTCTATTAAGTATCTCAGCAGCCAGCTGCAGGTCTGTTCCACTAGTCCATATGACAAGGTCATCGGCAAACATGGCTTTGTGGGTGTTCATCAGGTCAGGGAGGTCATTTATAAAGATTAGGAACAAGGTGCAGCTAAGAGAAGAACCTTGTGCATTTTTTGGACAGTCTGTTACTGACCTGAGTTTGTATGGTCCTGTTACTCAGGTAGTTTTTAACCCATTGATACATTTTTCCATGTATGCCCATGTTCTGCATCTTTATAACAGTAAGCCTTTTCGCCAGACCCTGTCATATGCCTGCTGGAAGTCTGCAAAGACAGCTACAAAGTTCCTCTTGTGTAAAAAAACCGTCTTTACACTTTGAGTTAGGAGAAATAGCTGGTCTTCAGTTCTTGATCCTTTGCAAAGCCTGCCTGAAAGTTACTGTGGGACCCCGAGGATTCCAACCACCAGTACAGCCTATTGTTAAGCATTTGTTCTGCTAGCTTACCAACGATGGAAGACAGTGAGACTGTTCTAAAGTTTTTTAGGTCATCTTCTGGCTTTCCTTTTTTCAGGATAGGTCTAACTATGGCTGACTTCCAAGATTTTGGTAGTACTCCACTTTGCCAGGTCTTGTTAATGAAGTTGAGCAATGTGGACTTTCCTATAGGGCTCAGATGAAGGATCATTTCATTTGATACTTTGTCTGGTCCTGGTGCTTTTCTTAGCTGTAACTTACCCATAGTACCTGGAGTTCATGGATGGTAAAGTTTTCCCCAAAAAGTGGAATGTTTGCCAAGCTAGATTTCTCTTTACTTCTCAGAACTTTTCCCAGCGCCTTGTCAAGTACTTTCCTGTTGGAGGATTTGTTGGTGGCAGCAAAGAATTTGTTAAAAGCACTGGCTTTGTCTGAGTCACTTGAGAGGACTCGACCAGAGATTCACATTGGTTCAGGGTTAGTTTGTTTTTTCCTGACATGTTATCTAAAAGTTTCCAAGCTTCTTTCCTTCAGTTCTGAGGTTGAGATTGCTGCATGTGCTTGACCACTTCTCTTTCTTTGCTTTTTTTAGTTCTGAGTCTTACCTTAGCTGTTAGTTTAGTGTACTCTATTCTATTTTCTGCAGTACAGATTTTCACTGCATTCTCCTGGCTGCTCTTCTTTTTTTGGACTAAGTCTTCCAGAGATTTTGTCCAGAAGGGGCTATATTTCTTTCTGCATCCTTGGGGGATTGTTTTGTAGGCTACTCCAAGTATGGCTTGGATTATGTTAGTGCAGAGTGTGTCAATGTTTGTGCTGTCATTTAATTTTGATAGGTTTTCATATGTTTGTGTTCTGAATTTTTCCCAGTCTGCTTTTCTATAATTCCAGCCAGGGGGTTTGTGTGTGAGAAATTTGTAGAAGGATGGGGCGATGATCATTTCCTATGTCATCAAGAAAAGTACAATCATTGTGTATGTCTGCTGAGACAATGGTGAGGTCAGGTCTGTATGTGCATCCAGTGGCTCTTTGAAGGAGTGTTTGTGAGGAGGAGGTGTCTTGCAATATTATCATGTTGCTGGTATTGCATAGCTCTTCAATGTTGTTTCCCACAGGGTTTCGGTCTTTGTATCCTAGTGATGGTAGATGTGCATTAAAATCTCCCGCAATGATAGTTTTCTGCATGTCTGTGCTATGTATGTTGACTTGACTTTTAGAATTTGGGGGACAATAAACATTATACAGAGTGCACTGCAGTCCCTCATGCCATACTGTTATCTTTTGGATATCATTCTCACTGCACTTTCTACTTTTAACTTCTCCTTGGATATCATTTCTCAAGAGTGTAGCAATACCCCTGCATTTACTACATTCACATTTGTACATGGTGTATCCAGGCAATGAGTGATCTTTTCCATATAGAAGGGTTTCTTGTATGATTGCAATATGGATATTGACTTTTTTCAGCTGTCTGCTTAATTCTGAGGCCTTTGGCCTAAGTCCAGAAATGTTGATTTGAAGAATGTTTAGTGTACCCCCCGTAGCTGATTTTTCGCTCAGGGTAGGGGAGGGGTAGAGAACCACCTGGCACGGACCTTTTACATGGCGACGTCGGGCTCGAATAGTTTTCTTTTTGTTTCTGTTTTTATATTGGAGTTTTTATCCTAAGTCTTTCTCTCATACCCGGGCCTCTCCAGTGAGAAGCTGAGATCAGGCCCTGAGTGCAACGCTGGCCCAACCGACGGTCTTTGAGACAATTTCACAAAGACACTCCGAATTTGGGATGAGGGATCTGATGGTGCTTCAACAATGTCCATTCCCTGCCACCTACAGTCTGGTGGCTGCTTTGTTTGCCTCATTCTGATAGCCACTGTTGTAGAGACCCATAGGCTTGTCATGTCCTGGACTTGGTGATTTCCATCAGACTTTCCCCATCCCCGCAGGTGATCTCTGTGTCCCCATACATCCACCATCCCGAACAGCCCAGCGCTGCCCCGGGCCAAGATCTCAGCTCCACATACTGACGTGTGTGCAATGTCAAAATCTGGAGGGTCTTCTATCCTAGGAGGGGTATTTGTGCTTGTCATTTTTCCCACAAGTGAGTGGGTTTTCTTATCGTACACAGCATTTTGTCTGAGTTATCTGACACTCCTATAATAAACAAGAGGCTACTAGCAGATTTCTCAGTTCTATGTTCCCTCTTTGTTTTACAGAAAATTCTGTTTCCTAAAAATCCTGCATTATAAGAGGGTGACATTATATAACAATAACAAATAGTGTTGGTTGCTGCAGGTTTCTGGGCTACAGGAGTAGGTCAGAGTTTTTTTTAAGATCTGATGTTCCCTGTCTCACAAAGACTATGTTAAGATAAGTGGGTTCTTAACACAGTTGTTCTCTGTCTCACAAAGACTATATTAAGATAAGTGTGTTCTTAACACAGTTGTTCCCAGGGAAGTCCCTTCCTCTTTATCAAAGTTTACAATTTTATCCAAGTCTTATCCGAATTTTATCCCTTTTGCCAGATCTGGTGACAAAAATCTGTGTAGGCTGAGCCATCAGGAAACACTCTAATATTCCTAAAAAACATTTTGAACATGTCCTTGCAGGGTGGAACACACCAGCATAAACTATAATCACCGCTGTCAGTGTATTAAAATAAAAGAAAAAAATCCGCACAAAAATTAATTCAGCTCATTATTCTCTTCCAAAATCTCTTGGGCAATGACTATACCACCATTGTAGTTTTCAGTTATAAGATTGTTTATATCCATGTAAGTAGTGCACTCACAAATTCATTTTTCTACATTACTAGTCATCCTTACCTCAAATGTTGTAGTGGCCTATAAACATGAAGGTACTAACACTTCACATCTCTACAGCATGGCACAGGACACACATTAGATACTACTAGTCAGATTCATGAGAGCTACACAGAACCAATCTAGATTATCTGGTTGTCAAACTTTGAACAAAAAAGATAACAAAGAAATTAAAAGCAACAGAAATATGACTTTGGAGAAATAAGAAACAAAATACCCTTGACAGACAGACGAACAAATGAAGAGGCCCTCAAAGAAGTATCAGAACAATGAAAACTAGTTAAACTTATTAGAAAAAAGACGGTCAAAATTTCTTGGACACGCCATGAGAAGACAGAAGTTGGAGAACCTAGTAATAACTGGAAAATTCAAAGTAAAAAAAGGAAGGGAGGAAGGCCAAGAGAAAAAAGATCTCAGTGGAGTGAAAAAATGGCATGGAAAAAGAAAATTGTCTGAACTGCTTGGAAACACCTTGGGGTGCACCAGGTGAAGATGTGTGACTGGCAACACTATCCAGCTTGGAAAATTATGTAATAAGAAAGTCAGACCCACAAGTGAGAAGTGAACAATGTTACGCACATATACATTCATCATCATTAGTGTGCTGACCACTCTCACAAATTTTATAAATCTTTTTTTAAGTTTCTCTGTTAATTAGTAAATTTTATAAAGGAAGTTAACAAATGCTGCTCGGCCTACTAATCTGGTGGTACTGGGTTCAAGTCCCGACAGTGGGGATTTTTTTTTTTCTGGTACCATCACACCAGAAAGGCTCCAAGGTCTATCCAGCTCTAAAAATGGGTACCACAGAAATCTGGGAAGGTAAACGTGGCCAGGTGTGATAATAGCCACACCACACTTCCACGTGCTGAAGGTCTTGGAATTACGAGGTCTAACAACGTATCCCCAGTGCACTTTAATGGCACAGAAATGGAGATTTTACCTTTAAGTTAACAACAGTGATTCAATGTTAATAAATTCACGAAATCATGGGAGAAAATGAAACACTGGCTTACGATTTAAGAAAACCATGAAATAGTTTCTCCCTCCAATGCTTCTCATTAGTTCAATGAATTTCTGTTGGTTTATGGTCTGGGTCATGAACACTGCACTCCGGACATGTCCATAGTTGTGCTCAGATCCTCCCCCCCCCCCAAAAAAAAAGTTCAGCAGCGTCCTGTGGCTGACCGTGCCTTCCTGCAGTTTCTATTATCATCATCTATCTCAGAAAGATAGTTCTAAAATGCTACGGTGAGAGCCTATCATCCTCCATGGAAGTGTGTCTTGGGCAATGAACAGATCAATGTAAAGATCACTAAAGGCAACAGAGATGTGATTCTCATGGACAGCTAATAGACAGGGAATGTCTAACAAAAGTAAATGAAGAAAGGAACCTAATTAAATCTATAAGACAACAACAGTCATCATTCTTTGGACATATAATGAAAAGGGGAAGGCTTGAAAACATCATAACAACAAAAAAGGCAAATGGGAGGAGAGGCAGGGAAAGGCCAAGAGAAAAAAAAAATAATGTACAGTCTAATGCTATGGGCACATTAAAACCTCACTGAGTTGTTGGAAAATATCAAGAATCAAGATCTATGGAGAAGCATGACCATCACCACATACTGCTATAGCACCTGATGATAATTTCATATCCCCCTTTATCTCTTCTTTCATTTATCTTTTCCACTGTATTCTTAAAACCTATCCTTCTCATCACATATCCAACAAATATTCAGTATCTTATAATTTTCAGTGAAAGCTGGAAAACAACTAAAGGAATAGACTCTTTTGAAAACAAATGCCTAAGGAAAATACTTGGTATAAAGTGGAATGAATTCAAGAACAACACAGAGATAAGGCAGATGAGTAAACAACAACCTGTCTCATTGGTGACTGGAAAAAGGAGATGGACATATGTCGGTCACTTGATGAGAAGAAACAGTCAGAGAATCCCAAAACAAGCTGTCAAGTGGAACACAACAGCCCAAAAAAAAAGAGGTCGACCACACAAAATTCTAAAGTGGACATTGTTAAGAGAGGCTAAATTAGTAGTTATAAAATCCCTTGATGAGTTTGAAAAACACGCTGAAAAAAATTTGGCAAACTATCATGCAAACCCTATGTGACATTTAATGGCACTGGAAGGATGTAAGCTAATTTTCATCAAATCTCCTTTTTTCATTTTCCTTATTTGTTATCTTTGTTAATAATGTCACTGTTAACACTGCTATTTAAATATAAACACTGGTTAGGCGTTTGGTTTACTAATCCGGTGGTACCGGGTTCAAGTCCCAGCAGTTGGGATTTTTTTCTGGTACACGCCAAAAAGGCCCCAGGGTTCACCCAGCCTCTAAAAATGTGTACCAGAGAAATCCTGGAAGGTAAAACGACCAGGCGCAATACTGACCACATCACACTTTCATGTGGTGAAGGTCATGGAAAATATAGGCCTAACACTGTATCCCCAATATGTCTTAATGGAATGGAAACAGGAATTTTACCTTACCTTACTGAAAGTCACGTTTTCATTTCCAAACATGAAAGATGTGAAAAAAGCTGATTTTTCTCCTGGAAAAGCTGGTAAGAATTACACCAATCAGCCTTTTTTCTGTTGAATTACACATAATAAAATCCTTGTACAACTGTATTTACATACATAAAATTTTGTTAATGACTATCTACAGTAGAAGTGAGCTGTACTCAAATTAGGAACCAGTTCTTTTGGTTCTTCTAGTAAATGCGAGTACTCGGTTCTTATAAACCACTTCTGGATACAAACCAATTTCTGAAACTGATAAGTATCCACTTTGAACTGATTTAAAAACCTGAAACCAAATTGGTTCCAAATATGAATGGAACCATTTTATAAGAACTGTCTGCTGCCATCAACAGCATGGGCTCGCTTGCGTGGAATGGAGTGAGTGCTAGTTAAGTCCTGGCACCAAAACAAATTGTAATCACACCATGTCATTCCACAGTTGCCCCTCCCTGTATCTCTGATTCTTTGTACAATAAAAAGTGTCGTTATTCATTCAGTGTTAACTGATGAACCATATAAATAGTATTAGATGCCTGCAGGATGAGGTACACTAGAATACATTGTGAGTGGTTTAAGGAAAATCAATAGCCATGTGAACATATCCTACAAGAGTGCCTAAACCATGCAGACCTGAGGTGTGAGACATGGCCAGAGGACACAAGCTTGGGGCAAAAGCTTTGGGGCTCCCATCAGGATCTGGGGAGGACTGCGGGCTTTGCCATGTTGACAGGGATCAGGATCTGAAGTGACCAACAACCTCAAGCGCAGAAGAAGAATAGCCATGTACTTCTGTACTGTGTAGTTATTACATGTGCTGATTGTGCTTGTTAACACTGAACATAGTAGCATCCCCTCATAAAATGTCATTGTTATAAGCATGCGATTTGTTTTTCTTGAATCACTGTATCTGTAATTACTTCATTCAATGTAGTTCTATGCCTTTTATTGTGAATGTTACATGTAAATAATGCCCCAAAGATCTAATCTAAGTTCTGTAAGGAGACATGGAAAGGCATGGGGAAATTACTGTTTGTCTTATTTGCAAATCATCACTCACATTTACCAACACATGAATGGTTTTTGGGTATAAGTGTCATCATCATCATCAGGTGCTGTGCCAACTGGCATTGGCTATTATGCTTCTCCAGAGTACACGATCCTTCATGCAGGCCATCAGCTTAGTTGGTGATCTCCTCTCACACCATCCCGTCAGACTTTCCAGTATCATTTCTCTTGGTCTTCCCCTGGCTCTTCATCCCTCTGTTTTTCCTGATGTTAAAATATTTTCAATGCCCTCTTTTCTCACTGCATATCCTATGAAAGTACATTGTTTCTCTCAAATTTTTTTTTAAAAGATTTTTTGTCTCTCCAGCTATTCTCATACATTTTTCATTAGTTATTTTTGCTGTCCAGGGAATTCGCAAATTCTTCTAATAAACCACATTTCTGCTGCTTCCAATGATTTTTGTGCAGACCTGCCTATTGTCCATGATTCACTTCCATATAACAAGATAGGTTCAATATGGCATTTTAGGACTTGCATTCTAACATTCACTGATAAGGATGTGTTGCATAATATGCTCTCTGAAATGCTGTCTTTGTTTGGTCTATTTTGTTCTGCATTTCTCATCTGAAGTTATTACTGCACCAAGGTATTAGAATATCTGTATCTGATTTAGAACAGTTCCATTTAATTTTATGCTGCATTTTGGTGGATTATGTTTCTTATATATAACTACTTCTGTTGTTACTGTAGTTAATTATGCCACCTAAATGCTGGAAGAATCAGCCATAAGAGATAGGTTGCTCAGCAGAATGATGGTCGACAACCTCAACAAACAACTACCTGTTTTACAACTGTCTTCGAGAACGAAAACTGCCATTATATCAAGGTTCAGAGTGATATTACCAACATAACAACTGTTTCCAACAAGTAGAAACGCTTGGGAAGAGAAACCACTTGATAATCCGATTCATACATTTTTCACTTAAGAAAACGACCTTTTTACTTTACTTTTTACAGTTTATCTGTATGTAAAACCTGTGAAATTTTTATTCCTAAAGATGAAGATTTATGAAAAAAGTTCATTCTATCTCCATGAAGAGTTGACTAAATATAACTACATATTAAAAACCCTGATATTTGTTTATAAATACTGTACTACGAAGTGTCGCATTTCTAAGACTCACTGCTTTAAAAATGGTAACCATAGCATTACATGATGGTTTAGATTCACAGTCTCAAAAACTATTCAGATTAAGTATAGATGGTTGTAGTAAAAGTGTAAGAAAACTGATGTCTGTCACGTACCTGCTTCGATTTTCCATGAAAGTACTCCCCACCATCACAAAATGGCGATAAACCTCGTGACCTATGACGTCATTGACCTTTGGGGTCAGCTGCTGTATGCAGTGAGGTTGCCAATTCTAGCGGTTTCTCCATTGTTTGAACGTATCTGGCCAAGAATAGTGGAGTGAAAAGTTTCCATGAGTATTTTTTTTTTTAGAAGAACAAGACACATTCACTTTGAATTATTTTGAACGAGGCCAACATTGTGTGATGTGCGTGCGTGTGAGTGTGTGTGTGTGGGGGGGGGGAGTGATTGCGGGGGCAGTGGGGAAGGAAGATATGTGGGATGTCATGCATTAAGCTTTATGTGGTGATATATGCTATGAATAAGGAGTTGTCCAAATAAGCAGGCGCGGACCAACTGGCGGTAGACTCAGAGAGCGAGGTGGGGTAGTAGGTGGCTCTACTACTCCTATAAAGTGCCTCAGGTGCTCAATGAAGGGAATACCAGGCGGGTCAGAGGCGCCTTAAAACCTCTCGCTCCCGCTGCCTTGCGGGTAGGACAGGGACTCCAAAGGCTAGCGAAGAGTCCGTACACAAACCGACAGAAGGCAACGGGAAACCACTGTTGTAGTTCCCAAGAATAGTTATGCTTGAACAGAATAATCGATTCATCATGAACGACGTTAATGGATGTTCCTATGGAACAGCCTCGTCCGGTAGGGCAGCTCACGAGCCACAGATGAGGCCAGATGGTCATCAAGCTACTGTTGGCAAAACTAACAAGTTCAAAATAGCAACATGGAATGTTAGAACTTTATTCCAGGCTGGAAAATTAGAAAATGTAAAGATGGAAATGGAAAGGATGAAGATCAACATATTAGGAATGACTGAAGTTAGATGGACAGGTGCAGGGAAGATAAACTCTGATAAATATACAATAATATATTCAGGGAGTGAGAAACATGAACGATGAGTAGGAATTATATTTGATGAACAAACGGCAAGGACAATTGTAGGATATTTGAACATCTCGGACAGAGCCCTGCTAGCCCAACTGAAAGGACAACCAATAAACATAAATATTATACAAGTGTACGCTCCAACATCTGAAAGTTCCGAAGAAGATGTACAGATATTTTATAATGACATAGAGACAGCACTAAAACACACAAAGTCACATGAAGTTACCATAGTCATGGGAGATTTTAATGCCAAAGTTGGTAAAGGAAGAACTTCAGACATCGTTGGTGACTATGGACTGGGGGAAAGGAATGACAGAGGTTATAAATTAATTGAATGGGCAAGAATACACAGCATGGTTGTAGGAAACACCTGGTTTAAACAACATCCTCGAAGACTGGCAACGTGGTGCAGCCCAGACAAAAAGACTTTTAACCAGATAGACTACATATTAATCAACAAACGATTCCACAATGCATTACTGACAACAAAAACCATGCCAGGAGCTGACTGCAATAGTGACCATGATCCACTATGTGGAAAAGTTAGAATAAAGCTAAAGAAAGCAGGCAGAAAAGTGAGAAACATCAAACTGAATATAGAACTTCTTTAAAATGACCAAGAACTGCGAGAACAATACAAAGTTATTATAACAAATAGATACAATGCAATAGCAAAGATAAAATAGTATAGATGAACAATGGGAAATGTTAAGAGATTCTATCCACCAAACTGTTAAGGAGATAATACCACCGAAAAAAGAAGCCCCTAAAAATAAATGGATGACAGACAACATCTTAGGACTGATGGACAAGAGGAGGAGGAGTAAAAATAACGAGGAAAAATATAGCAAGATAAATAAAGAAATAAGACGCAAATGCAGAGAAGCAAAAGAAGTGTGGTTAAATGAACAGTGCAGACAGATAGAGGATTCTCATAATAAAGACAGCAAAAACATGCACAAACGAATTAATGAACTCACAGGCAGGAAAACAAAACATACCACAGGCTGCCTGAAATCGAAAGAAGGTAAAATGTTAATGGGAAAAGAAGACATTGTGGACAGGTGGACAGAGTATATCGGTGAGCTATATGGAGGAGAAAGACCAGAATTAACACCAGATACTGAAAACGGTGATGGACCGCCAATACTTGAAGATGAAATCATAGATGCCATCAAACACAAGAAGAAAGGAAAAGCGACTGGGCCTGATAATATAACATTAGAAGAAATAGAGGCACTAGAGGAGACGGGAATAAAAATAATAACCAAGTTACTGAATGACATTTATAACAGTGGTTATATTCCCAATGACCTGATTAAATCCACGTTTATAGCACTACCAAAGAAACCAGGTGCAAAGGAATGTGACGACCACCGAACTATCAGCCTCTCATGTCACATAACGAAGCTACTTCTGAGAATAATTATGAGAAGAACAAGGAAAAAGATAAAAACGGAAATAGCAGATGAACAGTTTGGATTTATTGAAGGAAAGGGAACACACAATGCCATTTATGCTTTACGAACACTAACAGAAAGAGCTTTAGAAGTACAGAAAGATCTCTGCTTATGCTTCATTGATTACACCAAGGCATTTGACAAGGTGAAACATAATGAAATTATTAAAATGCTTGAAGACATCAATATAGACGGCAAAGACCTGAGGATTGTAAAACATCTATACTGGCAGCAAGAAGCAGCAGTTCGAGTTGAAAATAGAATTGGAAAATATCAACCTATAAAACAAGGGGTGCGACAAGGATGTGTACTATCTCCAGACCTTTTTTCTCTGTACAGCGAGAATATTCTAAGAACAATTATCACAGAACCAGGCATAAAAATTGGAGGATACAATATTAACAACCTTCGGTATGCTGACGACACAGTACTGATAACGAGAACCAACAAGACCTGCAAAATCTCTTGGACAAAGTCGCCAAAGAAAGTGAACAGAAAGACCTTACTTTGAACATAAAAAAAAACAACAGAGACTATGGTTATATCTAAGAAACAGAATCCACCAGCATGCAGTATTAAATTAAATGGAACTATTCTAAAGCAGGTGCAGAAATTCAAATACCTTGGAGCAGTAATAACTTCAGATGGGAAATGCAGAACAGAAATTAGGAACAGAATAGGCCAAGCAAAGACTGCATTTCAGAGAATGAGAAACATATTAGCTAACACATCTTTATCAATGAATGTTAGAAAATGAGTCCTAAAATGCTATATTGAACCTATCTTGTTATATGGAAGTGAATCATGGACAATAAGCAAGTCTGCACAAAAATCACTGGAAGCAGCAGACATGTGATTTATTAGAAGAATGTTGCGAATCCCCTGGACAGCAAAAATAACTAATGAAGAATGTATGAGAAGAGCTGGAGAGACAGAAAACCTTGTCAAAAAGATAAGAGAGAGACAATGTACTTTCATAGGACATGCAATGAGAAGAGGGGGCATTGAAAATATTATAACAACAGGAAAAATAGAAGGACGAAGATCAAGAGGAAGACCACGAGAAATGATACTGGACAGTCTGACGGGATGGTGTGAGAGGAGATCACTAACTGAACTGATGGCCTGCATGAAGGTACTCTGGAGAAGCATAATAGCCAACGCCAGTCGGCACGGCACCTGATGATGATGATGATGATATGCTATTAGAATAACTTGAATGTGTATCGTTTTAAGATTGATATAAAATAATAACCATAAAGTTACATCTACTGACTCAGAGCTCAGAATTTACATTGACAGGTTTAGTCAAATGACCACTTTGCTCAAGCTCTTGATGACCAAAAAAGTCACACGCAAAAAAGTGTCAAATATGCAGATTCCAATGAAGTTTATAAACCAGCTTGGACGTGAATGGCGAGACTAGGCTCAGTGTAAAACTGAAGCTCATGTGCATGAACAGATTCAGCATCACTCCAAACCACATGGCCCTGTGATTTTCACAGACGGGTCAGTGACACAAAGCCTCCAAAGTGGATGGGACTATGTTGTCTACCGCAACGGCCAACTGGCTGCCAGTAAATCAGAAGCCACCACTTCGAACATGAGAATGGAAGTGCAGGCGGTGTTAGAAGCACTTTACCGATTGGTGGAGCAGGACAACTCGCATGGTGTCATTGTAACAGACTCCTAAAGCATGGTATGGAGAATCGAGAGACATTTCTTCCGTTTAGGAAGTGGGTCAGCTTCTGCTAGACTCTCGGGTTATCCAGTTAGACATGGATCTACTGCCCGGGTTATGTGGGACTTAAAGGGAATGAGAGAGCGGACAAGCTGGCAGGCATGACATCATCCAGGGCACCTTAAAAATGGACAAGGAGAAGATAGCAAGAGCCGTCTTGAATAGGCTGCGAATGGATGACGATATCGGATTGAATGACAACAATCACACCAGGAGGATGATCGAACTAGGGGAGAAGAGGGGAAGTGGGCGCTTTTTTCTAAACGAAGTGATTTAGCGCGCACTATCCACAGCCAGTATGTGACTGGCTCCACCAGCAGGTGCACAGTTCAGTGGGTATTGGAACAGAAGGTGAAACACATGTGGGAATACCCGGAGTGCGGGAATACCAGTCTCTGATTACAGGTTGCAGATTTTGGT
Organism: Achatina immaculata; assembly: GCA_009760885.1. Taxonomy (NCBI): domain Eukaryota; kingdom Metazoa; phylum Mollusca; class Gastropoda; order Stylommatophora; family Achatinidae; genus Lissachatina; species Lissachatina immaculata. The sequence goes on from CM019716.1 coordinate 40,268,478, forward strand.
GACCAAGAGACAGCATATTTATGGTTTAAATCTTTCCCATTCATGTAGATTTTTTCCACACCACATATCTTTTGTTTTTCATTGGGCCATTCATATACCACAGTGACAACGTTTCATATAGCAGTGAGATTAAACCTGGCTAGCAGAGTGGCCAGGCGCTCGGTTTGCTAATCCGGTGGTACAGGATTCAAGTTCCAGCAGTGAAGTTTTTTTCTGGTACACATCAAAAGGTCCCAGGGTCCACCCAAACCCTAAAACGGGTAGCAGAGAAATCGGGGAAGGTAAAGGCGGCGGCCAGGCCTGATACTGATCACATCACACTTTCATGTGCCGATGGTCTTGGAAATACAGGCCTAACACCGCATCCCCAATATGCCTTATTAGCATGGAAACGGAAGTGCGGTTAAACCGACGTAACACATAGTTATCTTTAACTTGGACATGGCATCAACGTAAAACACCGACTGAGCTCAGAGATGTGTGAAAGAGGAACATGCCATCACAACTGAGACCATTTGCACAATGCTCACAATATCATGTCCCATGCCCCGACGGCATCCGATATAGTGATACAGACAACCTTTCTGACAACGACATGGAAGTAGTTAAACTCTAACATCGAGAGCGGCCATATCAAAGAGGAATGGCTACCTGCTACCACTGCTGAAGCCAGACAAGGACCATTCCCAGACCAGCGGCTACAGAATCATCACGATACAGAACATTGTTGGCAAGCTACTGGAGAAAACTGTCGCACTAGAGCTCAACGCTGGCATCCAGAGCAGCCAGATCAAAGAGGAATAACATCTAGTATGGTGTCGATATCGATCTAGTGGGAGAAACTATGCAGAAGTCACCAGCACTTGCAGAGAGATGTGGCACTAAAAGTGGGTCTGACCATTAACCAATATAAGACATGGCGTATGAAAATATCAAGAGACTAGAGGTAGAATGATCCAGATTATATAAATGGAGATATGACCATCAGGTAAACGGAAACATAAAAAAATCTAGGCACAACTTTCAACAGCTGCAATATAATAAGCGGGGAAATTAAAAATAGAGGACAAATAGGGAATAAAATATATTTTGTCTTGCATCACCTGTTAGAATCCCAAAATCCTGTCCTTAAACACCAAAATAACAATCTACAAAACTATAAGACCAGCCGTCATGTATGGATCAGAAACATGAAGTGCAACAAAGATAGAGGAACAACAATTTCAGGTCTTTGAGAACAAGATTCAAAGAAGAATCTTTTCGCACATAAAGGATGCCAATAGTGGGGAATGAAGAACTGGAAAGAACAGTGAACTTAACAGCTTATTTAAATCCCAAAGAATTATAAATGTCTTGAAACTGAACAGATTACACTGATTGTGCCATGTGGAAAGAATATAAGAGAACAAACGAAAATGATACATGTACAAGAGATGAAGGAAACAAGACCAAGGGGTAGACCAAGACAAAGATGGAAAAACAACATAACAGAGGATTCAAAGGAAAGTGGGGTCACCAACTGGAGAGAAGATTAGAAACAGAAAGGAATGGAGGCGAACTTTATCTACAGCAGTGAGCCTTATTGAATCAGAAAGAAGAAGAAGAAGAAGAAAGCAATACCGGTCCTAAAAATATGCTAACGGAAGGTCGATTTCATTGGGTCGAATGGCGCAATTATCACAGCCTAGCTGCAGACTGTGACAATACACTTTTGTAGGGGCGAGGAAGGAAAAGACCTGCTTCATTATCTCTTTTCATTTAGTGAGATCAGTCCATTGTCTCGCTCATTGTATGGTGTGTCCGTCCCCAACCACCACCACCACCACCACCACCGTCATCATCATCATTTCACTCTCTTGGTACTATAGGCCATGGATAAAGGCTCTCCGGTTGTCCTTGTTCTTGGATTTACTCTCTGCTTCTTTCCATGTGTATCCCTTGACCCTGGGCACTGTCACAATTTCTCTTCTCCATCTAGGTCATTCTTGATTTCTCTTTCCCTGAGGGTTCCATGTAGGTGCCTGCCATATTATGCTGCTTTCAGGTTTCCTCCATGTAAGGCTAATCCACCACCATGTCCTAGACATTATTTGTTCTGCTCTTTCCTGATCTTGTTAAAAATCCTCCTCAAGCAGTAGTTCATGAATGTTTGTATACTCTGTTGTGTTGTCTTGGTCATAACCCGTGTCTCTGAACCATATAGAAGGACAGTGTTTATGACTGTATTAAAGTGTCTAAGTTTGGTTCCTGTTTTGATGTTCTTTGATTTTCATATTTTGTTAAGTTGGATAAATGCTGTCCTGGCCTTGGTTATTCTGGATTTTACATCCTTTTCCATTCTCCCTTATTTATCAACTCAGTCAGTCAGTCATTTGCATGTCCCTTGTGGAACTTTGCCTCCCTAACAGCTCTCCTGTAGGCCTCTTGGTTGTAAGCAAGATGGGCTGCTGCTGATGCATCCATTTGCAGATTATCAATGATGTCCTAGTGCCATCTTCGCCTTGGTCTTCCTCTCTTTCTTTTTTCCTATTATATAACCTTCCATGTTATGTATCCTATTATGTATCTATGGTAACATATGCCTGTGAGACCTGGTCACTTAACAAAACAACTGAGAATTACATAATTGCCTTTGAATGTAAATGCTACAGAAGCGTTCTTCAAATATCGTGGACACAAAAAAGAACAAATATATCCATACTACAAGAACTTAATATTGAAGAAGGTTGGCTAGCAAAGAGGATTAAACGTAGAAAACTTAAATATTTTGGACACATTAAACGTCATGAGAATTTAGAGAAGACCATCTCTATTATTAGTTAGTAATGATCTAAAATGGATGACAGAAGAAATTTTGCAACAAATGGATCAGAGAAGAAGTCTTAAGGATGATAAAGATGAATATGACAAAATAAATAAAGAAATAAGACACAAATGCAACAAAGCTAAGGAGGAGTGGCTAAATAAGAAATGTCGTGAAATAGAGACACATCATCATGGAAACGCAAGAGATATGTACAAACAAATAATGGAGTTAACAAACAAAAGGACAAATCACAAGACTGGTTGCCTAAAGTCAAAGGTAGGGGATACAATAATGGACAGAGATGAAATAATGGCAAGATGGAGCGAATACATTAGAGAACTCTACGAGGACAATAGAAGCGAAATAGATAAATAATAATGAAGGGCCTCACATATTAAAAGCAGAAAAACAACAAAGCACCAGGACCAGATTAAATCATCAAGGAAAAATAGGAAGCATTAGGAGAGCTTGGCATAGAAATAATTACCAGATTGTTGAATGACATCTATAACAGTAACTATGTCCCATCAGACCTTTTGCAATCAATTTTTATTGCCCTACCAAAGAAACAAGGTGCAATTGAATGTGAAGACAATCAAACCATTAGTCTTATGAGCCATGTTACCAAAATCCTACTTTGTATTGTTATGAGAAGAGTAGGAGCAAAATAAAACCAGAAATGGTTGAAGAACAGTGTGACTTCGTCGAAGAAAAATGTACAAGTAGCGCCAAGCACCATATATATATATATATATATATATATACATAAGAACATTGATGGAGAGATCAATAGAAGTAAAGATGGACCTATACTTATGCTTCATAGAATACTGTAAAGCATTTGATAAAGTGAGACACACAGAAATTATAAGAATGCTGGAAGACATCAACATAGATGGGAAAGATCTGAAACTTATCAAAAACATAAATTGGCAGCAATCAGCAGCAATGAGGGTCGAGAACCAAATAGGAGCATTCCAAGACATAAAATTGGGAGTGAGACAAGGATATGTTTTATCTCCTGACCCCTTCTCCTTGTATAGCGAAAACATAATGAGAAATATAGAGAATATTCCAGGAATATCAGCTGGCGGGTACAACTTTAACAAACTTAATATATGCAGGCGACACAGTCCTGACTGCTAAAAGTGAAGGGGAGCTACAGGCTCTTCTGGACGTCATGGTTCGTGAAAGTAAGAATAAAGGTCTCAGCCTGAACAAAAAGAAGACTGAAATGACAGTCATCTCAAAGAAAAGAATACTACCAAAATGTAGCGTTACCATCGATGGCACAGAACTGAAACAAGTTGATAGATTCAAGTACTTAGGAACAATTATAACAGCTGATGGGAAATGTCACAACAAAATAAAAAGCAGATGTGCTCAGGCGAAGTCAGCAGTCCAGAAAATGAGAAACATCTTGTGCAACAGATCCATATCAATGGAAACAAGATTTTGAGTACTTAAATGTTACATGGAGCAAATTTTGTTTTATGGATGTGAAGCATGGTCTATGAGTAAGAGAGTGCAGCGAGAAATGGAGGAATGGAAATGTGGTTCATAAGAAGGATGCTGAAGGTATCATGGACAGCTAAGAAAATCAATGAAGCCTTAAGAGAGGCTGGAGTTAAAAGGCAAATTACAGCAAAGATCAGAGGCAAACAAGCAAGATTTGTAGGACATTTTGCGAGAAGAGGAAAACTGGAACACACTGTGGCAACTGGAAAAATTGAGGGAGGAAGAGACAGAGGAAGACAGAGAGAGAAGTTACTGGATGGGTTGTCAGTGTGGTTAGGAAGAAAGTCACAGATGGATCTCATAATCAAGTCTAAAGACAGGGAATTGTGGAGAGAAATGATCGCCTACACCACGCGTCGTGACACATTGAATTGAATGATCCAAGATATTCAAAACTCTCCACTTCTTCCAATTTTTTCTCATTGATATATATATTTCAGCTGTCTTATTTGTTTTATCAGTTGTCATCAATTTAGTTTTCTTCACATTAAGATAGAGGTTTTGCTCTTCACTATTCTTACGGACTGACATAATTAGCTTTTCCATTCCTGTTTGTGTTGTGGACAGTAATACTGTGTCATCAGCGTATCTAATCTCTGGTATTTCATAATCTCCAGTTTTTATGGTATTGTAATATTCTTTGTCTACATCTTCTCTAACATTCCTCATTATATTTTCAGTATACAAGTTAAATAAGTAAGGCGACAAAATGCACCTATGACAGACTCCTTGTTTTATGTCAAACCAAGTTGTTGTTTCACCATTTATTTGTACTGCCTGCCTATTGGTGTAGATACAGCAGTGATATTAATTGTATCACATGTGTTAGAAATCCCATTTTTTTCCAAAGTTTCTGGCGTTGTATACAATCAAATGCCTTTGAATAGTCTATAAAAGATCAAATATAGATTCATATTAAATTCTCTTCTTCTTCTTCAGCTTCCCAAGCCATTAAGACTCATTACTGCAGATAAAGTTCACCTGCATTCTTCTCTATTCCTGATCTTCTCTCTCCAGTTAGTGACACCAATTTCTTTTATATCCTCTTCCATGTTGTCTTTCCATCTCTGTCTTGGTCTACCCCTTGGTCTTGTTTCCCTCATCTCTTGTGCATACATCATTTTCATTTGTCTGTTAACTTCCATTCTTTCTATATGCTCCAGCCAGCATAGTCTATTCAGTTTCAAGACATTTAATAATTATTTGGGATTTAAATAAGCTGTTCAGTTCAATGTTCTTTCTAGTTCTCCATTCTCCACTGTTGATATCATTTATCAGCCCATTAAATTCTCTGCATTTCTCTATTATTAATCTTATATTGAATATATGATCTCTTGTTCCTCTTCCTTCTCTAAAACCATCTTGGACCATATTGACTTCTTCTATTTTTTTATGAAGTCTACACATTATGATTTTTAGTAGAATTTTACTGGCATGACTAATGAGGGCAGTGGTTCTGTAATTTGTGCATAATTTCAAGTTACCCTTTTTTATAATATAATTCTTTTCCATGCTTTTGGCCAAATACCTGAATGCCATATCTTTCTACATAGTGCATGATAGATTGTTGCACATTCCTTTCCTCCTGCTTTAATAAGTTCAGCTGTTATCTCATCACATCCTGGTGATTTACCATTTTTCAGATTCTTTATTGCCCATAAAACTTCTTCTATTGTCGGTTTGGGTTCTTTCTCCTCCAAAAATAATTCACACTGTTGATTTTTCACTTTCACAATCATTTGTTTCATACATTCCTCTGCAATATTTCATCCATCTTTCTAGAATTTCCTGTCTCTCTCAAGATCTTTCCTATCTCATCACAAATTACATTTAGCTTATGTATGACATTTCTCGTCAATGTCTTCATTTCTTTAAACATTTCACTGTCTCTTCCATACTTCTGATGTCCTTCTTGTATGAATTGTTTTTTGTCTGTTCTTATGTTTCTCTTTTTGTTAAAGATTTATATTCCTCTGTGTTGTTATTTGTCACTTTCCATTTCATCTTCATTTCTTTATGCTGTTTTATTAGTTCTAGTGTTCCTGTTGTAATTCTTTTGTGTTTTCTTTACTGGAACCATATCTTTAGCTGCTGTTATTAAGATATCTCTGCCCTGCCTAGCCAATTCATCTGGTGTCATCTCCTCCTGTACAGCCATCAGTTTCTCGAAACGATTCTTCACTTCTGTACTGTATTGTTCTGATATTTTTGTAAGATCAAAACAGACTGGTCTTGATTCCCTAACAATTTATCAACTATGCTGCCTAAATATGTGAAGTACTCTCTCTCTCTCTGAACCTTAAGTGCCCAGGGCACATGGGGCTTCCGCAAGGGTTTTCCACAAATGCCTGTCCTTTGCCTTTTTTTCTGCTCTTGCCCAGGTGAGCCCTCTGTTGCTCAACATCCTTTCTGTTGTTCTTCTCCATGTCTCTTTTGGTCTACCCTTACTTCTGCTCCCCTGTGGTGTCCATCTTAGTACTCTACTTCCTCAATTTGCACTACCTTGATTACCATAGGGTAACAGCTCGTGCTGTTACTTTTCATTATCTTTGTTTTTTGTTAGTTAATATCTTAACCTACCATGAGCTGTTCTAAAGGTTTTCGAAAAATAAATGAATACAAAAATATGTAACCACAGTTATATGGCTTTGTTCTGTAGTTAAGAGTTCATAATTTTAAACATCTGCAAATACTAAAAGTAGGCATCATGTCACTTCCCAGTAAAACAGCATGGAAATGACTTTTTTTTTTTATTACAAAATATGTTTGTGTGTCATGGAATTTGTTTGATAGGTTAAGATTTAATGCCTTTGATGGGTTAAGATTTAATGCCTTTGATAGGTTAAGATTTAATACCTTTGATAGGTTAAGATTTAATACCTTTGATAGGTTAAGATTTAATGCCTTTGATAGGTTAAGATTTAATACCTTTGATAGGTTAAGATTTAATGCCTTTGATAGGTTAAGATTTAATACCTTTGATAGGTTAAGATTTAATGCCTTTGATAGGTTAAGATTTAATGCCTTTGATAGGTTAAGATTTAATGCCTCTAAGAGTGTGAAAGTAGTGCAGACAGCGGTGAACCATCTATGGCTTCTTAGCACATTTCTCATCAGAAATAATTAACAAACCCCACATGAATATACTGTTCAGGCCATGCCGGAGTTGACAGAAACAACAAAGTCAACCAGTTAGCAGCAAGGGCCAAACCAGAGGGACTCATCAAAATGGACAAATCGAACCTATACAAATCCACCAAGCAACACCTCGATGAACAAATGAAAAGCAACTTCCTCTAGAGTACCTTTCACATAACGACTCAATGCATTACATGTAGCTAAGGGCAGTGGTTGCAAATCCCAGCTAGATCACGGGCAACACACAATCAATATAACATTGGAGTCAAATCCTTAAAAAACAGTGAAGGAAATCCTGATGTCAAAGGCCGAACACATATGGGCATGCCCCGAGTGTAATGAAGCCACTCCCCCCCAGGACCAGCAAGTGTAAACAGCCTGGGACACTAGGCTGTGAACACTGTTTAGTATACAAATTGTTGCAAAGATATTTTCCAGTTAATTCAAGATGTATCTCAGTGGGTGAGCCATTGTGTAGTCTTGTGGATGTGTTTGGTTCTTGATGTTGAAGTATATACTGTGTTATTGTGCCCTGCATTGATTATGTTGTAAGTATATGTGATATGTGGTTGTTGTATATGACTCCACTGAGCACCCCTGACTCAATTAGGTTGGTTGTGTATGAGTTTGGTTAGTAGAGATGATTTCATATGGATGATAGTATATGTGCTGGGTGCACCCATAGGTATGCTTGGCAAGGTTGTAGTATGATTTGGGATGGTGTTAATATATATTATATACAGCTGATATGGGCTGTCATACAATAATACTTTTGGTCTACGCTGACAAGAAGATATGATTTATTTATGTAAAAGACCTTGAGTGATGGTTTGGTTATGTATATTTCTTGCCATGAGTTTTGATGTCGTTGTCATGCACATATAGTATACATGTAGTGTTGAGTTTTGATATGACGCTTATTACTGCTGTTCGGAGGGACAACTTTATATGTTCTAGTGTTCGTGATAAAAGCTGTTATGAGGGCCTTCACTCTTTTGACAATGCTTTACTTGTGTGTGGTGTTAATATTCAATGCATTGTTGAATATATGACTAAATATATTGGATATATTGACTAAAACCGTAGAAAACAAGTTGAATTCTTTCCAGACTAAATGATTATGAAGAATTAGAAAAATATTTTGGCCAAACACCATAAAAAATAACATCTTGTTGGCAGAAATGCAGATGAAGCCACTGACAGCAGTTATTGAGGAAAGGCACTGGCGATGGTTGGGACATGTGCTCCGAATGACTGACAACTCTCTACCAAAAATAGCACTAAGATGGACACCACAGGGGAACAGAAGTAAGGGTAGACCAAAAGAGACATGGAGAAGAACAACAGAAAAGATGTTGAGCAATAGAGGGCTCACCTGGGGAAGAGCAGAAAAAAGGCAAAGGACAGGCATTTGTGGAAAACCCTTGCGGAAGCCCCATGTGCCCTGGGCACTTAAGGTTCAAAGAGAGAGAGAGAGAGATATTGATTGTACTGATTGCTAAGACTTCTTACAACAACAAAGGTTGCTTTGAGTGAGGATTACTGACTTGCATATTTTGGTTCAGTGATGCATTGTTATGTCATTGCTTTCTAGGTTATATATATTTATATGTTCTGTGGTCCTTATGTGTGGAATATGGTCTGAACCGTTATTGTTAATTGTGTGTATTCATGACGAGTGTCTTGATTTTGTCGTAATAAAATTATTTTATTATTTGTTTTACATGCATGCTGAGATTTTCGTTTTGTATTTAGTATGAGAGATGATGAGAAAATTGAGTAGACATAATATCTATAGTTTGAGCTGTTGGCTTACAAGGATCTGAGAACCGGGATGGTTGTGGGTGGATATTCTTCAAAATTAGAATTGGGGGTCACAGTACATTTGTACCATTGGAAAAATTTTAATTACTTAATTACCACTCTCATAAGTTCCTCACTCTCTCCCTTATACAACAGATCTAGACCCTTTTTTTTACAGTTTACAGTTTCATCAGAGCGCACAATTGTGACCAGCCATTTTGAAATTCTCTGGGAAGTTCTTTCCACACCTGTAACCTCATCACCTTTTTATTTAAAAAAAAAAAAACAGAAATACATAATTAAAATTTTTTTTAGATGTGTTGTGGGAAGTTGATAATCACTTGAAGGATCAAGAAAAAAAAAAAAGAGATAAAGTTAAAAATGTCAGGACTGGCTGATTGATTGAGTGATTCATTAGATGTCTCCTGGTGGAACTTTGCTTCCCTAGCATTTCTCTTGAAGGCCTCTCGGTTGTAAGCAACATGTCCTGCTGCTGATACATCCATTTGCAAATCATCAACAGTGTCTAGTTGCCATCTTCAACTTGGTCTTCCTTTCTTTTTCCCACTATGTACTTTTTCGAGACTGTTTTCTCTAAATTCTCATGATGTTTAATATGCCCAAAATATTTAAGTTTTCTCTGTTTAATCTTCTTTACTAACCAATCTTCTTCAATATTAAATTCTTGCAGTATGGATGTATTTGTCCTTTTTTGTGTCCATCATATTTGTAGGACTCTTCTATAGCATTTATATTCAAAGGCACTGATGTTTCTCGCTGTTTTGTTAAGTGTTCCTGTCACACAGATGTATGTTGCAATAGGAAAAATGCATCTTCTAAGGCATGACAGGATTATCTTTACTTTTTTTTTTTACTTAAAAATATAATTTTTAAAACTCTGTCTGTCCTTCTCCACAGCTTCTTCAACTGTTTTAACTTCTGAAAAGCAACTGATGTCCTTTTAATCTTAGCTGATTATGGGAACTGAAAAAGAAAGCCAACCAGTCATTTTAGGAATACCAACAGCAGCACAAAATGAACAAGAATTTTTGTTAAAGCACCCTAGAACAGGACACAATGAAGGGAAAAATGTAAAGAGCTGATTACATGTTTTTTGCCTACTTGCAGTTTTCAGAGTTAAAGTCCTCATATCAGTTTTAAACTTGTAGTTTTATCATTATTTACAGTAGCCACATTTGCTTATGGAGCACTGTTTAAAAAAAAATTGAATTGAAAGAAGTTGTACCAAACTGATAAATAACTTCTGCAAGGCACTGAAATAAAAAGAGACTGGCTCAAATTGAAGAGAACCCATGAAATACACAGAAACATTTTTGAATAAGAGAAAATCCAAATATTTCACATGTCAAAATCAAAATTAAAATTCTGAGCGGCAAACAAGAGAAGTTGTAAAATATTTGTCAGTTCTGGCTTAGACCTTGACAAAGATTTGCCAACCCTGGTCCAGGCAGTTATGTAGTTTAGCTCTTTCCACTTGAGTTTCCTGGCCAACGGCAGTGATAGAATTGTTGATGGTAATGTCCTTATTTAGCAGGGACAGTTCATATTTTACAGGCCCGGTACCTGTCTCTACTGTACTTGGCTAAAATAAATTAAATGTCTGTATTTTTTTTCAGCTGATTGTGCAGTTAAACAAAATGCAACAGGAACAGAAAAAAAAAAGATCAGACAAATGATGGCTGAAGTTTGGGTGCATGTGAACGAGCATACAAATGGGCATATGAGTGTTGGGTGCATCCAACCGAGCACACGACTTTTGGTTGTATATGAGTGAGCAAAGGAGTTTTAGACACTTAAGTGTGGGAAAAAGAACAGGCTAATTTTGGCAGGACTCTAGAAATGCAGAAAATAGTTGGTGTTCAAGCGCTAAAGGAACGTAGAGACACAAAGGTCATGACCATGGGAGAGAAATTCCATAGCTCTGTAAGCCATCCCCTGAAGGAGAGATTCAATAACTTGGCATTAAGCCAGCTTAAAAGATGCGGCTTCATTCACCAGGCCAAGCATATGCGTAAGCTGATACCTGACCTTCCAACTGTAGTCACTACATTATCATCTGTACCAGAGCATACACCATGGAAAGAAGCAGATTATACACAAATAACTATTCAGACTGAAGTGAAAGGTGTGCAGAATGGTGAGATGCAGAGCAGTCTTGTAAGGTCAACAGCCACACTTAGTGTGCTAGATGACAAATATCCATGTGACACCTGGATACGTGTGTATACAGACGGATCTTCACACAATGCCATAAAGAATGGAGGGGCAGGAGCACATATTGAATATCCAAACAACACCTCTGACAAGATTTCCATACCCACTGGAAAATACTGCAACAACTTTGATGCAGAAGTTAGGGCAATTATTGCTGCAGTTGAAAAACTATCAGACTCCAGAATTGATACATGTCCTGTAGTAATTCTCACAGATGCAAGATCAGTACTGGAAGCTCTTCAGTGCAACAAACTACCAGACCTTAAGGATGCCTTGTCAAAAATTGGCTTACAACATGGAGTCACTTTGCAATGGATTCCCTCCCACTGTGGGATACCAGGCAATGAGAAAGCTGGCCAAAGGGGGCACTGAAATGGAGCAGCCAGACATACCAATCACCTATAATCAGAAGAAAAACATGATAAAAACCTACAGGAAGCCACAAACACCACCACATGATGACTATCATATGCTAAACAGAAAGGAACAAGTCACCAACTTCCGTCTCTGAACAGGACACAGCCGACTCCGAAGTCATATGTATACAAAGTTTAAGGTTGGTACTACTAATCTATGTACATGTGCCCAGGTGCCCCAAACTGTGGAACATATCCTCCAGAACTGCACCAGCTATGAAACACTGAGAAATAATTACTGGCCCAGTGAAACCACTAAAGAAGATAAGCTCTACGGTTCCATACATGAATTACAAAAAACAGTGAAATTTATCCAAGAGACAGGACTGCAGGTATAGACAGACAATGCGAACGAAGAAGAAGAAGAAGAGGCAGGACTCTCAATGAATTTTTCAAAAACATACTGCCAAAATCTGATGACTTTGGTCATACACTAAGGAACTAGATTTTCTTTTCAAACAGCTGCACATGATTAGCACTTTAGATCACATGACTACCATTAGATACTTATTTCACAACTTTATGATCCAGAATATTCCAGTTCCAGAACAAAAACAGGCCCAGACAATGTAACTGTGATCTTTGCATTTGATAAAGTACAAAATGAATTAAATAGTGTCAATTCTGTAACTATATCTGCAGATGTCTTAATGTTTACATATGATTAAATGAATATTTTGACCAAATACCATAAAAAAAATGAAGCTGTTGAGAGGAGCAGAGAGAACTACAAAAATAAGATTCTTAAGGGCGTGCGTCTTTCCCATCGCAACATATGCCTGTGAAACCTGGACGCTTAACAAAAACAGCTGAGAAACACATAAATGCCTTTGAATGTAAATGCTACAAGAGTTCTTCAAATATCATGGACACAAAAAAGAACAAATATATCTATACTACAAGAACTTAGGGAGTCTGAGTGGCGAAGTGGTTAGTGCACTGGTCGCACATGGCAAAGGTCGGGGATTTGAATCTGGCCAGAGGCACCTCAGTCACCCAGCTGTAGAAATGGGTATCCAACTTCTTCTGGAGTTGGGGAAGAAAGGCAGCCAGGCGTGATACTGACCATATCACCCTCTAGTGTGCTGACAGGTCAAGGAAAATATGAGCACTAACACCATATCCCTATGTGCCGGTAAAGCATGACAGGATTTACTTAACCATTACCTTTTACAAGAACTTAATATTGAAGAAGGCTGGTTAGTTAAAAGAGGATTAAACAGAGAAAACTTAAATATTGAGGATTAAACAGAGAAAACTTAAATATTTGGACATATTAAATGTCATGATAATTTAGAGAAGACCCTCTTGGGAGGGTACATAATGGGGAAAAGAAAGAGAGGAACACCAAGGCGAAGATGGCTACAAGACATCTTTGATAATCTGCAGATGGATGCATCAGCAGCAGGGCATCTTGCTTGCAACCGAGAGGCATACAGAAGAGCTGTTAGGAAGGCAAAGTTCTGCAAGGGACATGCAAATGACTGACTGACTGACCATAAAAAATAACACCTTGCTGGCAGAAATGCAGATGAAGCCATTGATTTCAATTATTGAGGAAAGACACTGGTGATGGTTGAGGCATGTGGTTCGGATGACTGGCGCTTCATTGCCAAAAATAGCAGTGGACACCTCCGAGGAGGGACAGAAGTAAAGATGGACCAAAGGAGACATAGAGAAGAACAAAAGAGAGGATGTCAAACAATAGAGAGCTCACCTTGGCATGAGTGGAAAAAAAGGCAGTAAGAGAGGCACTTGTGGAAAACCCTTGTGGAAGCCCCATGTAAAGGTTCAGGGACAGAGACAGAGAGAGATCAGGAAAATGCCTCTAACAGATTTGATCTGAAGCTTGTACTTGCGTTAGCTAGAATATTTGTTCCACAGTTTGAAGTTTATGTGACACTGCTAACAGTCTGATGATTTAACATGAGAGATAGCAGATATTTTAACCCAACACATGAAGCAGATATTTTAACCCAATGCATAAAGCAGATATTTTAACCCAATACATGAAGCAGATATTTTAACCCAACACATAAAGCAGATATTTTAACCCAACACATGAAGCTTGTATTTTAACCCAACTACTACTATTACTATCCTCTCGACCCGCTAAACGTCACATAGGGCTTGCAAAGAGTTTCGTCACTTTTTGTTGATTTTGTTGCGAGTTTCCATAACAAGTTCATTTTTTCCCCATCTAGAGTCACCTCTAGGTAGGTCCCAGGATAAAGTTGTTAGCCTTATGCTCAAATCCCGATACAGGAAGGTTTAGATCTTTAACTGCAATAACTTTAATATGTGCTATTGGAGCTGGAATTACTGTGGCTGCTGGCACCAGACTTGCCCTCCAATAGATCCTCGTTAAAGGGTTTAAAATGTACTCATTCCAAGTACGGGGCCTCGAAAGAGTCCCATGATGTTATTTTTTTGTCACTACCTCCCTGTGCCAGGAGTTGGTAGGTTGTGCACCTGCTGTCTTCTTTGGATGTGGTAGCCGTTTCTCATGTTCCCTCTCCGGAATCGAACTTTAACCCAACACATGGCTAAAATGATTAAAAAGTTTAGTTTAGAAAATAAAATAGTATCATACTGTGCAGATAACACAAATGCTAACTTTTAGGGAGTGAGAAGGCAGAGCAACATTAACATTTATATAAAGTTACATCATGATATGGGCAGAAAAGTTTTAGCCATTGAATGCTGTGTTCCCATTGTTCACAATTATGTACAAAGTGGTTTGAATGACTCACTGCTTTTTGTGACATAAATGGTCGCCTTCAAAACAAACAAGCATTTTCAAATTTTTTACTGTAAGACTCGAAAGCCTGAAAGAATTTTGCAAGTTTTCTGATACTGAGTCCACGAGTGCTTATAGCAGTATTTCTCTTGGCAATGGGGTTATAACCAAGATTGGTATTTAGGAAATAATTAATAGAGTGAGTACCCTTGTTTGAAAGGTAGGTTGGTTGAGACAATTGAGCGGGGGTCTTGTGATAAGCGTGCAGCATGGAGAAAACTGAGTGGTTAGGGATAGTATAAATACCACTCACGATTAATCTAAGGAGAGAGAGAGCCTTACTTGTTGGATGTAGCAGGAGCCTTACTTGTTTGTGATGTAGGAAGAACCTTAGTAGTTTTGATGTAGATGGAATCTTGTTTAAGAAGAGTTTTTAGTAGTGGTAGTTTTTTGGTAGTTAGTTGGAGGATTTAGTTTTTCTTGTGATGGCTGAGGTTTTTGGTGGAACGTTGCAAGTATGGTTTTATGTGTATAAGGATATTGTAAGGTTTTTGTCCATATGGCGTAGAGTTCTCTCACGCTGGGCATTGTCATTGTGAATTCTGTTCAGCCTGATGGCTACGTTTCCATCCTCATAATTTCACCCCTCATTTTGTCCATCAATAAATGTGTGTTGTCTGAAGATATAACTACACCATTTGGCTTTGTTGGAATTCTCATTGTTGACCAGTTTGTTTTGGTTGGAAGACTGCCAAGTTATGTTAAGTTGTTGTATCTGTATTATTCTGTGGAGTTGGAAGCCTGGGTGTCTTGTTGTATTTTCTCAGTGGGTAACATAGAAAATTAGGTGGTTTTAGAACACCAATAACAAGAAGAAATTTATAAGATGAAACTGTACTCCACAAGAAGATTTAATCAACCAGTAGAAAACCATTTCAGTTGGTGCCAGATAGAGTAATACTATTACATGCTCGAAACCGTCCATCCTCAGTGGTTATATTTTAAAAGGTCTGAAGATGTGTCCTGGTTCATTTGTTAGTGGTGAAACGTGGTGTTTAAAATATGTTTCTTTTTGTTTTGCTACATCACAATTTATAATGCTAATTTGTCCATACTTCGCCTTTATCAATTATGATAACCCTAATAAGGATTGTAAAAATGTTGGTAATGATGCTAATGATGGTGGTAATGATTACAGTGCAATTTTTAAAAAAAAACAAACTATAATGCCACTTGTATTTTGTACTTTTTTTTACATGAAGACTTATAATTTATGACACAAATCAGTATATATGGGGCAATTTATGATACAAACAAAAATATGAGGCAGTTTATGAATTACACACTCTAAAGGGTAATTTCACAACTAAACACATTGTAATAGGCAAATAATGAAAAAAAAATGCAATAAACCAAGCAATTTATGACAAAAATATCAAACAATACAGTACAGTACAGTAGGTAATTTATTATATACAATATTCAGAACTACATATAATTAACAGCTTATTATATAATAATAACATTTGTGTGGCACCACAGCCAGAGAAAGAAGAGAGTCAGTGCCCCCCTTCTGGTTACAGTATTGGAAGAAGATCTTAAGGAATTTCTGTATTAATTCTGAGCTATATTTTAAAAAAATGAACCAGATAAGCCAACAATGAGAGGTCAATGTACAGACAGGCCTTTTATGAGAGGTTTTGACCAGCCTGTCAGTCACTGCAATTAGGTCACTGGAGAAAGTCAGAGAACTTCAGCATATAAAAAAAAAAGGAAAAAAAAAAGACAACAAAAACACTTGAAAGACAAGCAGCAGTTTTTTTATTGGTCTCTGAAAGAAAAATAAAGAATTATTGAAGCAGACAGAACTAGGAGAAAGGAAATTTGCAAGAGAATAACTAAGAATCAGATTCTGTACTTCAGAAAGATGAGTATCCTGCATAGCTGATCCATGTATAATCATTTAATCAATAACCACTTATCCATGTATCCATTTGAAAAATTCAGATTTTATACAGCAACAGCAGACCCAGAAATTGTCCAGACAGTGTGATTAAAAAAAAACAAAAAAAACGACACTGAAAATGGAAGACTATATGTGGTGTTACTGATGCTGAAAAACAAAAGGCACACTTGGGTTCCTTACTATGGGCCTCTTAGGCTTGACCAGGCACAGACAGAATGAGGCCTAGATTTAAACCCTAATGATAAACGTTCAGAAAATTAGGAAAGATCTCAAAGAGCTGGTTCAGGAAAGGTCTATTTGGAGAAATTTTATCCGAGTCTTATGTTGTACAGAGGGGCTACCAAAAATATTCTTTCTAACGTTTCTGCGTTCTGCAGTTAGGGTTAAACTGAATATTACTACACTTGTTTTATGAAAGAAAATATTGAACACAACTTTTCTTATTTACTATTGAAGTGACTGAAATAAGAAAAAAAAAGGAATAGTGAATCATCACCAAATATTGCTGGGGTATCAGCCTGGAAAAGGTCCACAGATGCTGATTGTGTACTAAAGCACAAGATTAATGACACCTGTATCACGTCACTAAGACATAGGCGATATAGTGTTAATATCCATTTTTCATTTACCTTTTGGTATACTATGGTGGCATATGGTTAATACCACATCAGGCAGACAACTCAGAGAGATGTCAGAGACTCATTATTACAGGCAGGTTCATTGGATTGTCTCAGGCTGATGTTGAATCCACAGTTACGGAACATAAATTTGTGCACTGACCATACAGTACAAGGCCACGCCCTACTTGTCAGGATGAAGTTCACACACTTCCTCAAAGTTCTGAATGGCATAGTTTCTGCCACAGATCAAGATCAACCAGAGAGACTCTTCTGAGTAGGTCTGCGATGGTTGGGAGCACTACTGAAGCATAAATTCTAGTCTTACCTCCCCTCTTGCATGAACAAATAATCATAAGGACACAGATTTATGAAGATTCCTCAGGCTCTGCATATAATTTATGATACAAAACAAAAAAGATATCTGGCATTTTATGCAATTAAAAAGTATACTACAGTATATATTTTGTGAAACTAAATGTACAGACTTTTTAATGAAGTAAATGCATATTGTACACATTAGTCATGGAAAAGAAAACAACACCAGACCCCCAATAACACAACTAAATATTAACACTCATATTGAAAAGGTAATATATGTTGTAATGTAACAATGTGCTGAAGGAATCAAAGTGAAACATAATGCAACAGCATGGTCATCAGACTACTTCCAGAGCACCCACTTCCCTCAGTCTATATAGTCCACCATCAGTTTATCAGTCTATATAGTCCACCATCAGTTTATCAGTCTATATAGTCCACCATCAGTTTATCAGTCTATATAGTCCACCATCAGTTTATCAGTCTAAATAGTCCACCATCAGTTTATCAGTCTATATACTTTGTCATTAGTTTATCAGTCTATATAGTCCACCATCAGTTTATCAGTCTATATACTTTGCCATTAGTTTATCAGCCTATATAGTCCACCATCAGTTTATAAGTCTATATAGTTTGCCATCAGTTTATCAGTCTATATAGTCCACCATCTTTTGAATCAAAAATAATTTTCTTACACCAGCTCAGCAATTGCAACTGAATTTATACAAATGCTCCTTAGTGATTTTATTGTGTCTAATTGATTTCACTACATACTTTTGGTCCATGAGATTTAAAGTATCTACTTTCAGGCATGAGCGTCACACTGGTGTATGGGTTGGTGCACTAGGTGTGATTTTGCACTTGGGTGAAATTTGTTCAGACTGGTTTGGACAGGTATCAACTCGGCCTAAAAGGTGCCTGGAACATCCCTTGGAAAAAAACAAGGACAGCGAGGACAGGCATTGGGATCCAACATTTTACCTCAGATGTTGTAGTGGCCTAGAAATGTGAAGGTACTAACACTTCACACTTCTACACTTCACACTTCTACAGCATGAAAATATTATGGGGCAGATTTTTTCCCATCTGGCTCTTGATATAACGTACAGAACAACAAAGTCACATATTCTATGGGAAAGCCTACATAACTCCAACTAGAGCAAAGACAACCATGCTTCAGTGACTTCGGTGATAGCACAGTTATCAGGATCAGTGAGCTGGATATAGTGAAAACTATCAATCTGCGTGGTTCATGTTTCTAGTCACTGGCTGTTTGGCTAACATGGCAGGGCTAGGTGTGGTCTCCATGGTGATGGCTTGGCTAACATGGTAGAGCTAGGTGTGGTTTCCATGGTGATGGCTTGGCTAACATGGTAGAGCTAGCTGTGGTCTCCATGGTGATGGCTTGGCTAACATGGTATAGCTAGCTGTGGTCTCCATGGTGATGGCTTGGCTAACATGGTATAGCTAGCTGTGGTCTCCATGGTGATGGCTTGGCTAACATGGTATAGTTAGCTGTGGTCTCCATGGTGATGGCTTGGCTAACATGGTATAGTTAGTTGTGGTCTCCATGGTGATGGACCTTCCTCTGCTCCAGCATGGTGCTCCATGTAATCACCTACTGCAGTAGGTGCAAGCAGATTAGTTAAAAGTGGTCTCTTTTCTCACCCAAAAGACCACAGGTGTGTATGACCCACTTATGGCAACATCCAGCTGACCCTGTTAAAACAATGCGCACCTGACAGACACACAGTCACTGGGGAAAATATGCATCTGGCACACCAGACTGCACCCAAGGCAGCTCAACTGTGGGTGAATAAAGGAAACATGGGTTATCACACTTGAAGGCTAATGCAGTGATGTGTTCAGCTGAACAGTGGAGGAAAAAAAAATGAATGAAAAGCCTGTTCTGACCAACAGGGCTGTGATTATTGTGTTCCCTACAGTGGTGGAGTTTGCTCAGAAGCCAGCTTCTAAAGTCACTCCAGAATTAATGAACATCACATGTATCTCACTCGTCAACAGATTTAATGTCTTCACTTCAAGATCTTTCTAATAAATTTCCACAAACATCAAGTTCACAGTCACTGGGAGATCCGATAACAACACCAGCATCAACAACATCAAAAAACAAATGCAACTTTGTATAAAAAATTGTATCAGTTGTGTCCCATTCATGGCACATTTACACTATCTTTTCTGCGATGGTCTCCCTTCCTACAAAACCCTATCTCTCACAGCCCCAACACATTTGGCTTCAGACGACGTAGCATATTTTCTGAAAGAGGGTTTCCTATTTAGATGTCTCTGACAATCAGGAATGAATCTAGACATGCACTCTGTGCACTCTCCGTGATCTTCCTTACATATACGCACATCCTTATAGTATAACAACATATAACATTTTCAAGTAACTATTGATGTCTGTAGAGGAGAAGGAGGCGATGAGTTCTGTGCCCCTGCTTGCTCGTCTTTCTGCTGTGCATGAACTTGCTGCTGGCTTGTGGAGATAACGTCATCAACGAGCTTGTTTTCTGCTTTCAGTTTCTTCCACATAGCAGCTCCGAGAGCCTTCGCAAAATGGGCATCCACTGAACCAGAGAGGGAATCAAGAGGCTGGGGTTCGGTTCTGGCTTTGATCTCGGTCCACATTTGGTCACCAAGAGCTCGAGCAAAATGGTCGTCGACTGAACCTGTCAATAAAAAAAATCTCAGGTCTTAATGATGTACACGTGTGAACGAAGAAGAAGAACAAATGATGTACATTTATTAACATCAGGCTTAATTACATCAGCCACTTACAACATGCAGTATGAAACAACTTGTGATATCTCACATACACATACTCTCTCTGAACTTAAATGCCCAGGGCATATGGGGCTTCCGCAAGGGTTTCCCACAAATGCCTGTCCTTTGCCTTTTTTTTCTGCTCTTGCCCAGGTGAGCCCTCTATTGCTCAACATCCTTTCTGTTGTTCTTCTCCATGTCTCTTTTGGTCTACCCTTACTTCTGTTCCCCTGTGGTGTCCACATTAGTGCTATTTTTGGTAGTGAGTGTTGTCAGTCATTCAGAGCACATGTCCCAACCATCGCCAGTGTCTTTCACATACACATACTACTGTGGTAATAATTATAACATATAATTTGCCTGTCATAATAACAACTGATTATGTCCTTTTTTCCCTCCAAAATGTGCACATCTTACATCCTTCCCGTGTCGTTAAACATTACATAGGGCTCGCATGATAGTTCGCCAAGTTTTCCTGTTTTCTGTGAGCTTTTCAACCTCATCAAGGGATGTTATTCCCACTAAAATGGCCTCTTTTAAGAATGTCCTCTAGAGTTTCACATGGTCGACCTCTTTTTCATTGGTCTTTTGTGTTCCACTTGATAGTTTGTTTTTGGGATTCTCTAGTTGTTTCTTCTCAGCACATGACCGACATATGTCCATCTTCTTTTTCTGATCACCATGAGACAGGTTGTTGTTTGCTCATCTGTCTTATATCTGTTTTGTTCTTGAATTCATTCCACTTTATGCCGAGTATTTTCCTGAGGTACATGCAAACCAGTTTATTCACCATTTCACCACATTAAAGTAATCTATTCAAATCTATGATTTTCTGTAAAGGATTTTTTAAAAAGGATTTGTCTTCTTTAACTGTTTCTATAAGTATATAAACATACTGCTATTTTTGTCTATTTCACTATAGAATAAAAAAAGTAATTTTCAATAAATGATTGTGAAAACGTTTTCATCTTCACCATTGTCCTCATGGGCCACTGGTGTGATAGAGGAAATGTGGACTGGTCTTCCTAGGTGGAATCCTTGAAATTTTAGCAAGCCTTCACGAAAGGATCAATGTTCAATACCATTACCATGATAATATACACCAATGGTTTTGAACAATCACCATCTCCTCAGAGAGTTATAATATCTGTTTTGTCAGCAACACTGATCCATCTTTTCAGAATTTTGTTATACAGTATGAAGACAGCTGTAACCAGTGCTATGGTATGTACCAGCATGGTTAGTTATATCTCTACTGACTTTTTATGAGTACCAAACTCGTTATACAGGCTAAGCTGGTAGCATTCACCAGGGGGAAAAACTCCACTAATATGGAATGTTGTTGACAAGTTTCCAGATCTGAGTTTTTTTCTCTTGAAGCATAATTTTAAAAACTTAATATGTTATTTATTTTTAAATAATAGAAGTTTAGAGACAATGGAGAACACAGTTTAGTACTAGAGATAAGGAAAAAGCTCATCATCATCATCATCATCATCATGTACCGTGCCGACTGGCTTTGGCTATTATGCTTCTCCAGAGTACACGATCCTTCATGCAGGCAATCAGTTCAGTTGGTGATCTCCTCTCACACCATCCCATCAGACTGTCCAGTATCATTTCTCTTGGTCTTCCTCTTGATCTTCTTCCTTCTATTTTTTCTGTTGTTATAATATTTTCAATGCCCCTTCTTCTCATTGCATGTCCTACGAAAGTACATTGTTTCTCTCTTATCTTTTTGACAAGGTTTTTTTGTCTCCCCAACTCTTCTCATACATTCTTCATTAGTTATTTTTGCTGTCCAGGGGATTCGTAACATTCTTCTAATAAACCACATTTCTGCTGCTTCCAATGATTTTTGTGCAGACTTGCCTACTGTCTATGATTCACTTCCATATAACAAGATAGGTTCAATATAGCATTTTAGGACTCGTTTTCTAAAAAGCTACAGGTGGAAAATGAACCAGAACAGGTGGAAAATGAACCAGAACAGGCAAAGACCCTAACGCGATTTTTATGTGGTTTTAATATCTGGAACTTGCAATATTATGACTGGCCACGGATGTGAGGGTTGGCACGGTTGTCACTGTAGTGAAATCTATCCTAAGCCTTGTTTCTTAGATCTACTACAGACTTTAAGGCAGGTCACGTGATAACTTTGTTTCCATGTTCACTAGAGCATCAGATGAAGGGAATATTTGCTGTTCAAATGAGGCAAGAACAAGAAAAGAGACGACTTCCATTTCAGATTAACCAAATTATATTCGTGTGCTAACTTACAAATTTTTTCTGAAACGTGCACTGCCACTTTCTTAAGTGATGGTGGCTCATTGTAGCACTTCCCAAGTGAGCGACGGAAATGTTCCTCTATTGCTTCATCTGAAACTATAACAAAATGTATAATATTATATGTGCATATAGTCTTATATTAATTTATATATCATTCACGGGGATGGAGATGCTGTCCGTTAGGCAATCAACGACCTATAGGTGATATACTAGCGTCAGGGTTAGCGAACCATAGCTGATATACTAGCATCAAGGTTAATGAACCATAGCTAATATACTAGCATCAGGGTTAGCGAACCACAGCTGATATACTAGCATCAAGGTTAATGAACCATAGCTGATATACTAGCATCAAGGTTAATGAACCATAGCTGATATACTAGCATCAAGGTTAATGAACCATAGCTGATATACTAGCATCAAGGTTAATGAACCACAGCTGATATACTAGCATCAAGGTTAATGAACCATAGCTGATATACTAGCATCAAGGTTAATGAACCATAGCTGATATACTAGCATCAAGGTTAATGAACCATAGCTGATATACTAGCATCAAGGTTAATGAACCATAGCTGATATACTAGCGTCAGGGCTTCTCGGCCTTTTTGCTGAGATCAAAGTGGCTGAGGTCAAAGTGTCCTCTTGGCAGATACCCTGATCAACAAGCCTTTGGTTAAGACAAAAGCGCAGATTTTAAAACTACGAAATGCCCGAGGCCTGCCCCGCACATTCAATGCCAGGGGTGTGGTCTACATTTCGTTTACGTGTAGGCCCGGTCTGCAGTACCACAGGGCCCATGGCCCGTTGTTTTCGTCGTCTTTAAAGAAAAAAAAAACTAGCGTCAGGTTTAGCGAACCATAGCTGACCAAGACCTTGTCCCACACCTCCGTGGTACCCTCAGCAACAGCCCTAGCCTGGCTAACTGGGCAGGGATAGCCAGTCTCTATGGTGGTGGAGTCTGCTAAAGAGGCACTGCACACCCCGCGCTTTTCAGCTGCACTCTGGGACTGAAAAAAAAAAAACAGCTGCCATAACCCACTCCCACGCCGATACGATGATGTGCCTCAACACCTTCATAGCATCGGCTGCAAAGAACACCAGCTCGCACTTACAGGGAGATCGGGTAGAAAGATATATCATACAGCATCATCATGTGCGCTCTCCCCATGGAAAAGTGGCTACAGGGGACTTGCTCTGTTCTTCGCTTTCACTGTGCTCTCAGTCAAAACTAGTTCCAGTCCGTCTTCGTATGTTGTCCATCAGTCTACACCGCTGTTGACTTACGGCGAGGGGACTAAACTCTTTGGTCTTCTGTCTTGTGATGATGGAGGTGATGATAAGTGATGATTACTTTAGTTTCTGTAGCTTTTCTGACCTTATTGGACATATATATATATATATATATATATAATAAATGAGGCAGTGTTACCAAACTGTAATAACAAGAACGATGCTATTTTCACTGCAAGTTCTATCACACCAGGGGGCCCTGTTTATCTCCAGTGAGCTCACCAGACTTTTGTGATGCTATCACGAGGCACTTTCACATACGGCACTGGCTACCCAGGCTTTCTTTTCAGCGTGATCTTGACCTTAAAGCAGCAGTGGTACGTGACCCGCGACCCTAACCCAGTTAATGGTTTTACATCATAATTTGGGTCGTGAGCTGAAGCTGAGAAACACTTACTCGTACATGGGCGGGGGGGGGGGGGGCGCTTGCTAACTTCGGTTCACATGCACTGACAACAGAAGGCATCTTTGCTCTTTTCACTTTTGCTATAGGCTCGGGTCCGACTTGGTGGTGAAGACTCGACTAGTGCTCGATTCGAGAGTGAGAGTAATGCCTTGGCCTTGATTCACAACATGCCCCTTACAGCTAACCGAATCCGTGGCTTAAAGATAACACAATATTAGTGCGATATCTGTGACCACGATTATTTCAGCGACGTTATACAGTATTTGAACCACTTTATCTCAGCTCCCAGATAATAATATAGAACTCCGAAGAAAAGATACAAAAGTTGCGACTCGACTTTGACTCGCGACTTGTAGATAGTGACTCACATCTTGTTTTGAGGAAGTGGAATACAATATTAAACCTTAGAACGTTAACATAAATCTCATGTAGTTACGAAATGTTAAAATTTGTTTGCATGATTCTGCTTATCAGCGTTATACCGTGGGCTGATATTTGTGAATGGCTAACATTATAATGAAAATACCTTGAGCTGCAGTCTCATGATTGCTGCCATTTTTGTTTGATACTTGTTTGTGTGTGGTCGATTCCTCGTCAGGTTCGTTTCTGCATGGATCTGAATCTCCAGTTGGTGACTTGGTGATTACACAAGCCCCTGCTGATGGGCGAGTGGGTGGTACAAAAGGAGAAATGGGCGGGACACTTGAAAGAGAAAGATTTAGAGGGACATGCTGAACATCCACGTGTACATTTGTACGTGAAGGATATTGTGGGGGTGGGGGTGGGCTTCTACTTTGGAGTAAACTGGGGTAGGGAGGGAGGGACTGTGAAGCTGGGGGCGAACACTTTCTTGACTGTGTCAGAGAAGGGTGGGTTAATGTGGGCGTGGCCGGAGGAGAGGGAGAGGCTAGTGAAAGTGAATTCCGGCTCAAGGATGTTTGTGGAGTCACATGTGAGTGGAGAGGAGATGTAGGAGGGAATGGGATAGACGATTGAAAGGAGGAAGGATTTGCTGGGGTATGGTACGACGAGACAGTGTGAGAATATTGAATAAGGGGCGGGGGCAAGGGAGGCGGGGGCAAATGACTGGACAAAATGTGCCCTGGGGCGGAGCTTGTATGAAGCTTGTCATGAATGATGGTGTCATGTGTTGTGTAGTACGGTGGAGGTGGTAGATTCTCGCAGTTGAAACTTGAAAACTGCCTGCAAGGGAAAAAAATATATATTACAGTAAAAAATGTGGAAGTTGTAAGGCCTGGAAGTTGTTATTGTTCGCAACGTGACAATGATGCTAACAAACAGATATTAACTATGACAGCTGCCTGTCACAATTATGTAGCATATTTCCTGGGGTAACACAAGATATGCTAGATGTCACACAGAATTCTTATTAAGCTTCACCAAGATAGATGACACGTCGATCCCTCCATTTTTTTCACCAATTTTGACAAAGCGCAGGTCTGCAATCTCTAGGATTGGCATGCTTAACGCCATGATGGATCTCTGCCTCTCTTTTTTCTACGTCTAAAAAAATTAAAGTTAAAAAACATTAAAAACATTAATCGCCTTAAGGCGTAGAATGATAATCCTAGTTTTGCACTGAGGCAGCTAACGAAGGATTATACTATAATCTAGATATATGCGACTGAGATTATGTTGTGGAAATTCAGCAAATCTTTATTTTTATTTCCACGATGAAACATGATTAATAAATGACATCATTCACATTACTATACATTTTATTATCTATTAATACGCAGGTAAATCCCTCATTTCCGAAAAGAATGTTAATTTTGGACGGAAAACGAAACAGGCAAACCGACAACCAGCCGTCGCTAGCACTGATCTAGCTTGACGCTGAAGGCAAGTATAAAAACCGGGATTTCCAAAATGGATAGGATGGGCGAAAGCGCCGACCTAACCTAGATTAGTATCCTGTCATAAAACTGCTGGATCATATGAATCTTACGTTTAATGTGAGAAGGGAAATGCTAAGAAACTTGTATTTAGTGGGTCTCAGGGGAGTTAATTTAATGGTTTTAACAGTCAGTTCTTTCTTTTTTGCTTGCTGTAGGGTTTTAATTTTTTTCACGTTCCTCCCTTGGAACGGAAAGTCAGGCTCGGATTATCCCCCCTGCTATTTTGTTCTAATTACGGCACTGCACTATTTTTATGTTCTTCAAATGAAAAATAATCATTTCTTCTTTGGTGACGAAGTTCCAAGTCAAGCTAAATCTGGAGATTTAGTAGGTTTGTGTAGGTTCTGGAGAATGCGCTACCCCAGTAAAATGGGCAACCATTTATGTGAGACATCTAGAGTTGGACTGATTGATTCGGTTCCCCGGGGACCTTGATAATTATTTAACGGGTTCTGCCTGGCTACAAATGTTGAGAAACGCTGGCCTCTAGTATACAGTCCTTAGTGAAGTCTGTCGAAGGTAGTTTGGTCAGGATGTCTTAGATGTGTTTGAGAAGTTAGTTTGGTCAGGATGTCTTAGATGTGTTTGAGAAGTTAGTTTGGTAAGGATGTCTGTAGATGTGTTTGAGAAGTTAGTTTGGTCAGGATGTCTTAGATGTGTTTGAGAAGTTAGTTTGGTCAGGATGTCTGTAGATGTGTTTGAGAAGTTAGTTTGGTCAGGATGTCTTAGATGTGTTTGAGAAGTTAGTTTGGTAAGGATGTCTGTAGATTTGTTTGAGGAGTTAGTTTGGTCAGGATGTCTGTAGATTTGTTTGAGGAGTTAGTTTGGTAAGGGTGTCTTAGATGTGTTTGAGAAGTTAGTTTGGTCAGGATGATAGATTGATTGATTGATCTTTATTTCAAAAGGGTTAAGAATTGGGCACGCAGGCCCGTCTGACATTCTGCCCTTTATCATACATCTTTCACTCTATTCCAGACATTCTACAAATATGCTGTTCATATAACAAACATAACTAACATTGAAGCTGAGAGACATAAAATAAAATATAACATTTACGTTTCGCTCTTAAACATTCACTCAGTACAGAAGTAACTATATACATTATAAATGACTATCTACTAAACAAAATTTTCGGGACTATTCAGAAAACAGTTAATTGTATTCAGTGTCTGTAAGAGCAGCTTAAGATAACTATTAAGTTTTATAATTCATGGAGGCATGTAGTAGTAGTAGTAGTAGTAGTAGTAGTAGTAGAGAGAGAGAGAGAGATAGATAGGAGAGAGACAGAGAGAGAAATAGAGATAGAGAGAGAGAGAGAAAGAGAGAGAGTATGTGTTATGTGTTGAAATCATCATGTGAATGTTCAAGTGAGAGAGTGAGAGAAAGAGAGAGACAGAGAGAGAAAGAGAATGAATGAATGAATTAATGAATAATCTTTATTTTTCAAGGGTAAAGAATTGGGCACGCAGGCCCGTCTTACATGTATGTAGATGACTTTGAGAAGTTAGTTTGGTCAGGATGTATGTAGATGACTTTGAGAAGTTAGTTTGGTCAGGATGTATGTAGATGACTTTGAGAAGTTAGTTTGGTCAGGATGTATGTAGATGACTTTGAGAAGTTAGTTTGGTCAGGATGTATGTAGATGACTTTGAGAAGTTAGTTTGGTCAGGATGTATGTAGATGACTTTGAGAAGTTAGTTTGGTCAGGATGTATGTAGATGACTTTGAGAAGTTAGTTTGGTCAGGATGTATGTAGATGACTTTGAGAAGTTAGTTTGGTCAGGATGTATGTAGATGACTTTGAGAAGTTAGTTTGGTCAGGATGTATGTAGATGACTTTGAGAAGTTAGTTTGGTCAGGATGTATGTAGATGACTTTGAGAAGTTAGTTTGGTCAGGGTGTCTGTAGATGAATTTGAGAAGTTAGTTTGGTCAGGGTGTCTGTAGATGAATTTGAGAAGTTAGTTTGGTCAGGATGTATGTAGATGACTTTGAGAAGTTAGTTTGGTCAGGGTGTCTGTAGATGACTTTGACCCTGGTAAATTCGATCAGGTTGACTGTCTGATGACGCCTTTAAGACGGGTAAATTTGGTCAGATAACGCCTTTAAGATAGGTGACTTTGTTCTGACTGACTGATGACGACTTTAAGACTAGTGACTTTGGTCAGATTGACCGATAACGTCTTGAAGATTATTGAATTTGGTCAAATCGACTGCTTACATCTAGACTTTTTTTTTCTAAGGTGGTCTGCAGTCGTTAACTAAACATGCTTTCTTAGACTCGCGCTGAACTTGATGGCTTATATGCTTGTTTAATAAAGAATTAACTCCCCTTTCCCTCTGTTCTGTGTAATTTATTTTGACTAAAGAAGATAAAAGCCACGTGTTGTAGCACGGTATTCTGTCAGAGAAAAGTCTCCTTTCTCTAGTTTAATCTTCAGCTTCAGTTTTTGTCTCTTTATTCAATGACGTTATAATATTTATATACTTGTGCTCGGGCAGTGCATACAAGTATGATCTCAAAGTGTGACAGACAGGTGAGGGGGTATTTCCGGGATATATGTTGTAGTTACATTTGTGTTAAAAAAAAAACAAAACAAAAAGAAACCTCAGGTATGGAAACAGGTATATTGGGCAAGGATTGTCCATTTAACTAATGTATTATTAGGAAGATATTGTTCACAGTAACTTTCGAACTAAAAACTTCGAGTTTCGGTGGATGCGTATAAGGCCCACGAATAAGCAGCGCTTGAAACTGTTATTGTTAGAACTGGGTTAGAAAATATTCTAGAACTGGGAACTCGGAACTGAGAGGGAAAGGGAGACAGTGAAAGAAATACGGGACAGAGGGGGGGGGGGGGAAAGATGAGAAATAGCAGAGAAAAAAAGAGAGGGAAAGGTAGTGAAATAATAGAGGGAAGACAGGAAAACAAAATGAGAGCTAACGGAAGAAAGATAGGGAAAGTAAGTGAGAGATAACATAGGGGAGACGAGGGGGGGGGGGAAAGATGAGCAATAACAGAAACAAGATTATGGGAAGGGAATGAGAGATAACTGAGCATAGAGAAGGAATAGAAATGAGATATAACAGAGGGAAGAAAGAGAAATGACAGGTAACAGTGGGAAGACTGGGAAAAGAAATGAGAGATAACAAAGTGAAATGAAAGATAACAGAAGGAACTGAAAGATAACAGAAAGAAATGAAAAATAATAGAGGGATGTGAGAGATAATAAAAGAGAAGATAGGGAAATCAGAGAAAACAATAGGGAAATCAGAGAAAACAGAGTGAAAACAGGGGAAAGGAATGAGAGATAATAAAGGGAAAAGAGAGAGAGAGAGAGAGAGAGAGAGAAATCAGAGATAACAGTGGAAAGACAGGGTATAGAAAATGAGAGATATCAGGGGAAGAAAGGAACATTAGAGAACAGAAATGAAGCGAGAGATAAAAGATAAGTACGACGGGGGGGGGGGGGGTGAAAGATAAAAGAGGGAAGACCAGGAAAAGGAAGTAAAAAAAAAACAACGAGGAAAGACCTGGAAAAAGAACGGGAGAAGACCAGGGAAAGAAAGTGAGAGAGGGGGAAGAGGGAAAGAAAGCGAAGAAAAGGAAAGAGGGAATTTGGATAAAACAGAAAAAGGGACAGACAATGAGAGAAATAAGAGAGATGGAGACAAGGAAGAGAAACTAAACAAAGAGATCGATTACTTGGAACCGAGACGGGGCGCGGTTTGGTAGATATCTAGAACATAAACAGCACACATGAACAAGCAGAAAGAACTTTATGATAGATGCATCGAATAAGCAACATAAGACACAGGAATTTTAAATGAAATGTCTGGGCCAAGGGTTCTCAGAATATTTCTCTATGGTGCATCGTCCTCTCAGGTGCAACATCTCTCTCCTTCCAGTTGTAATATAAAGTAGACAAAAACTTGGATTATTTGTAGATAAAATTAAGCAATAATAAATAAAACAGCTGCCGCAAATTCAGCTCAGGTTGGGAGTCAGGTGGTCTTGTGTGACATGACCTGCGGTCTTTGCCTTCGGACAATTACTTGCAGGCTTTCTTTCTGTAGGCATGTAAATTTACCTACGGGATGTCTTTAAAGTAACATATTTGAGTATTTGGCTTTATAAAACCATTTTATTTAAAAAATTCACCTGCTTTGTGATAACTGCCATCTTCTGTTGTGTAACAGTGTTATTTTAAATGTACACGCGCCATGAAAATTATGATACTCAATTCACGAATGGTGTAATTCTCAACACCAACGTTATATAGATTACAGCGCTCAGTTCAAGAACCGCGTTATTCCAAATACCCTTGCTTTTCTCGGGTAACCAAGAATACTACCAATGCACGACGTAGTACACGTAATTATATTTAGAACGATTACTTTCATTAACTTTCTTTTCTTGCTTTTTTAAAAAAATCTACAATTTCCTGCAAAGACAGAATGAATCTACCTATTTATTTGTCAAATGTTTCTTCCAAAGCCGCATGGGATCAAATTTACAACTTTTGTTTCGTAAATTTCGTATAATATCAATTGATATACATGATAAGTCTTCGTGAAATGTATCTTATATCAGCATGAACTGCTTAAAAAATGTTTCTGTATTTTGATGTTCTGTATATATTTTATCTTCTAAGGAATCAAATAATGTTGCTGTTGCTGTATGGTTCGAAGAAAAATAATTCGAAAAATATATTTCACATAATATTAAAACATCATTCAAGGTTTTCAGTGTACACGAAACATGCTAACAGAGATCACGTGATAAGCGACTAGATATTGGATTGGCTCTGTTGTCACAGTGAAAAGAGATCTTCAAAATGCTAGCAAGCGATTTTCGCGACGCGTACAACTCTCGTACGAAGGAGATAACAGGTAACTTTCACACTCCGTTATGAGAAGCAAACCAATGGGTAATTATTATTATTATTATTATGCAATCTCCTTGCAACTGCGAGTATGATGTTCTTTGCAGCCGATGAGATTAAGGTAATGAAGCACTGCATCATGTCGAAGTGGAAGTGGGTTATGGTGGCTATCTTCTTTAGTCTCTGCCTGGAACTTAAAGGGAAGGGGGATACTTTTTTTTTTTTAAAGGCTCCATCACCATGGGAACTATAGCAAGCCTTATCACAATGCCTATTTGCTCTCTTAACACTGAAAGGTATACGAGGAAGGAAACAAGACAAAACTATCTGCCTAGCAATCCTTCCTTCCTTCCTTCCGAGGGAAAAACCACACACAAAATAACAACAATCACTACAAAACATGAAAACCACTGCTGCATTTAACCATCCGGGTCTGAGACCTACCCCCCCCCTCCCCTCCCCCAAACCAACGTACACACATTGACACATGCCTCAAGCTGACAACAAAAAGGCGGTTTCCTGTGCAGCATTCATGAAGCATGAGTCACGTGGACCAGTTCCAAACATGCCGCAAAGCCTGGAAGATTTGGCTTTCTTTTTTTTTTTTCCCTGGCTGGCAAGAATAAACAAGTCGTTGCTGCCTTCAGCAATGGCACGTTGACCTCCTTCTATCTTAAGTGCTGGATGCTGGATGCCTGCAGCTCCCTCTTTACCCGATCTTCAGTTCAAGAATATTTCACAACGTTTTTATTTCAGTTTTATACCTTTACCTGTCTCTTCCTGTGTATTTTTATATTCCAGATTTTACAAAAATACAAAATCCTCTCTCTCTCTCTCCCACTCTCTCTCTCTCTTTCCGTCTCTCTCTCTTTCCGTCTCTCTCGCTCTCTCTTTCCGTTTCTCTCTCTCTCTCTCTCTCTCTCTTTCCGTCTCTCTCTCTCTTTCCGTCTCTCTCGCTCTCTCTTTCCGTTTCTCTCTCTCTTTCCGTCTCTCTTGCTCTCTCTTTCCGTCTCTCTTGCTCTCTCTTTCAGCTTCTCTCTCTTTCCATCTCTCTCTCTCTCTTTCCGTCTCTCTCGTTCTCTTTCCGTCTCTCTCGCTCTCTCTCTCTCTTTCCGTCTCTCTCGCTCTCTCTCTCTTTCCGTCTCTCTCTCTTTCCGTCTCTCTCGCTCTCTCTCTTTCCGTCTCTCTCGCTCTCTCTCTGTCTCTCTCGCTCGCTCTCTCTCTTTCCGTCTCTCTCTCTCTCTCTTTCCGTCTCTCTCTCTTTCCGTTTCTCTCTCTCTCATTTTGGCGTGAACGTTCTTGCTTTTCAATCTGTCTTGTGATGATCTTCAACCCCTGATACTGCACTGGATGGGGAGTGGGTAATAGTAGCTTGTCTGAGGTCCTAGAGTGGACCCAGGAAAATAGACTTGGAGGCCGAATCCAGCACTAAGGGAGGGGAGATAATGTAGAGCTCTTCCATGTTAGCCAGGCTGAGAGTTTGGGGGGGGGGGGGGAGCGACGATACAACGGTCTGATACTAGAGGTGCCAGAAAAAAAAACTGGGATACGGTCTTGACCAGTTCTATTACAGTTCTTTTTTTTTGTTTTACATAGAGTACATACCTTCTACTAAAGATCTGATGTTCTCTCCTCGCATAGAATAATCCAGTACCCTGCCTAGCTCCACTAGTACCCTGCCTAGCTCCACAAGTACTCTGCCTAGCTCCAATAGTACCCTGTCTAGCTCCATTAGTACCCTGCCTAGCTCCACAAGTACTCTGCCTAGCTCCACTAGTACCCTGCCTAGCTCCACAAGTACTCTGCCTAGCTCCAATAGTACCCTGTCTAGCTCCATTAGTACCCTGCCTAGCTCCACAAGTACTCTGCCTAGCTCCACTAGTACCCTGCCTAGCTCCACAAGTACTCTGCCTAGCTCCAATAGTACCCTGCCTAGCTCCACAAGTACTCTGCCTAGCTCCACTAGTACCCTGCCTAGCTCCACAAGTACTCTGCCTAGCTCCAATAGTACCCTGCCTAGCTCCACAAGTACTCTGCCTAGCTCCACTAGTATTCTGCCTAGGTACAAGCTGTCCTGGAGAGTAAGACCATTGTGCTATTTCTATTGGACCAACAAGACATGGAACCGCTTATAGCAATAATGTGAATCTCTCTCCTCCTTCCCATCCGACTCTACTTCATTATGGCACCCACTTTAGAAGAATAAAAACAGCTCACGCATGTAAATACAGAGAGACTAGTCAGCTAACCAACCAACAATCCAACTAACCAGTCAGTCAACGAACCAGCCAACAAACCAGCTAGCCAATCGTCCAAATCAACTAACCGGCCAGTCAATCAATCAACGAGCCATCTACTCAACCAATTAACCAACCAGCTAGCCAGCTATCAAAGCAGCCAGCCAAACAGCCGACAAAAACAAACCAATCAGTCAACCAAGCAACAAGTATTCTTATCAAGAGTTCTCTGGCAAATGTCGATCCCTGCAACATTTCTGTTAGTTATTTCCTTAGTAGCAGCATCACTATCACCAACAACAGCAGTAATAAAGAGTCTCTCTATTTTCCTTGCTTCGATCGTTGTCGCTTAAGATACAGGAGTGCGAAAATAAAGGAGGGGGGGGGGAGAAATGTACCTTTATGCCGTTGTATGTCACGATATCGTACCTTTTTGCCGTTGTATGTCACGATATCGTACCTTTGTGCCGTTGTATGTCACGATATCGTACCTTTGTGCTGTTGTATGTCACGATATCGTACCTTTTTGCCGTTGTATGTCACGATATCGTACCTTTGTGCTGTTGTATATCACGATATCGTACCTTTGTGCTATTGTATGTCACGATATCGTACTTTTGTGCCACGTACTCAAAGGAATGTTTGGTAAATTTTTTTATCAACTGTCTCTGCCATTTGCTCTCACTACATGCCACACCGGGCCAGTCCATGATGAAGATGACTCATGCATCTTGCTGTTGTTCGTCCATCCCTACACTGTGGTCCCTTTCTCATTTTTTTTTTCACACTTTTGTTTTTCAAAAATGAGGTTTTTATAATGGTATTGTGTTGATTGACATTATAAAAATATTTCCGATGCCTCCGGCCCTGTGTCTTTCGCTATCCCCACCCCCCCCCCCCTTTTAATTTTTCTTTCAGTATGTTTTTTTCTTGTTATCTCCCCGTTCTTGATTATGAAATACGTCTTCTACATTCCATCAACTTTTCAAGGGTTTTGTTTACCTTCTTTGTGTTCTTGTTTGTTTTTCGTATGTTTGCCATTTATACAGCTCTTACGAAAAGTTTGACTCATTATATTGCTTTTTTTCTCTATATTTAATTTTATATTTATAAATGCTTTTCTTCGTTGTCAGTAATTATAATGGTTTTTGTTTTTCTATTATTTACTTCTAGTCCATATTTATTTATTCTAATTTTGAAGTCTATATGTATGGCTTTTATCAGAATGTGTAATATTTATCTCTAGTACACACTCTAAGCTTTTGTCTTTCTAATATTTATTTCCGCTACATATTCTTGGCTTTTGTCTTTCCACTATTTATTTCTGTTACATATTCTTTGACTTTGTCTTTCTATTATTTATTTCTAGAAAATATTCCCGGTTTTTTGCTATCTACACTTTATCTCACAGAGCGACATGAAGGTAGTGTTGGGCAAGATATGGACAAGCTGGTATGGGAAGAGCTGTACGGCACAGCGGAGAAAAATGATTATCTCATGAGGTAGCCAAGGAAGAGGGCCTTTAGTGCTCCGTGGAGCACCGAACTGGTCGCTTGGATGGTCGTCAGAACTTGACTGCGCAGGCTGTCACAATTTATTAGCAGTATTTATACTTAATACTTATTAGTAAGTAAATGAAGCAAGTTAAGTACTTGATATGGTGGTAGATGTTAGCTTAATGGTCCAAGGAAATGCGCCTGATATGACAGAGGAAGAACTCCGAATGGGCGTGGTGTAGGCGTAAGGCACAGGCAGTGATAATAATGATTAGGCGATGTAAATATGTGCACATAACATCTACTTTTCCAGAATGATGAAAGTACGCGTCGCCTTGCATTTTCTGTAGATATGACGGTATATTATGTAATGTATGTGGTGAGAAGTCTGCTGACAGTTCGGTTAAGGTGGAGTTAACCCAGCCGTACGTTGTTGTCTTCACTAGAACGTGACAACCACCGTGGGATGGGTCGGAGGGGTCGGAGGGGGCGTGGTCTTACTATGCACTGTACAATTATTTGATGCTTTGCGTCAGCTACCACGTCATGATGGATATTTGAGCATTTGGTCGTATGTTACACGCGCGGTTGTGAGTAGCCTACATGAGGAGAATGGGCTGTGTAGAGATCTTGTGTTTTTGTCCTGGAACTTTGCTGCGTTTGTGTGTGGGAGGGTGTGTATGTGCGAATGTGTGTGTGTGCGTGCGTGGTCAGCTAACAGAAGGTCTACCTGACGGTCGCTGTGTGTGTGTGTGTGTGTGTGTGTCTAGCTCTTCCCGTGCCACGGGAAGAAAGCGGACGTTCAGTTGATGCCAGAATAAAAGCGCGGGTCTTGATCTGTATGGGGGGGGGGGGGTATAGTTGTAAAATGGAATGGAAAACAGTATTTCCATGTACTTCCGTGTACTTATTATGTTTCAAAGTATAACTAAATGTATGAAAGTTTCATAAATGCAGAGTTTTTTTAGGAAAAAAGAAGTAATGTGATGTTTGTAGACAATGCTTGTGCCCAGCTCACCATCGGCTAGGTCTAGATATGCACTACTTACCATCTGAGATGTCTAGATGTACTTTTTGATCTCGTATTGTGATTCTATGTTGCATTCTCGCTAAATTAATGTCTGAAATAACCTTCTAACTACTTCTCCCGTCGTCTAATATGTCTAGATCTACTTGGGATACATTCAAGAGCAGTGGGGTGGTCACAGGCCATGTCAATAAGCCTATCTACATCATCAAAAATTGAAATTTTTCGATGTTTCTCTTCCTTTTTCTCGCTCGGCATCGCTCGTAACTAAGCACTCTTTCACCATTTTGAAAAGTGTCACTGGAAACGTGGACGAAATATGTACAATCTAAATGTTACACCGGTTGTTTTACTGAAACAAATCAAGAGTCGCTATATCGACGATAGGCACAAATCGGAAAACCGGAAGGGTCGCTACAGTGACCAAAGGCACGGGAAGAGCAAGTATGCGTGAGTGATGTGTGTGAGTTAAAATATGGGCACTGTTACTGTGCTGCTGTTGTAAAATCCTGTCTTAATCGTGTAAGTTATCCCGGGTTTGTCACATACAGTCATTTGGAAGCTGCAGGTCATGTCATAGCTGATGCGTATATGAAGACAGGCGCGGACGCTAACCTGGCTGTTAGCAGTCACTTATGACAAAAGCTGAATGATGTCCCGACGATGGAAAAGAGAAGAAAATGAACCATGCGTTTAATAATACGAACGGGACAAACATTAAGTAGACGCTCGAGTTTTGATGATAGAAATAACAATTACCAATGTAGCTAAACTGCTTTAACACCCCAACGACAATGTGATGGCCGACGCGAAAAAAGGGGGTGTCTTACAGACAAGGAACCACGGATCTTACAGACAAGGAACCACGGGTTTTACAGATATGGAACCACGGGGCTTACAGACAAGGAACCACGGGTCTTACAGACAAGGAACCACGGGTCTTACAGACAAGGAACCACGGGTCTTACAGACAAGGAACCACGGGTCTTACAGACAAGGAACCACGGGTCTTACAGACAAGGAACCACGGGTCTTACAGACAAGGAACCACGGGTCTTACAGACAAGGAACCACGGGTCTTACAGACAAGGAACCACGGGTCTTACAGACAAGGAACCACGGGTCTTATAGGCAAGGAGCCACGGGTCTTACAGACAAGGAACCACGGGTCTTACAGACAAGGAACCACGGATCTTACAGACAAGGAACCACGGGTTTTACAGATATGGAACCACGGGGCTTACAGACAAGGAACCACGGGTCTTACAGACAAGGAACCACGGGTCTTACAGACAAGGAACCACGGGTCTTACAGACAAGGAACCACGGATCTTACAGACAAGGAACCACGGGTCTTACAGACAAGGAACCACGGATCTTACAGACAAGGAACCACGGATCTTACAGACAAGGAACCACGGGTCTTACAGACAAGGAACCACGGATCTTACAGACAAGGAGCCACGGATCTTACAGACAAGGAGCCATGGGTCTTACAGACAAGGAGCCACGGATCTTACAGACAAGGAACCACGGATCTTACAGACAAGGAACCACGGGTCTTACAGACAAGGAACCACGGGTCTTACAGACAAGGAGCCACGGGTCTTACAGACAAGGAGCCATGGGTCTTACAGACAAGGAGCCACGGGTCTTACAGACAAGGAGCCACGGATCTTACAGACAAGGAACCACGGGTCTTACAGACAAGGAACCACGGGTCTTATAGGCAAGGAGCCACGGGTCTTACAGACAAGGAACCACGGGTCTTACAGACAAGGAACCACGGATCTTACAGACAAGGAACCACGGGTTTTACAGATATGGAACCACGGGGCTTACAGACAAGGAACCACGGGTCTTACAGACAAGGAACCACGGGTCTTACAGACAAGGAACCACGGGTCTTACAGACAAGGAACCACGGATCTTACAGACAAGGAACCACGGGTCTTACAGACAAGGAACCACGGATCTTACAGACAAGGAACCACGGATCTTACAGACAAGGAACCACGGGTCTTACAGACAAGGAACCACGGATCTTACAGACAAGGAGCCACGGATCTTACAGACAAGGAGCCATGGGTCTTACAGACAAGGAGCCACGGATCTTACAGACAAGGAACCACGGATCTTACAGACAAGGAACCACGGATCTTACAGACAAGGAACCACGGGTCTTACAGACAAGGAGCCACGGGTCTTACAGACAAGGAGCCATGGGTCTTACAGACAAGGAGCCACGGGTCTTACAGACAAGGAGCCACGGATCTTACAGACAAGGAACCACGGATCTTACAGACAAGGAGCCATGGGTCTTACAGACAAGGAGCCATGGGTCTTACAGACAAGGAGCCATGGGTCTTACAGACAAGGAGCCATGGGTCTTACAGACAAGGAGCCATGGGTCTTACAGACAAGGAGCCATGGGTCTTACAGACAAGGAGCCACGGGTCTTACAGACAAGGAGCCACGGATCTTACAGACAAGGAACCACGGATCTTACAGACAAGGAGCCACGGATCTTACAGACAAGGAGCCATGGGTCTTACAGACAAGGAGCCACGGGTCTTACAGACAAGGAGCCACGGGTCTTACAGACAAGGAACCACGGATCTTACAGACAAGGAACCACGGATCTTACAGACAAGGAACCATGGGTCTTACAGACAAGGAGCCATGGGTCTTACAGACAAGGAGCCACGGGTCTTACAGACAAGGAGCCACGGATCTTACAGACAAGGAACCACGGATCTTACAGACAAGGAACCACGGATCTTACAGACAAGGAACCACGGATCTTACAGACAAGGAGCCATGGGTCTTACAGACAAGGAGCAAAGACGTCAGAGAGGAATTTTGTAAAGCAGTGCAAAACTATTCCCTGATCCCCATTCCCTCGCCCCCAACCCATCCCAACCCAATCCGTTATTGATTAATTAATTCTGTTTTAATCTACTCCAGATTCCCCCCCCCCCCAGCTCTCTGAGCCTTTCTTTAAAACAGAGAAATCCCCTATGGGGCCCGGAGTGATGTACTGGCTTAGCCTCCCCCCACCCCCAAAAGAGCCTGCGTGAAAGATAGAAGAGAGGTATGGAAATAAACTTTTTTGTCATTTTACCATGTATATTATTATTATTAATTACACAAAATGACAATGAGTGGATCTGTCACGGTCTGCCAGACACAATCTGGGTGTATGGTGTTTTAGGATTAAAGGGAAAAGGCTGGGTGAATCACATACAAACATACACACGTAACAGCGTGAAAGGAATGTGAAACGCGTATGTAACAGATTGTTACTACACGGGACACAGGCAGGCTTCTCTCTGAGTGCTCTGTGATCAATACA
Organism: Achatina immaculata; assembly: GCA_009760885.1. Classification (NCBI taxonomy): domain Eukaryota; kingdom Metazoa; phylum Mollusca; class Gastropoda; order Stylommatophora; family Achatinidae; genus Lissachatina; species Lissachatina immaculata. The sequence continues at coordinate 40,307,733 of CM019716.1, forward strand.
CGTAGGCCCCGATGTTACATTTGTCTTCTTCTTCTTTTTGTTGTTGTTGCTTCTTCTTCTTCTTCTTCTTCTACATCTTCCTTATGTTATTAATTTTGTTCTTTTTCTATGTTTATGTTATCCCAATAACGACTTCTTATATTTCTTTATTTGTGCTTGTGAGATAATAATAATAATAATAATAATAAAAGAACCTGGATATATTAACTCCCTGTTAAAAAAAAGATTAGCACAGTTTATAAATGTCCTTTTTTCTGTGACAGTTTCTAACAGGACAGAGTTGTTTTTTCACCGAATTAAGCGTGACAAAAAGCAGGCAAGTGGGCCATTACAAACAGTCAAATGTCAGAAATATTAAAACGGTCAAAGAGCGACTGAGAATCGAACCCGGACTCACTGAAGAAGAGTAATCTTAATCATTTGAGCCCAATGAACTAAACCTCTTTGGAGTGAAATAATCTGGATGTTGCCCACTGCTGCAGACAGTTGTAAAGCGATCCTAAAGTTCTAGATCTTACTTAGACACTGGATGACCCAGAGGGGGTGGGGGGAGAAGAAAAAAAAGGGGATGGGGTGGGGAAATGAAGGAGTGGGCTGTGTGTATTGAAGGAAAAAAGAGTTGATCATGTGAAGAAAGAAAGAACGAAAGACGGAAGGAGGGCAAACATATGAGGGATTTCTGGTATGTTTGTCACTACAATTCTGATTTTAATTCATTCATAATGAACAAACAAAACTTGTACCAATAATAGACGTATCAGAGGTACAAACAAAACTTGTACCAATAAAAGAGGTATCAGCAGAACAAACACAACTTGTACCAATAATAGAGGTATCAGCAGAACAAACAAAACTTGTACCAATAATAGAGGTATTAGCAGAACAAACAAAATTTGTACCAATAATAGAAGTATCACCGGAACAAACAAAATTTGTACCAATAATAGCAGTATCACCGGAACAAACAAAATTTGTACCAATAATAGAGGTATCAGCGGAACAAACAAAACTTGTACCAATAATAGAGGTATCACCAGAACAAACAAAACTTGTACCAATAATAGAGGTATCACCAGAACAAACAAAACTTGTACCAATAATAGAGGTATCACCGGAACAAAAAAAACTTGTACCAATAATAGAGGCGTCAGTGGAACAAACAAAACTTGTGTCAATAACAGAAGCATGAGCGGAACAAACAAAATGTGTTCAAATAATACAGGAATTACTGGAACAAATAAAAATTGTACTAATAATTCAGGCATTAGTGGAACAAATAAAAATTGTACTAATAATTCAGGCATTAGTGGAACAAATAAAAATTGTACCAATAAATTATAAAGCAGTGAGACAAGCAAAAACTGTATGAATAATGTAAAAAAAAAAACTGTACAAATAAGGGAGCTATTGAATAGTTAGTAATTCATTTATATCGTACTTCACTTCTGCTGAACTCATAAACATAATAAAACCAATCGGAGCTAGTTTACGTGATCCACAAACGAAAGTTAACACGCCTGACAATCCACCCTGAGAACTAAAGAACTGAAGAGTTCACAACAACAACAAAACCAGACTGAAAAGAACCAGCTTCAACCATCTGACAACACAGCTGCAGCAACACTATAAAGATTTTCTTCCTACCTCTCACAAAGAAACTGAACCACTCCAAATTATGGAGGAGCACAATCACTGTGAAAAGATAACTGTCCTCACAGAGGTACCAGGCATACACAAAAAGGACTAGCTAACAACACTTCAGAAGAAGACACTGACCCAGGAGTTGACTGACAGCAAATACAAAGCAGCAGAGTGGTCTGCAGAAAGAGTGGAGGCGGGGATGTTATGTCTATCGTAAGACAGACAGACGGTAGACAAACCAAAAAGGCTTTCGTGACAGGAAAGATTTCCTCCAACTACAGGGCAGAAACAACAGCCTTCTTTGAAGCCCTTAGAACACTTAAAGCAGAAAACCAGCAGCCATCACACAAAGTAGCCTTCTTCACAGACTACAGGGCATTTCTGGAATAACCAAAAACAACAAACAACCCACAGGCAAACATACAGGAAATCACAACAGAACCGAAGCACTTTACACAGTCAACAACCGTGGCCCTACAATGGGTACCATCCCACAGTGGAACAGCTGGCAATGAAATAGCTGACACCCTATCCAAAACTCGCAGCAATCAAGAACAAACAAATCATCCAGTAAACTACCAAGAGGTGGAAACTATAATCAATAACCAATGCAGATCTGGATGGAAGCAACGACTGAAGTCCAACAACGAACTAGATCCAACACACCAACTACAAAGATATCAGCAAACCATCCTCTTCCGCCTAAGAACAGGCCACTGCGGACTACTGAGCCACCTACATAATGTCTCTTACAGACATGCGGTACTGGAGTCCAGACTCCAGAACATATCCTTCAAGAGTGCCCAAACCATGCAGACCTGAGGCGTGAGACATGGCCAGAGAACACAAGCTTGGGGCAAAAGTTTTGGAGCTCCTATCAGAATCTGGAGAGGACTGCGGGCTCTGCCATGTGGACAGAGATCAGGATCTGGAGAGAACTGCGGGCTTTGCCATGTGGACAGGGATCAGGATCTGGAGAGAACTGCGGGCTTTGCTATGTGGACAGGGATCTGGATCTGGTGTGACCAACAACCTCGAACGCAGAAGAACAGCCAACTTACGAACTTTACCACTCACAGTAAATAGATGGATTCATCAGCAACTGAGAACGGGAAACAAAAATAAATAGAGCAGGAACAAAACATACATTATGCACACATGTGAGAATATTGATAGATGCAGACACTTCAAAGGGTGGGGTAGGGGTGGGAGGTGGGAAGAGAATAGGAAACTTCAAAGGAAGAAAGGCTTGTGATGTCTGTCGACAGGTGCTGTATGTTGTCCACAAATGTTTCTGTGTAGGAAGATTGCTAAGGCAATTTAGAGAAAAGTATGGGGCGGGGGGAGCTATGTACTGCAGAACTCACTTCCATGAATATCATGAATACTGTTAGCAGAAGATTTCGTTTGAAAGGAATTATTGATACAAATATTTACAATAATTAACAGTTTTATTTTCTTTTTCTTTAACGCGGAAAAAAAAACAAAACAACAACAGCAACATATATTTGACAGGAACACACAAATTGGTAACATTTAAAACTGGAATATGGTGCAACAGTTGCAAAATAGATCGAAGGGCGGTAAATCGAGTCATGATTCACGTCTGCTCTGATGGCTCGCTCGTTAATTTAAAATTATCATGTAAGAAGCTTAATCCCACACTACCTGTGGAAAATATTATGTTGTGGAAGATCAAATTTAATCAATTAAAAAAAAAAGCTGTGGGAAAATACAGGAAACTATTAATAGTATATGCACAGCTAGAGAGACAACGAGAATCTTACTACATGTTTTTCTTGATCGGTGCGTCTTCTTTTTATATTTAGTATCTTACTATCTTACTATCAGGCGTGATACTGACCACATCACACTTTCATGTACCGGAGGTCTTTGAAATACGGGCCTAGCACTGCATCCCTAATATGCATTAACGGCATGGAAATGGGGATTTTACCTTTACCTTTCTATATCACGTGTAGGCAGATCTATCCATTTTAGTAACTTGCCATATCACACATCTCTACCACATATCTATTTTAGTATTTAACTGTAGTACACTTATTTATCACAGATGTATTTTTAGCATTTTACAGTAATACATACATCATATATATTTGTATATTTTAGTATGTTACTATACAGTTTGCGGATAATGCAACATTGTGTCTGATTCGCTGCATCGGGATATAGCTCTGTGTGAAGAAGAAAGTCTCATTAATAGATTTACATGTTGAAAGTTCATGTGGTAAATCGTTCTTTCAAGGCAGCCGTGAATGGCCAACTGGGAAACCTATATCTCAGACAGGACTGTCAGCACACAACCAACAAGCGTGTTGGAACGTTATGTGTATTTTTCTTACTATACATGTGTCGTAATATATTATGGGGGGAAAAGTCGTATTTCCATGTCTTTTCCCTTCTCTTTTCACGGGATTTCTATATTTGGAATGCGTGGTCTCTGCATAACTTAGTGCAAGAAAAAGTCAATGGCCAAGGAAGCCAAGAGATGCAACGTTATAACAAAGCTGAAATATGCCGTTGTAACAAAACTGAAATATGTCGTTATAACAAAACTGAAATATGTCGTTATAACGAAACTGAAATATGTCGTTATAACAAAGCTGAAATATGTCGTTATAACAAAACTGAAATATGTCGTTATAACAAAACTGAAATATGTCGTTATAACAAAACTGAAATATGCCGTTATAACAAAGCTGAAATATGTCGTTATAACAAAGCTGAAATATGTCGTTATAACAAAGCTGAAATATGTCGTTGTAACAAAGCTGAGATATGAGGGGTGATTGATAAGTTCTCGGCATAAGGTATAAACGTCTTGGAGCTGATCACAAACGAGAGCATCTTAACATATCAAGAGACAATCTAAAGCCATCCACCTTTGTGTTTTCATTAGCAATGATCCACAGTATGCTATATAATTTACAATAATGTAACATATATATATATATCACTCTCGTCTTTCAGTGCCCAAAATATATTGGGCTGATAGTAGCAAGAGACATCCTCTTGTCTTTCCTTCCCTATCTTCTTCATTGTCTCCCATGTCAGTTCTTCCCTATCTTCTTCATTGTCTCCCATGTCAGTTCTTCCCTATCTTCTTCACTGTCTCCCATGTCAGTTCTTCCCTATCTTCTTCATTGTCTCCCATGTCAGTTCTTCCCTATCTTCTTCATTGTATCCCTTGTCAGTCCTTCCCTATCTTCTTCATTGTATCCCTTGTCAGTCCTTCCCTATCTTCTTCATTGTCTCCCATGTCAGTCATTCCCTATCTATCTTCTTCATTGTCTCCCATGTCAGTACTTCCCTATCTATCTTCTTGATTGTCTCCCATGTCAGTCTTCCCTATCTATCTTCTTGATTGTCTCCCATGTCAGTCTTCCCTATCTATCTTCTTGATTGTCTCCCATGTCAGTCTTCCCTATCTATCTTCTTGATTGTCTCCCATGTCAGTACTTCCCTATCTATCTTCTTGATTGTCACCCATGTCAGTTCTTAGTCTACCAGCACTCTCTCTGCTGTAAGTATCCATGTCTCTGGGTCGTCCCGCAATTTGTACATATTATCCACTTTTACAATTATTACTTCTATTTTTTTAGTTGTTCACTAGTTTGTTGTTCTCTCTCTCTCTCTCTGAACCTTAAGTGCCCAGGGCACACGGGGCTTCCGCAAGGGTTTTCCAGAAATGCCTGTCCTTCTCCTTTTTTTCTGCTCTTGCCCACGTGAGCCCTCTATTGCTCAACATCCTTTCTGTTGTTCTTCTCAATGTTTCTTTTGGTCTACCCTTACTTCTGCTCCCCTGTGGCGTCCATCTTAGTGCTATTTTGGTAGTGAGTTGTCAGTCATTCGTAGCACGTGTCCCAACCATCGCCAGCGTCTTTCCTCAATAATTGTTGTCAGTGGTTTCATCTGCATTTCTGCTAATAAGATGTTATGTCTTATGGTGTTTGGCCAAAATATTTTTCTAATTCTTCGTAAACATTTAGTCTGGAAAGAATTCAACTTGTTTTCTATGGTTTTGGTGATTTTCCAGCATTCACTTCCATGGAGTAGTACACTTAGAACATTACTCTTAAATATCCTGATTTTCATATTTATGCTTAGTCTTTTTTTTTATTTCCATATAGTCTGCAGTATTGCAAAAGCCTGGTTTGCTCTAGTAAGTCTGCTGTTGATGTCCTCTGTGCTATCTCCATTTTCTACTACTCTGCTGCCAAGGTATACAAATTCGTTGACCTCCTCCACTAACTTGTTATCTACTCTGAGTACATTTCTGTTGTTCACATTTTGCTTCATTAACTTTGTCTTTCCTACGTTGATGTTTAGTCCTATGTTGTTTGCATTCTGAGTTAGCTTGTTTATTTTATCTTGCATATCTTTGTGACTGCTTGATAATAGACAAATGTCGTCCGCAAAGTCAAGGTCCTCCAGCACTGTGTCAAGGGTCCATTGTAATCCTCTGCGTTTGTCTGATGTTGCCTCCTTCATTAACCAGTCTACTGCCAAGATAAATAATGTTGGTGATAGTACACATCCCTGTTTCACTCCTGTTTGTACCCTAAAGCTGCTGGAGGTATGTTTTCCACAGATAACTTTGCACTGAAAACCCTCGTATAGGGCTTTGATTACATTAACTATTTTATGGGGGAGGCCATGCCATCTTAGGATTTTCCACAGTGCATCTCTGTTGACACTGTCAAAGGCTTTCTCAAAATCTATGAATAATGCATATGTTGTGCTATGCCACTCATTTGCCTGTTCTAATATTTGTCTAAGTACAAATATGTGGTCTATGCATGATCTTCCTTTCCTAAATCCTGCCTGCTCTTTCCGAAGTTTTTCCTCAAGTGTTGGTACAATTCTGTTGATGATTATTCTGCAAAATACTTTACTGGTGAGTGGCAGTAGGGTAATGCCTCTCCAGTTCCCGCAATCTCTGAGGTCACCTTTCTTTGGTAGTTTTACTATAAGCCCAGTTTTCCACTCCTCTGGGGCTTTTTCTTGATCCCAAATTTGTTGTAATATCCGGCAAAGTTGTTTTGGTGTTTCTGTTTCTTCTGCTTTCAACATCTCAGCAGTCACTTCATCTTCACCTGGTGCCCTGTCTGAGTTTAGCATCTTTATCGCCTCCTTTACTTCATTTATTGTTATTGGTCCTGTATTGATGTTTAGTTCCGTTTTTGCTTCAGGTATGTCCATTGTTTGTGTTGCTTGTGTTCTGTTTAGTAGGGTGTTAAAGTGTTCCCGCCATCTTTCAATTTTTTCTCTTTCTCCACTGACCAGTTGTCCATTTTGTGTTCTTACTGCACTTTCACATCTTGTGTTGAAGTTACCTGTCATCTGCTTTGTGATTTTATATATGGTTTTCATGTCATGTGTATATGCTGCTTTCTCTGCTGTTTCTGCTAAGTTGTCATAATATTGACGTTTATCTTGACGGCATGATTCCTTCACTTCTTTGTCTTTTTGTGCATAATTACTTAAAACTCGTTCTTTAAGCCGTTGTGATTTGGTGTTCAGTAATTTTTTCTTGATTTCTTTTCTTTGCTCTGTCTTCTCCCATGTGGTCTCGCTTATCCATTCCTCTTTTCTCTTTTTCCGATATCCCAGCACCTCTTTTGCTGTTTCCTGTAGTGTTTTATTGAACTCTAATATGGACATTTCTGCTTCGTCTTGTAGGACACTGAAGCGGCTCTTAAGTACTATTGAGAATTCATTTCTTGCTTGCTGGTCTATCAGTTTTCTTGCATCAAAATGTATCTTTCTGTGTTCTCCGATTTTGGCTTTCCTTAATTTTAGTTTTATTTTTGCTACCAGAAGGTTGTGATCACTTCCTACATCTGCTCCTTTCCTTGCTCGCACATCTTGTAGTGACCGTTTCCACTTGTTTATTTGTATGTGATCGATCTGGTTTTCTGTAGTTTTATCTGGTGACCTCCAAGTCACCTTATGGATGTTTTTGTGTTGGAAAATTGTCCCTCCGATGGTCATCATGTTTTCTTCACAGAAACTGCACAGTCTTTCTCCATTTTCATTTATTTCTCCGATTCCTTCTCTTCCCATGATTCTTCTTCTATATTCATTTCCTTCACCTACTTTTGCATTGAAGTCGCCCAAGATGAGTAGCATATCATGCTTGGGTATTGTTTCTACTGTTGCTTGGAGGCTGTTGCAAAAATCTTCTTTTAATTCCTCTTCAGCTGCTTCTGTTGGTGCATAACAAACTATAATAGACAGCTTCGTGAATCTTGAGTTGAACCGTGCATATAATAATCTCTCATTTATTATCTCCCATGTCAGTCATTCCCTATCTATCTTCTTGATTGTCTCCCATATCAGTCCTTCCCTGTCTATCTTCTTGATTGTCTCCCATGTCAGTCCTTCCCTATCTATCTTCTTGATTGTCGCCCATGTCAGTTCTTAGTCTACCAGCACTCTCTCTGCTGTTAGTATCCATGTCTCTGTGGGTCGTCCCGCAATTTGTACATATTATCCGCTTTTATATTACTTCTATTTTTTTAGTTGTTCACTAGTTTGTTGTTCAACGGTGATAAAATTTGAAGTATTATAAAATAACTTTTTTTTTTCCTATTCTACAAAATAATTCTGCACCTACAATTTTCTGAAACTGCAACAAATGTTGGATAACACCACAACATCTGAGCGTGACGGTAACTGATCCAGCCAGAGCCAAGAACATAAAGAACACACAGAGGGAAGATTATTTTGTAATAAAAAAAATGTCCAAAATGATCTGCATAACTGATAAAATTAGATAATTAATCCGTAACTCTCAAAGAAAAAGGCCACACATATGGTCCCTTTATGGCATCACTATGCTGACTTAAACAGGCGTCACGTGTCACAGAATACACCGCCTCCCCTATCGCGCCTACCAGCCAGGCTGTTATAGAGGGCTTCAAGGGGTAAAAACTTCACCAGAATGATCAGACATGAAAGGGACATATCTGCCGTTATTCCTCTCACAAGAAGCAAACCATAGGCAGCAACTAAATATGTCTCCGGCTAGTCCTTGCCATTCGTTCTAATTGAAGTCTTATTTCTTTCATAAACTTTAAAGTGGCTTTCTGATGCCCAAAATGTTTCTGTCTCATGCCATGAGTCATAGACCAAATGGCAGTTACGTCTTATGGGACAATGTTTAGAAAATGTAGGATTTTTATCTGAGCAGAGACAGAAAGACCATATAGAATTTCTCCCTAATGATACATATTATCATCGGAACGTATGAATATTATCTCTTGGTAGAGGATAAAGCCATATAGTAAAGTTCACTTCTAGGCGGTTGGATAAAGACCATGTACCAATTCTATGTCACGGTAGAAAGTGTGGGTCAGGTAGCAATTTCATGTCACAGTAGACAGTAGGTCATATCAAAGTAGACGGCTTAGATCATGTAGCAATTCTTTGTCACAGTAGATGGTGTAAGTTATGTAACACTTTCATGTCACGGTAGATAGTGCAGGTCATACAGTAATATCATGTCGATGTAGATATTTTAGGACATGTAGCGTTACATTGCCATGGTAAACAGACTAGGTCATATAGCAATTCTGTGTCACGGTAGACAATATAAACCATGCAGTATGTCATGGTAGACAATATAGGACACCCAGCATGTCATGGTAGACAATATAGGACACCCAGCATGTCATAATAGACATTATAGGACACCTAACATGTCATGATAGACAATATAGGACACCCATCATGTCATTATAGACAATATAGGCCACCCAGCATGTCATGATAAACAATATAGGCCACCCAGCATGTCATGATAGACAATATAGGCCACCCAGCATGTCATGATAGACAATCCATGCAGTATGTCATGGTAGACAATATAGGACACCCAGCATGTCATGGTAGACAATATAGGACACCCAGCATGTCATAATAGACATTATAGGACACCTAACATGTCATGATAGACAATATAGGACACCCATCATGTCATTATAGACAATATAGGCCACCCAGCATGTCATGATAAACAATATAGGCCACCCAGCATGTCATGATAGACAATATAGGCCACCCAGCATGTCATGATAGACAATCCACCCAGCATGTCATGATAGACAATATAGGCCACCCAGCATGTCATGATAGACAATATAGGCCACCCAGCATGTCAGGATAGACAATATAGGCCACCCAGCATGTCATGATAGACAATATAGGACACCCAGCATGTCACGATAGACAATATAGGCCACCCAGCATGTCATGATAGACAATATAGGCCACCCAGCATGTCATGGTAAACAATATAGGACACCCAGCATGTCATGGTAAACAATATAGGCCACTCAGCATGTCATTATAGACAATATAGGACACCCAGCATGTCATGGTAGACAATATAGGACACCAAGCATGTCATGGTAAACAATATAGGACACCAAGCATGTCATGGTAGACAATATAGGACACCAAGCATGTCATGGTAGACAATATAGGACACCTAGCATGTCATGGTAGACAATATAGGACACCAAGCATGTCATGGTAAACAATATAGAACACCAAGCATGTCAAGGTAAACAATATAGGACACCAAGCATGTCATGGTAAACAATATAGGCCACTCTCGCGACAAGGGCGATAATTTTAGATGAAACAATCTACAAGTCTCTTAATCACACCGACACAACTATACAATCTCTAATTATGTCACAGAGCCACTATGCCACACAATTACTAATTATGCCACACAATCACTAATTATGCCACACAATCACTAATTATGCCACACAATCACTAATTCTGCTTGTATAATGCTTAATTTAGCTGTACTTACGTTTGGGTACTGGCAGACTTTTTGACACTGCACAAACGCTCCGAGTGCTCTCTATCCGTCTCCAGGGCTCCAGTGAGCTCCTGCCGATCGCGGACACGGTCCTGCTTGAGCAGTTTCGTGGGCAGTTCCTTGCCAGGTGATGAGCGGGAGTCTAAGGAGGATCCCGAGGCGCTCCCGCTATAGAAGGAATCTAGAAAAGATGGACGAACAAGAACTCTTGAGCTTGTTGAAATGATGATGGCAGCGGGTAGTGTTAAACGGTGTTTGGTCAATAATAAAATATAATAATAATATTAATAATAATAACTGCATGTTTGTGTTTGGTGCTGACGTGTTGCACATCCACAATAATTATTTTCTGAGAACAAATATTGTGGATGACGGAGACGCAATGGACGATGCAGGCACAATGGATGATGAAGGCGCAATGGATGATGGAGACACAGTGGGTGATGGAGACACCGTGGATGATGGAGACAGTGGATGATGGAGACAAAGTGGATGATGGAGACAGTGTATGATGGAGACACTGTGGATGATGGAGACAGTGTATGATGGAGACTGTGTATGATGGAGACACTGTGGATGATGGAGACACTGCGGATGATGGAGACAGTGTATGATGGAGACACTGTGGATGATGGAGACAGTGTATGATGGAGACACTGTGGATGATGGAGACAGTGGATGATGGAAGCACAAAGGATGATGGAGACACTGTGAATGATGAAGGCAAAAGGGATGATAGAAACATTGTAGATGATGGAGACGCAATAGATTATTAAAACACAATGGATGATGGAAACACAATGGATGACGGAGACATAATGTATAATGAAGACACTGTGGATAATGGAAATACTCTGGATGCAGACACAATGGATTATGGAGACATAATGGATTATGGATACACAGTGGATGATGGAAACACTGTGGATGATGGGGACATAGTGGATAATGAAGACACTGTGGATGATGAAGACAAAGGTTAGACATAGGAAGGCCAGAAACAAAATTCTTAAAGATCGAGAAGCAAGTAGGCGACAAAACTGGCGAGAGCTGTTCAGACATGATGTATGTTCTGTAGCCAATGTCAGATAGTATCACTTAGATAAAGACACAATTTGTTCTACAGCTTATATACAGTAAGGATTTGATGGTGGACTCTCAGCTCGGGTCTACAGTTTGGCCAGCTCTTCCTGGCCTGGACTAAGATGTTGGATACCACGAGTTACAGCGTAGCAAGAGAAGAGCTGCCGTGAATAATCTCTTACAACACGTAGGCAAGTAGCTAGTGGCTCTATTCTGTTTGCACGGAGTAGATTCAAGCGACGTATAGACTTTACATGTCCGTGTTTCCAGCTTACTATCAGCATTGGGAGCAGGGAATTCTGGGAAAGCATAATAGCCAACGCCGGTTGCCAGGGAAACAGATAGGTAGGTGTCCATGTCTGGTCACAGATCTGCTTTGTGTTCACAAAATATCAGTTTTACAGAACAAACACGTACGTTATTTGATGTGTTGGTCCAGATTTTTAATGTACCAATCCTATACTTATTTCAGTGGCATCTGCTGTACATTTCTTTTAAAACTGAAACTATACCTAGTTAATATTCTATCGGAGTCATTAACGTAGGATAAGGTTCCACACAAGAAATTTGCTGCCTGAGCCGAGCGAGATATCAGCACGGTTGAGAATTGTGACTTAATTTTTGTCTATTTTGGCGATTTACTTGCTTGAATACAAAGTGCATCATAAACTGAGTAGCTGTCGTGATGTATCTCAGGGATGGCCTACTTTGTTAAGATCTAGAGCCACATACGATAAACGTGATGGCTGGGGGTGGCAAGATATGAAGAATTATCAGGTTTTTACTGTTATTTCCACATTTTATTTTTTAAAAATTAGACAAATATTAAAATGCATTCACTTAATAATATTACTTTATTGTCAGTACGAATTTGAACTTCTGCTGATTCCCCAAAATAATTCATCTATATTCAATACTTATCTGAATTTCTTTAATTCTTCATTCAAATTTTGCTATAATATTTATTATTTAAATTCTTAATTATTTGTCCACAGTGAACATTAAGCTTAGACTTTAATCCAGTGGACTCTCAGTTTAACCCGGTTAATAATTATTCATCTTGAAAATCTTTTTATATTAACCGTGAAAAAAAGATAAGTTAGGGTGACGTCAATATGTTTCCGCAAGCATATAATACATGCGGTCGCAGTAAATAGTGTAGGTCATGCAAAAAATTCATGTCACAGTAGACAGTAGAGGTCATGTAGCAATTTCATGTCACAGTAGACAATGTGACAGTAGACGGCACAAATCATGTAGCATTTCTGTGTCACAGTAGATGACATAGGTCATGCAGCAGTTCCGTGTCACGGTAGATATTTGAGTATGTGGCTGGCAAGTCGTGGTTTGGCCACCCCTGGCATGTGCTAGTAAACAGCGCTGACAGTACAGAAAGAAAACAACAAAGATCTGAGTATGTGGCCGGCAAGTCATGGTTTGGCCACCCCTGGCATGTGCTAGTAAACAGCGCTGACAGTACAGAAAGGAAACAACAAAGATCTGACCACGTGGCCGGCAAGTCGTGGTTTGGCCACACCTGGTATGTGCTCGTAAACAGTGCTGACAGTACAGAAAGGAAAAAAAAAAAAAACCAAAGCAATGCTTGAAAACAGTCAAGACAAGCATTATCATGGCCTTGTATAGGTCGAAGCTTATGCAAGGGAGAGGACGGACCGTTGGGATCGAAAGAAAACACAAATCAGATAGCACGACCACTGGTCCAGCTACCGGAGGCACCTGATCTGAAGATAGAAGACGAGACACAGAGCATATAGCAAACATTATATCCCTCTTCCTCCCTGATGCCCTATTGTCGTAAATGGTTTACTCTACCTGTTTCAACTTCTGATACGAAATTCTTGTTGAAGCGCTTGATATGAAGCCCTCGTCCTAATCTTTCGATAAGATACATTCATTACATCCGTTTGATATAGCACACCTTCTCAAAGACCTTCACCAGGGAATCTGTAGTAAAGATCTCCATGGTTCACCTTCTAAACTAATCTAAACTACTCAGCCACAAAACATATGGAACAGATTTTTGTCTAAATGCAGACAAACCTATCCTAGTTTTGAGGAGGAATGTTATAAGAGGCAACATCGCACTGAATCAGCTTGCACACATATGAAGTTATCACACTAAATCAAATTTCACATCTTGAAAGTTATCACATTAAATCGACTTTCACATTTTTAACGCTGTCATATAAATCACTTATCACGTCTTTAAAACTTTCAACGTGGAAGAACTGCACCTAGATCCAACGATAAAAGGGATCAGTTGAGGAAAAGTAACAGCAAGAGGAAGACAAGGTTATAGGACAAAAACAACAAATGGAAAGTAACAGCAAGAGGAAGACAAGGTTATAGGACAAAAACAACAAATAGAAAGTAACAACAAGAGGAAGACAAGGTTATAGGACAAAAACAACAAATAGAAAGTAACAACAAGAGGAAGACAAGGTTATAGGACAACAACAACAAATAGAAAGTAACAACAAGAGGAAGACAAGGTTATAGGACAACAACAACAAATAGAAAGTAACAACAAGAGGAAGACAAGGCTGTAGAAGGACAGCATCAATAAATGGAAAGTAACAGCAAGAGGAAGGCAATGTTATAGAAGGACAACATCAACAAATGGAAAGTAACAGCAAGAGGAAGACAAGGTTATAGGACAGCTTCAATACATGGAGAGATTTCTGCAAGGTTGAATGCAATGTGAGAACAAGGAACAGAGAAATCTGAAGAGCCAATGCAGCCAACTTTTCCTGAGGAGATAGCACAAGATGATGATGAGTTCGCCTTAAATAGTGTTAGATCTAGCGCTCTTGAGATCAAATGTGAACAAAATTCTCACCAGAATTCTCGAATGTGAAATGTTCTGGGAGTGTCCACGTTAAGGGAACCAGTGCAGGCTGATGTCCATGCAGAGGAATACATTAGCAACGTTAGGTGTCTTGCCACGGGCACGGAGTACAATTCAAAGTTAGAAGCACGCATGCTGCTAATAGACACCATCCAATTACGCTTTAGCTGTCTCCACCCAGTAGTGGAATGCAGTCTAAACCCAAAGCGTGACCGATCTCGCTTCCACTGAAGTTTACTGTAGGTTGGAGAGTTTTTACAAACTGCTTTGGTCAAGGTAACATGAGATATTCCTTGATCTTCCGATGTTATGTTATTGCTACTGCTGTATCTCCAAAGAACTGAGAACAAGTTGTTCTTTTTTGAAACGCGTGCATCATATCGAGCTGAGAGTGAATTATGGCGGTTAGTGTGAACACAAGCATCATATCGAGCTGAGAGTGAATTATGGCGGTTAGTGTGAACACATGCATCATATCGAGCTGATAGTGAATTATGGTGGTTAGTATGAACACAAGCATCATATCGAGCTGAGAGTGAATTATGGCGGTTAGTGTGAATACGTGCATCATATCGAGCTGAGAGTGAATTATGGCGGTTAGTGTGAACACAAGCATCATATCGAGCTGAGAGTGAATTATGGCGGTTAGTGTGAACACAAGCATCATAACAAGCTGAGAGTGAAGTATGAGGGTTAGTGTGAACACATGCATCATATCGAGCTGAGAGTGAATTATGGCGGTTAGTGTGAACACAAGCATCATAACAAGCTGAGAGTGAAGTATGAGGGTTAGTGTGAACACATGCATCATATCGAGCTGAGAGTGAATTATGGCGGTTAGTGTGAACATCCAAAGTGAACCAACAAAAGCACATTTTCTTCCATCGACGTTATCACTGTGGTGATCGCCGAAAGGTATATGAGGAAGAAGACAAGACAAGACAAGACAAAGTGATCACATTGAGATATCTGCCCCGATAAACAGACTGAGACTATCACTAGGGGTACGGACAGATGGGTGGGACAGCGTCTGTGGTAGCTCCTGTTGACTTCTGCGCCGTCACCCTAACACAGCCATGTTTGCTGCGCTTGCTCTTCCAGTCTGGCAAATGTCTTTCCTCGCATCCTCTGCACTGTTCTTGTTCTAATGCTATATGACCGAGTTCTTTGCTCTTACTTCCAGTGATGATAACAGTGACGATGATGATGATGATTATTTCTGTTTTGGCTTTCCTAATGCCACGTGGTGTATACAGCATGCCCGGACAACTTCCTCCAAAAGAGATGTGCCTTCTTCTTAGTTCCGCAACAAAACGGAAATCTTTACATGACAAGTCGTTTCACTGTCAGTCTGGTTGCTCCTACGCCTCATCCTTTAAAAAAAACTAGTACAAGACATTCTCAGCACTTGATCTATCCATCTTCTTATCTGTTTTGTATTTATCTGTTCATCTGTTCTCTCTCAAAACGTAGTTGTCTTATCACATTTATCATTTTATTGTCTTATTTATTTTCGTTGTGTTTAAAAACAGAATGGAAGTTGAGATCAAAGATGGTTGTACTGGAAGAATACCGCACATTTATCAGCACACTAGAGCTGGTCAAGACCCTACCTCACCCTCCCAGTGCTGTTCCTTCAAACAGGCTGTTCTGTTATTTTATCCTCACTAGCAGGGTAGAAATCAATGTGATTTCCACGGTGGTGGAGCCTGAGAAGTGGTTTACTAGTTAAAATACTTCAGGGAGTCGAGCAAAGTTCAGCTCAATAGTTCCTATCCGATTAGACAGCTGAATTCACTATTGCCAAGGACTAGACAACTGAATTCACTATCGTCAAGGATTAGACAGCTGAATTCACTATCGTCAAGGACTAGACAGCTGAATTCACTATCGCCAAGGATTCGTCTAAGTACTGAACCCTACAGTTACAGGGGACCAACAACTACAGAAACAATTACAACAATAACAACTATAGCAACAATAACAACTATAGCAACAACAACACCAACATTAATGTTTGGCATATATATAAAAGCCCTGTTGTTATATCAATGTATACGTTTTTGACGTAATCTCATTCATCCTTCACAGACGGGCAGTTAAGCGTGGAACGAGAACGAAGACTCGTGTTACACTCCTGAAAGAAGTGTCAAAGGGCGTGAACATCCACAGACGACATGGAGAAGGGAGTGCCAATGTTCCGCCACAAGATCTTCAAGAACTGCCTAAGACCTGTTGAGTTTATGGCGCGTCATGTACCAACATCAGGTGCATTTAAAACAGTAATAACAACCAAGAGTCACCTAGAAACGGATACTTTATTATCATTTTTCTTTCTTTTCCCAGTTGGTTGAGCAGAAATCCTCAAGAAACGTGTAGCAGGCGTACCCGATAGACACGGGGTCACAACGCGTCATTTCGAACAATAACACGGCCTTTTCTTCAGTATAGAAAATAAAGTAAGCAAAGAATTTTTTAAAAATTGTAGGTAGTTATAGAAGATCATGTTTCAACTCCATCCGTTTGGCGTTTGCTTTTTGTAATTCAAGTTTGAATGAATTTGTTTAGCAATACAAGCCGTGGTACATGGCCCATGACGACGTGAAGTTAAAAAAAAAAAACGTCATGTAATGGGTTTTGTATGCGAATAAGGAGTGCATTAATCCGCTGTACGTACTGGATTTTTTTTTTCCTTTTGGAGATGTTACTAGTTTTGAGCGAACTTATCTTGAAAATCATCACCATCTTTAGCCATCACATCAGGGAAAATTGACCATCTCCTGCTTATATTACTTCAACGATGTATTACTGCTTGGTCATCTCCTAAAGTTGGCAACCCTTCTGTATTGCTGTCTCACACTTGATCTTTTTCCTTTCATTATGTTCCTTCAAATATGGTTTTCACTATAGCACAGGTATTATGTCAAATGGGTACTGTCAAAATATTCTGATGTTCTGGGACTCAGCAAACGTCCTGAGTAAATTCTTCTTATAATTTCTGTTTCTTTCCTGTCTTTTACAAGTGTATACACCGCGTCTTTATGTATGGCCATATTTCAAGAGTCTTAAATTATCTTTCTCATTTTTTTGTTTCCGGTCGAAACCATACAAGAGTTGGGTATACTTACCATTTAGTCACATTCAAACTTCAATTCTTATCATTTAGCCACTTTACACTTCAGTTCTTATCATTTAGCCACTTTCAACTTCAGTTCTTATCATTTAACCACTTTCAACTTCAGTTCTTAGCATTTAGCCACTTTCAACTTCAGTTCTTAGCATTTAACCAGTTTCTACTTCAGTTCTTAGCATTTAGCCACTTTCAACTTCAGTTGCTGTCATTTGTTCGGAAGTTAAAAGATCTTCGACATTCTTGTGAAGTTCTTATTCTCTTACAATTTCAACTTTCCATTTCCCATCGTCTGTTACTTTCTATCTTAGATATGTGATTATTGTGTGCTCCGCCCTGCGTTGAAATTTGTTATTCTCCAAGCAGTCTCTGTTATATGTTATATATTTCTGTTATATGTGCTACAGTTATGTTTGTGAACAAGGGAGCAATTCAAGATAGGAAACAGATGGAGAGAGATTCAATGCCACAGCAAGTCTGGGGTTGGCAGACAACAAAACATTGAGTTCCATTTCCACAAATGTTCCGAATTCAGAGCAGAAAGCAACTGACACTTTGTCCTATCTCTTGCTGACACTTTGTCCTATCTCTTGCTGGCACTTTGTCCTATCTCTTGCTGACATGTTGTCCTATCTCTTGCTGACACTTTGTCCTATCTCTTCCTGACAATTTGTCCTATCTCTTGCTGACACTTTGTCCTATCTCTTGCTGACGCTTTGTCCTATCTCTTGCTGACACTTTGTCCTATCTCTTGCTGACACTTTGTCCTATCTCTTGCTGACACTTTGTCCTATCTCTTGCTGACACTTTGTCCTATCTCTTGCTGACGCTTTGTCCTATCTCTTGCTGGCACTTTGTCCTATCTCTTGCTGGCACTTTGTCCTATCTCTTGCTGACACTTTGTCCTATCTCTTGCTGACACGTTGTCCTATCTCTTGCTGATGACATGGCTCCTCTTTGAGAAGGACAGGAGCTGGAACAAGGTTTATGGAGACACAGACACACCAGAGTCTTAACTAACAGTGAAGATGTAAGGAGTCTTAACTAACAGTGAAGATGTAAGGAGTCTTAACTAACAGTGAAGATGTAAGGAGTCTTAACTAACAGTGAAGATGTAAGGAGTCTTAACTAACAGTGAAGATGTAAGGAGTCTTAACTAACAGTGAAGATGTAAAGAGTCTTAACTAACAGTGAAGATGTAAGGAGTCTTAACTAACAGTGAAGATGTGAGGAGTCTTAACTAACAGTGAAGATGTAAGGAGTCTTAACTAACAGTGAAGATGTAAGGAGTCTTAACTAACAGTGAAGATGTAAGGAGTCTTAACTAACAGTGAAGATGTAAGGAGTCTTAACTAACAGTGAAGATGTAAGGAGTTTTAACTAACAGTGAAGATGTAAGGAGTCTTAACTAACAGTGAAGAAGTAAGGAGTCTTAACTAACAGTGAAGATGTAAGGAGTCTTCTAGGATATTCTAACATTAATCCTATATCTTCTGTTTCTGTGACTGAGTTGCAACATTAATCCTATATCTTCTGTTTCTGTGACTGAGTTGCAACATTAATCCTATATCTTCTGTTTCTATGACTGAGTTGCAACATTAATCCTATATCTTCTGTTTCTGGGACAGAGTTATGGGAAAGAAAAGAGACAAAATAGAGGCTGAAACAGGACATGAAATGAAGCATTTTATGAAACAGGACATGAAATGAAGCATTTTATATTTCCCACTAAGAACCAGTGTCAGATGTATTCTATAAAGACAGAGCCGTAACAAATCTGCTATAAAAACATACAGAAACAAATTTGTTACAAGGTGTAAATGTGGCTACCTAAAACACTGCAAGGCGATGCGCACCAGAACTCCTTAAATTTACTGTGAACGCGTGGGGAAAAAAAAACAACATACAGCACATATCAAATCCAAAAGTTCTGGACTAAGTGTTAAGTTGGAAGCAAGTTAAAAAAAAAAAAAACCAGTCCTGTCTTTCACTTACCTAAATCTTATCCCGTAAATGACGCTATAAAAATGCCAGTTTGCCCTTCATTAAATATGAATTTGTCCTTTTTTTTCTTTAAAGAATAGACTTGTTTATGGCCACGAGTTTTGCAGATTGGCATATGTAGTACTTGTGGAATATCTTCGCAAAACCCAGTGCAGAACAATAACGTGTTTGGTGCGTGCTGGGAAGAATGAAAGATGGAGTGATGAAGGGCAGAATGTACGACGGGCCTGCGTGCCCAGTTCTTTACCCTTTAAAAATAAAGATTATTCCCAGTTCTTTGCCCTTTAAAAATAAAGATTATTCCCAGTTCTTTGCCCTTTAAAAATGAAGATTATTCCCAGTTCTTTGCCCTTTAAAAAAAAGATTATTCCCAGTTCTTTGCCCTTTAAAAATAAAGATTATTCCCAGTTCTTTGCCCTTTAAAAATAAAGATTATTCCCAGTTCTTTGCCCTTTAAAAATAAAGATTATTCCCAGTTCTTTGCCCTTTAAAAATAAAGATTATTCCCAGTTCTTTGCCCTTTAAAAATAAAGATTATTCCCAGTTCTTTGCCCTTTAAAAATAAAGATTATTCCCAGTTCTTTGCCCTTTAAAAATAAAGATTATTCCCAGTTCTTTGCCCTTTAAAAATAAGATTATTCCCAGTTCTTTGCCCTTTAAAAATAAAGATTATTCCCAGTTCTTTGCCCTTTAAAAATAAGATTATTCCCAGTTCTTTGCCATTTAAAAATAAAGATTATTCCCAGTTCTTTGCCCTTTAAAAATAAAGATTATTCCCAGTTCTTTGCCCTTTAAAAATAAAGATTATTCCCAGTTCTTTGCCCTTTAAAAATAAGATTATTCCCAGTTCTTTGCCCTTTAAAAATAAAGATTATTCCCAGTTCTTTGCCCTTTAAAAATAAAGATTATTCCCAGTTCTTTGCCCTTTAAAAATAAAGATTATTCCCAGTTCTTTGCCCTTTAAAAATAAAGATTATTCCCAGTTCTTTGCCCTTTAAAAATAAATTATTCCCAGTTCTTTGCCCTTTAAAAATAAAGATTATTCCCAGTTCTTTGCCCTTTAAAAATAAAGATTATTCCCAGTTCTTTGCCATTTAAAAATAAAGATTATTCCCAGTTCTTTGCCCTTTAAAAATAAAGATTATTCCCAGTTCTTTGCCCTTTAAAAATAAAGATTATTCCCAGTTCTTTGCCCTTTAAAAATAAAGATTATTCCCAGTTCTTTGCCCTTTAAAAATAAAGATTATTCCCAGTTCTTTGCCCTTTAAAAATAAAGATTATTCCCAGTTCTTTGCCCTTTAAAAATAAATTATTCCCAGTTCTTTGCCATTTAAAAATAAAGATTATTCCCAGTTCTTTGCCCTTTAAAAATAAAGATTATTCCCAGTTCTTTGCCCTTTAAAAATAAAGATTATTCCCAGTTCTTTGCCCTTTAAAAATAAAGATTATTCCCAGTTCTTTGCCCTTTAAAAATAAAGATTATTCCTTCATTCATTCCTCAAACACGGGAAATGCACAATGTGCATTCGTTTTGTGTAAGTGACTGCAAGCTTTCTTATGACCTAATGTTTATACTTTCTTGTGACCTAATGTTTATTATTTCCTGTGACCTAATGTTTATGCTTTCTTGTGACCTAATGTTTATGCTTGCTTGTGACCTAATGTTTAGACTTTCTTGTGACCTAATGTTTATGCTTGCTTGTGACCTAATGTTTAGACTTTCTTGTGACCTAATGTTTATGCTTTCTTTTGATCTAATGTTTATGCTTTTCTATGACCTAATGTTTATGCTTTCTTGTGACCTAATGTTTAGACTTTATTGTGGCCTAAATTTTCTTGCTTTCTTGTGACCTAATGTTTATGCTGTGAAGTCAGATTAGCCTCGGCAACGACAGCCTAACTTAAGAAACGTGCTCAGCAATGAGAAATACTGTACTCGTAGCTGTGTTTTTTCAGTTTGATGAGAAATAACCACCACCATCATCATCATCATCATCATCATCATCATTATGCCGCTGCAGTCTTGTCTACAGTCCTCGCTTTGATGATCTTGAAGGGCACGCGTTGTTCTGGACAGGGAGTGGGCTACAGCGACCTACTTAAGTTCAGGAGTCGAGCCAAGAAGAGACAGCTCCTTGGTTCTTTACTGTGCTATTATTAGATCAGATGTCGAAGAAGATGAAAGCAGAAACTTCACTGGGGCGCCTTTAGCTTATTAAAGACACAGTCTAGTCCATGTCAAAGGAGCAGCTTCTGTTCCCAGGCTTTATCTGGAGTCACTCTGGTGCTGGGGGGGGGGGAGGGGAAAGACCCTGTCCGATTTGGGAATCAACGACCTATATTTGACTTGTTGGAGTCCGGGTTCGCAAGCTACGGCTGGCCAAGACCCTTGTCCTAAATCTCCGTTGGTACTCCCCCAGTAAAAGCCCTAGCCTGGCTGACGGGGCGGGGATCGTCATAGTCCATATGGTCTTGGAGCCTGATAAAGAACCACTACAGCCCCTCTGCGTTTTAGCTCTACTTAGGGACTGAAAAACATAACCCCCTCCCAATCCGACACTATGCTGTGCCTCAACATCCTCAACGCATCAGCTGCAAAGTACACCAGTTTGCTTTTCCAGAGTATATATATATATATATATATAGAGAGAGAGAGAGAGAGAAAGAGAGAGAGAGAGAGAAAGAGAGAATATATATATATATAGAGAGAGATAAAGAGAGAATATATATATATAGAGAGAGAGAGAGAGAGAAAGAGAGAATATATATATATATATAGAGAGAGAAAGAGAGAATATATATATATATATATATATATATATAGAGAATATATAGCGAGAGAGAGAGAGAGAGAGAGAGAGAGAAGGATGTAACGAACTAATCAGGGGAAGGAATGACCGTTAATGTCGAGAGTCCGTTAAATAGATTGTAAGGGGAAGGGGTGAGGGAGGACCTTTTTAACATCGTTTTTTCTTAAATGTAGAAACGTGAATTAACACCGCCATATCGCTCTCGAACTTATACACAACTTAAGTGTTGATCTTGAGTAATCTCTGTGTGTTTTATAATCTCTGTGTGTTTTATAATCTCTGTGTGTTTTATAATCTCTGTGTGTTTTATAATCTCTGTGTGTTTTATAATATGTGTGTTTTATAATCTCTGTGTGTTTTATAATCTCTGTGTGTTTTATAATCCCTATGTGTTTTATAATCCCTGTGTGTTTTATAATCTCTGTGTGTTTTATAATCCCTATGTGTTTTATAATCCCTGTGTGTTTTATAATCTTTATGTATTTTATAATCCCTGTGTGTTTTATAATCTCTGTGTGTTTTATAATCTCTATGTGTTTTATAATCCCTGTGTGTTTTATAATCTTTATGTATTTTATAATCCCTGTGTATTTTATAATCTCTGTGTGTTTTATAATCTCTATGTGTTTTATAATCTCTGTGTGTTTTATAATCTCTGTGTGTTTTATAATCTCTATGTGTTTTATAATCCCTGTGTGTTTTATAATCCTCACTGGAGAGCTACATCTCAAGATATCAATACTGTAAAGAAATCTGCTGCCAGTTGAACTTTGGCCTCTACAGATACCATAAATTGTTTTTCTTACGCTGTAAAATTTACAGACCTGCTCTGTTGAGATGTCTTGTTCTAATTTCTCATTTAGCTCTAACTCCTCTGCCACAATTTCTTGTAACCGCTCTGTCACTTTATGCCATTTCGAATTGTAAGGAATGCAACATTACGTGATTTACACAGTTACAATTGAGAAATTACAGAAACACTCTGTATATAACCTGACCTCATGATAGCCTGAAGCAGATTCAGACACAGACATTTTGTATACAACCTGACCTCATGATAGCCTGATTGAATGATTGATCTTTATTTCAAAAAGGTTAATAATTGGGCACGCAGACCCGTCTAACATTCTGCCCTTTATCATACAACTTTCACGCTGTTCCAGACATTCTACAAATATGCTGCTCATATAACAAACATAATTAACATTAAAGTAACCACATACATATATAAATGACTATCTACCGAACAAAAATTTCAGTACTATTCAGAATAAACAATTTACTGAATTCGGTGTCTGTAAGAGCAGTCTAAAATAACCTTTTAAAAAGTTTTATGACTCATGGAGGCATGTAGTCGACATGAAATAGATATCGGAAAAGTATGTAGCTGTAGGAAGGAGTATAGTATATATATATATATATATATATATATATATATATATATATTATACAGGATGGAAGGGTATTCCAAAGATGAGCAACAGAATAAGTAAAGCTTTTCTTGTAAAGATAAAGTCCAGGTTTTGAAAAACATATGTTGTTCAAGGGTTGGGTGCACTTTGGGCTAAATTTAAGCAGGTTCCATAGATAAGGCGGGGCATGCCGTGAAAGAATTTGATGTACTAACTTGGCTTCGTTGAAGAGGAACCTGTTCTTAAGAGGCAGTATTGTGATAAGTTTGTGCTGGTTAGTTGTTTGTGCTTGATCTTTGTCACTAATAAGCTTTACTACTCGCTTTTGAAATGAGTAAAGCCTCTTTATATTTGACACTGAGCAAACATCCCAGATTATTAATAGTCTAAATGTGTGTGTATATGTGATATGTTGTATGTCTTCCTTGTGTCTTGATCGATGAAGTGCTTAATTTTGACTAACTGGTATGCTTTTTGCGCGATGAGTTTTGGTAGACCTTGCACATGAGAGTTCCAGAGAGACTGCGAAAGAAAGAAAGGGCTGCCAGCTCCATGCTACACAAAACATGAGAGTTTCAGAGAGACTGCGAAAGAAAGAAAGGGTTGCCAACTCCACGCTACACAAAACATGAGAGTTCCAGAGAGACTGCGAAAGAAAGAAAGGGTTGCCAACTCCACGCTACACAAACATGAGAGTTCCAGAGAGACTGCGAAAGAAACAAAGGGTTGTCAACTCCACGCTACACAAAACATGAGCGACATGATGCGAAGTTTACGGTTTTGTCATTTGTCCGGTCTTGAAATTCGGAATCTGTTATATCAAGGTTGGTTAAATGGAGGGTTTACTGTATATATAAACACTTGTTATAGATGTATAACCCATGGCCCATTATAAAAAGCTAACTTCTGCAGATAGTTTATTGAAAATCAATAACAATTTATCTTCAAATAAAATTAAAACAATTTTGCCCACTATTTGTTATCTTTTAATAGAATATCCATGGGGCTGACTAATCTCCATGCATACATACGTGCAGGGGATCACAATCCCACTCATTGTCTGTTTACTTCACGCCAAAGCAGTGACAACATTTAATAATTTATGAGCGCCTGTTTCCATGATTAACCCTGTTTGTTTTGTGGCAGCACAAAAACTATATGAATAGATAGACTATAGAAAGGAAGAGAGGCAAGAGTTGATAATTAACTGTCTCTTTACACGAAGATTATGGTTTGGAGACAGTCTACCCGCAGGGGTATAATCAGGCCATTAAATTGAAGAAATGGGTGACTGACACAAGTGTTACGGAAAATCACTCCTGAGATGGAGAATGTTTGCACTGCAAGGCGAGGAACACTAGATTACAAACTAAAGTAAGATGTCTGTGTACGATGTGAAAATTAGTCGTTTTCGTAGCATATATATACATATATAGTCAAGGGGTCAGGATTGTTATTATCTTTATGGTGGTGGTGAAGAGACACTGCACCTTTAGCTTCACCCAGGGTCTGCAAAAACAGTCACCGAAACCCATTCTTTATGTGATGATTGTGCTTAAAAATATTCATGACATCGGCTGCAAAGAACATGCTGCTTGTAGTTCAAGGGAGATGGAACAATAAGAACATGCTGCTTGTAGTTCAAGGGAGATGGAACAATAAGAACATGCTGCTTGTAGTTCAAGGGAGATGGAACAATAAGAACATGCCGCTTGTAGTTTCAGGGAGATAGGACAATAAGAACATTCTGCTTGTAGTTCCAGGGACATAGAACAACAACATGAATATTAAGTACATGAACGGATAAATGTCAGTCAGTCATTTGCAAGTCCCTTGTGGAACTTTGCCTCCCTAACAGCTCTCCTGTAGGCATCTCGTTTGTAAGCAAGATGTCCTGCTGTTGATGCATCCATCTGCAGATCATCAACGATGTCATGCAGCCATCTTCGCCTAGGTCTTTCTCTCTTTCTTTTTCCCATTATGTACTCTTCCAACGGTCTTCTCTAAATTATCATAACGTTTAATGTGTCCAAAATATTTAAGTTTTCTCACTTTAATCCTCTTTACTAGCCAGCGATCTTCAATATTACGTTCTTGTAGTATGGATATATTTGTTCATTTGTGCGTGCATGATATTTGAATAACTCTTCTGTAGCATTTACATTCAAAAGCATTTATGTGTTTCTCAGCTGTTTTGTTAAGTGTCCCTGTCTCACAGGCATATGTTGCGATGGGAAAGATGAATACCCTTAAAAATCTTATTTGTGTAGTCCTCTCTGTTCCTCTCCACAGATTCTTTAGTTGTTTTATTTTTTGAAGTGCGATAGATGTCCTCCTTTTAATTTCCCTCATTGTATCTCCATTATTAGTTAGTAATGATCCAAACATTCAAAACTCTCCACTTCTTTCAATTTATGTATCTAGGATAATTTCAGATTTTACCGGTGGCTTGCTTGCATTATATCCTGATCTCGGAAACAACCAAACAATAAGATTATCTGCAAGAACTACAAATTATTTGTGGTGCAGAGGTTAGAGTCAGCATGCTCAGTCTGCGCTGGACATCGGAGCAGTCTGCAGAATACTACATCTGTAAGAGTGTAGTGCGGTTCAGTCTGCAGAATACTACATCTGTAAGAGTGTAGTGCGGTTCAGTTTGCAGAATACTACATCTGTAAGAGTGTAGTGCGGTTCAGTTTGCAGAATACTACATCTGTAAGAGTGTAGTGCGGTTCAGTTTGCAGAATACTACATCTGTAAGAGTGTAGTGCGGTTCAGTTTGCAGAATACTACATCTGTAAGAGTGTAGTGCGGTTCAGTTTGCAGAATACTACATCTGTAAGAGTGTAGTGCGGTTCAGTTTGCAGAATACTACATCTGTAAGAGTGTAGTGCGGTTCAGTCTGCAGAATACTACATCTGTAAGAGTGTAGTGCGGTTCAGTTTGCAGAATACTACATCTGTAAGAGTGTAGTGCGGTTCAGTCTGCAGAATACTACATCTGTAAGAGTGTAGTGCGGTTCAGTCTGCAGAATACTACATCTGTAAGAGTGTGGTGCGGTTCAGGTCAGTATAGTGTACATCTGGATCTTCTACAAACGGGACTTCAGCCAAACCTAGGTATACAGCCCCGCTAGTGAATCACTACTACTTCATGGAATCTGTGTCCCGTCTTTAGGAGTACGTGAAATATGTGCCTTAACTTTGTACATGTAAATGAGTATGACTGTTCAGTGAGTAGAAAACATCAGTCATATTGTGGAATATGTCAGTTTTGGTCGCCGAATCTCGAGCCTGTTTGCCGCTTATGTCCGCCCATTTTCTGATGGATATTCTATCCTTGAACACTCGCTCTTTGAACATCTGAGTAGTATCTCCAGCCTCGGGAAGCGGTTATAGACAATAACACACAGATCTCTGAGAGTCATCACTCAGCCCCCCCCCCCCCCCACCCCACCCAGAACCTCCCAGAGCGTCAGAAGTTTAAGGGGACGAAACTTCCTGAGACGGGGTGGGGATATCTCTGATGATCTGAAGTGTTGTGTTGATTTGCTCTCTACAACAGACAATTTTCCTGCCCATGAAATGTAACAGGTAAAATTTGTAGAATTTTATCCATTCATTTTGTGGAGCGGTCAAATCTGTAGGGCATCTGTTGCCGAGAAAGTTTTAAATATGGCGGAACTGAATGCAGTATCTTACAACTTCCAGCAAACAGCAACAACAACAACAACAACAACAACAACCACAGCAACAACGTACATGTAACTGCTTCTTACGGCAGGCGCCAACAAAAGCAGCTAAACTAAACCACAACTCCTGGTTCTTGTACAAAAACGAGAACGCTATCAGTGAAGAACAGAACTAGTATGGCGTTCATGAATTTCGAGGCGGACATGGTGCCCACAGACTGGCAGAAATGAAACATACGTTCATTCACAATCTAGCAAGACAAATTTCATTCATCTCACCACACCGTTCGCCATTCACGAATAATGCTGCGATTATGTCCACGATACAGGAAAGCCCCACTATATTCCCGTCCCGTAGACACAGTGCTTTTTTTAAAAAAAAACTTTTTTATTTACGATTTGTATGTTGTCAGTCAGTCATGCGGTGTGGCTGTTTTGATGTGTACAATAAAACAGCCATTCCTTTCAATGAGGTGTGTGTCTACCTGGACAAAGGTGTCTTTGTTGGTGTCTTCGTGATATGAAGTGGGGGTTACCGAATTCTTTAAAGCACCCTGGTTTCCTGTCTGTCCCTGGGGAACCCAGAATGAAATAAAATCTTTCCGAAGGTTCTTGTCACAAAAATCTAGTCTCACAGCCCCGGCATGGTGCCTTCCCCCCCCCCACACCCCCCCCCCCCACCCCAACCCTTTTCTGATTGTTAGGCCGAACATACCCGACTTTATCAATGACAACCTGTTATATATTGCTAGTGAAAGAGATATGTGTTACTATGCTGCAAGTTATCTTTACTGTCCACATAGACTTGACACGTTACCTATCCACATAGACTTGACACGTTACCTGTCCACATAGACTTGACACGTTAACTGTCCACATAGACTTGACACGTTACCTGTCCACACGGACTTGACATTGGAAGAAAATAATTTGTACTTCGGAACCTCTACAGAGAGTACGAGAATATTTCTGGGGTATAAGTATAGATAAAGCTAAACATATATTAACAGTATAAAGAAAGTATGGGAAAAGTGCAAAGCGAAACGTTAAAACTGATTTCTCGTTAGTTAATGAAACTGTTTTCTAATTTTGTTTTAAACAGTTTTAGCAGAGGACAGTGCGTTGTCTGTTGATGTTAGTGTCTGCTTGTCGTTCTGTGTCTACTTGTCTTTGGTGTCTGCTTGTTGTTGGTGTCTACTTGTCTTTCGTGTCTGCTTGTTGTTGGTGTCTACTTGTCTTTGGTGTCTGCTTGTTGTTGGTGTCTACTTGTCTTTGGTATCTGCTTGTTGTTGGTGTCTACTTGTCTTTCGTATCTGCTTGTTGTTGGTGTCTACTTGTCTTTGGTGTCTGCTTGTTGTTGGTGTCTACTTGTCTTTCGTGTCTGCTTGTTGTTGGTGTCTACTTGTCTTTGGTGTCTGCTTGTTGTTGGTGTCTACTTGTCTTTGGTATCTGCTTGTTGTTGGTGTCTACTTGTCTTTGGTATCTGCTTGTTGTTGGTGTCTACTTGTCTTTCGTGTCTGCTTGTTGTTGGTGTCTACTTGTCTTTCGTATCTGCTTGTTGTTGGTGTCTACTTGTCTTTGGTATCTGCTTGTTGTTGGTGTCTACTTGTCTTTGGTATCTGCTTGTTGTTTGTGTCTACTTGTCTTCCGTGTCTGCCTGTTGTTGGTGTCTACTTGTCTTTGGTATCTGCTTGTTGCTGGTGTCTACTTGTCTTTCGTGTCTGCTTGTTGTTGGTGTCTACTTGTCTTTGGTATCTGCTTGTTGTTGGTGTCTGCTTGTCGTTGGTGTCGGCCTGTTGTTGGTGTTAGATTGTTGTTGGTGTCTGCTTGTTGTTAGTGTCGGATTGGTGTTAATGTCAGATTGTTGTTGGTGTCTGCTTGTTGTTGGTGTCAGATTGTTGTTGGCGTCCGCTTGTTATTGGTGTTAGATTGTTGTTGGTGTCTGCTTGTTGTTGGTGTCAGATTGTTGTTGGTGTCGGATTGTTGTTGGTGTCTGTTTGTTGCTGGTGCCTGCTTGTTGTTGGTGTCTGCTTGTTGTTAGGGTATGCTTGTTGTTAGTGTCAGACTGTTGTTGGTGTCTGCTTGTCATTGGGTGTCTGCTTAAAAAAAAAATTGCATCTTTTTTTGCTTTTAATCTCCACGCCGGATCTTTTGAAAAATGTCTCTATAACCCACTTCCTATCCGCCAGCGGTGCTGTGTTTCAATACCTTCATTTCATCGACTGTAAACCCCCCCCCCCCCCAAATCCTGTGTGTAACTGGTGTTCTTTGCAGTCTGTGCGGTGAAGACGTCGAGGCGATGCTTCATGTCGACTTGTGAGCAGATTGTAGTGGCTATTTTTTCAATCCCTGAGTGAACCTCAAAACAGAGCATGCGCAGTCCTTCTTTAGTAGTCTCCTCTACCATTGGGAAATATAGCGATCCCTGCCCTGTTAGCCAGGCCAGGTCTGTTACTAGGGGTACCAACAGAGAGGTGGGACAGGGTCTTGGTCGATCATGGTTCGCCAGCCCTGACCCAATATGCTAAATCGGACAGCGCCTCCGAAATCATGAGAGATGAGAAATAATGAGATCTCCACTGCTCTCACCCACCCTACAACTGCACGAAAGCCCACCTACATGGACACATAAGACTAATGCTTTAATAATCAATCCAGCGGAGGAGATAATAAGATAATAAAATACAATCATGATTGTTGCCAGTGTAAACGGGTGTGTTTCGGCACGGGGTAATGTGCTTGGAGCATAAACTGGTTATTACAAAACCCCAGATTTATTAGCACAAGTTTCCGACTTTCCCACGGGTGTCCGGCAAGGGGGGGATAACACGTACCAGCTGCCGAACATGCTCGACTGCCATGGGAGACGATGTTGTTCGCACGATGATCTCTGAGGTTGTCTCTGTTTTTCTGCCACCATCACCACCATCACAACCATCATCTTCTTTTATTCTAAATATTTTCTAGCTCGGTTAGGTGTGAGGTGAAACATTTTCTGAAAAGTCACAGGGAGTACAGTTAGAGCTTGTAGGAACCTGCGAGCCTTTTATTTTTGAATATTCCGAAAAAAAAGGTCAAATGTAGGTTGTCGGGAGTTTCGCTTCCATGGATTAGTATCAGAAGCTAGACTGTTTGTTCTGACACGCGCACACACACTCTCTCTTTTCTCTCTCATTTCGGCATCCATGGATTAGTATCAGAAGCAAGCTACCATTCGTCCGTCCGTCCGTCTGTCCATCCATCCATCTATCCATCCATCCATCCATCCACCCGTCCTTTCGTCCGTCCGTCCATCCATCCTTTCGTCCGTCCGTCCGTCCGTCAATCCATCCATCCATCTGTCCATCCATCCATCCATCCATTTTGTCAGTGTCACAGAATGATAGGAAGGAACCTAGAAGTGGGAGATGTTTGGTGGCCTAATTTCCTTTACTGCCCAAGAACTGTAAAGCGTGATTGGCAAAGTTCCAAAAAAAGTGTCACGGGGTTTTCGGCAGAAATCTTCACTTGCGAGATGTGTATGTGTGTATGTGTGTATGTGTGTAATGTCTACTACTGTGTTCTCAGACGATGAGAATTTAATAGTTAAAATCAAATTTTCATTTCTCCTCTCGTCATTTTTGTAACGAGTTTGCAGCTTCTATGAAATAATAATATGACCCAGAAAATTTACAAGCACTCTCTTCCCACCACCCCCAACCCCCACCCCGTCTTCTTTAGTGATATCAGTATCTGATATCCGATCTTATAAAAATAAATTTTACACGGAAACAATTTACATATCCTTTTTAGCACAACTATGAACTGTCCTTGCTTAACCCTTGGTCGAGTGCAAAAACTTAACCACTGGCGAGACGCTATCTGGTGTAGCCATGAGTCGCAAGCGCCTCAGATAACAACACTAGGTGTAACTCCTTGACAACGGGACTACGTCACAGCCCTGTCTTCAGAACCTACGACCATTCATTTTTCCATGGACGAGCGTGATTCATAGGCCCAAAGTGCGCTTCGCACAGAACAGCCTGTTGAGAAAGGTGCTTGCGTATGCGGGGTTATGTATGGGAAATCTGATATAATATTATCATATGCTGAAAGAAGAAACATTATGTCGGAGCAACATATTAGAAATGACTGGTCTATTAAAACTGCATTTCTGGTGTCGAAGCTCTCTCTCTCTCCCTCTCTCCCTCTCTCTCTATATATATATATATATATTATATATATATATATATATATATATATTACATGCTAGTCTTGTTATTACATGTTACTCTTGCTACTACATGTTACTCTTGCTACCACATGTTACTCTTGCTACTACATGCTACTCTTGCTATTACATATTACTCTTGCTACTACATGTTACTCCTGCTACCACATGTTACTCTTGCTATTACATGTTACTCTTGCTACTACATGTTACTCTTGCTACCACATGTTACTCTTGCTACTACATGCTACTCTTGCTATTACATAATACTCTTGCTACTACATGTTACTCTTGCTACCACATGTTACTCTTGCTACTACATGCTACTCTTGCTACTACATGCTACTCTTGCTACTACATGCTACTCTTGCTACTACATGCTGCTCTTGCTACTACATGCTACTCTTGCTACTACATGTTACTCTTGCTACTACATGCTACTCTTGCTACTACATGTTACTCTTGCTACTACATGTTACTCTTGCTACTACATGTTACTCTTGCTATTACATGTTACTCTTGCTATTACATGTTACTCTTGCTATTACACATTACTCTTGCTACTACATGTTACTCTTGCTACTACATATTACTCTTGCTACTACATGTTACTCTTGCTACTACATGTTACTCTTGCTACTACATGTTATTCTTGCTATTACATGTTACTCTTGCTACTACATGTTACTCTTGCTATTACATATTACTCTTGCTATTACATGTTACTCTTGCTATTACATGTTACTCTTGCTACTACATGTTACTCTTGCTATTACATATTACTCTTGCTACTACATGTTACTCTTGCTACTACATGCTACTCTTGCTACCACATGTTACTCTTGCTACCACATGCTACTCTTGCTACCACATGCTACTCTTGCTACCACATGTTACTCTTGCTACCACATGTTGCTCTTACTACCACATGCTACTCTTGCTACTACATGTTGCTCTTGCTACTACATGTTGCTCTTGCTACTACATGTTACTCTTGCTACTACATGCTACTCTTGCTACTACATGCTAGTCTTGCGATTACATGCTACTTCTGCTATTGCACGTTATGGACGATCTATTTAGACTGCGCTATATCTGGATAATTTTTTTTAACATTTTTAAATATCTTCTTATTTCGTCTTCGCCTTTCACACACTTTTTTTTTCTTTTATATTCCTTTCCCATCTCTTTTCCCACATTACTCTTCTCTTCAAACGTCTTTTCTTATCTCTGTGACGTGGCCACATCGTCCGCTATTAACATTCAACCTCATTCGACCTCCTGAAGTCTATTGCCAGCTTTATTTCTTTCTTTCCCTCCCCCCTCCCTACTTCATCACATAATTTCCCCCTACTCCTCCCCCCTTTTACAAAAGAAAAAAAAAATTCTAAAGCCAATTAGGTTTACCTTTCAAGTGTTTCGAGCAGACAGGTAAAACCCTTAAAATGGCGGCCGCGTATGAGTCATGCAAGTTCCGCCAGGTATTGCATACATTCTTCACTCGCCAGCTACGAGCTACCAAAACAAAACAGGACAATTCTCTCTCTCTCTCTCTCTCTCTCTCTCTCTCTCTCTCTCTCTCCCCCCCCCCCCCCCCCGAATCCGGAAAGAGAAGAGAAAAGCTACGTAGGAAACAAACTTTTGCTTATGAAACTTGGTGGCTTCTTGCGTGGGTGGATCTTGTTTCCCAGGCTGTGGCACTTTTCATGTCCCTTTTCCCCCACAAAAAAAGCTAATGAAAGAAAAAAAAATCAATGAACCGAGGTAGGACTCGTCGACTTGGAAAAGGCTCAAACGACAACGCCAAGCAGGCAAAGCATGCTGTTAAGGGGTATGTTTCTGTAGTAGAGAGACGGAGATGCAAACCAGCACCTTCCGAGTATCTCCAGGCCACTCTGCTATACAGGAATCGAACGGGCTAAAGTATTAGCAGTTTCTGTATATCTGCGACAAAAGCGTTTGAAAATATTCCACAAATATATGAGAATAATTAAGAAGATGATGTAGTAGTAGTAGTAGTAGTAGTAGTAGTAGTAGTAGTAGTAGTAGTAGTAGTAGTAGTAGTAGTAGTAGTAGAGAAAGAGGAAGAAGGAAAAAAACAATGAATATAACGCGCATATTACATGATAGACGACGCTGTCGGCTTTGACAATCAGCGATCCATAGCTGACTTGCTGGCGTCATGTTTGGCGAACCATAGCTGACATGCTGGCGTCATGTTTGGCGAACCATAGCTAACCAAGACCCTATCCCACCTCTCCATTGGTATCCTCAGTAACAGGCCTAGCCTACACAAAGGGGCAGGGATCGCCAGTCTCCATGGTGATGGAGTCTGCCAAAGTATTGCATACTCTCTGCTCTTTGGCTGCACTCAGATAATAAAAAAGCTATGAAGACCCGCTCTCTCTCCTCCTCCAACATGATGCTGTCTCTCAACATCTCCACAACATCCGCTGCAAATAACACCTGCTCACAGTTTCAGGGAAACTGAAGAAGATGATGAAGAAGAAGATTTACGACACGCAGTATTAGCCATGTACATTGCCTGCAGTTAGATGTATTTGATGAGTGTAACATATGCAGAACAGTTTCACACTACACTGCTTATGTATGATTATGAACAAAGTACAGCACAAAGAACTCATCTTTGAGGTCCTGCAGTGTGCTGAGCCCCCATACATGATGCCAAATCACTCAACACTATGACTAAGAAGCTTGGAGCACTTAGCAAGAACGGATGTCAGCCTCACTTCCTAGCACAGCGTATACAGAGGAGGGGGTGTGGCGCTTCTAGAGGTCGCAACTTTGACCAGAACTGAGATATACTTGAGGTATACTTTCTACCAGCAATGATGTCTGGAAAGATCTAGCGAGGTCTTGGGAGAAGATTGCGTCACATCGAGAGAGACTATACGTAGGGACTTTGCATTACTCTACGAGGACATGAGATACAAACTGAAAGAGAAGACACATCCACGGGGACACTCATAAATTACAAATAATATGACGACATTTCTCTCATAGTCGACCTAACTAACAGTCTTTGCCAGGAAAAAAAACAACAACTGAAGTTGACCAATAGTTAGCGCAGGACCTCACGAAAAGAAGTTGGGACTCACATCAGACTCCTACCACATTCGTGTCAAATTAAAATAGCTGTCCTTTTGACAATAGGGCGTGTAAGGACATTGTTATATTAAACGCGATTGGCTGCAACATTTTATTTGATATATTAAACGCGATTGGCTGCAACATTTTATGTGTTATATTAAACATGATTGGCTGCAACATTTTATTTGTTATATTAAACGTGATTGGCTGCAACATTTTGTTTGATATATTAAACGCGATTGGGTGCAACATTTTATTTGTTATATTAAATGAGAATGGTGCAACATTTCGGTTTCCATAGTTTATTTTTTAACATTGATCACGTGTTACAGTCACAGATCTACATATGATATGAAGCGCGCGCAGGGATGAAGTAAGGACAAACATAACAGAAGAAAAAAAAAAGATAATTCTTGTTTATCTACCATGTCAAGAAAGAAGAGGAAAAGAGATGAGAGTAGAAGGAACGACATCTTACTCGAAACACATGGAAACAATAAGATTTCGAATCTACAAAAGATGAGTCCCAACTACATCTACTGGATTTTAAAAAAAATCTTAAAGAGGCGGAGAGGAGCAAGAAAAGCCACACAAGAAATTATCGCAAGTTGACACAAAGTTTACACGCACTTGGCGTCAAGTTTTCCACCGGCTTCAAGTCGTTTATAAAATAGTTTATAGCCAATTTCGCGCCAGTACCTCCTTCCCAGTCAGCGCATCCGGAAGTGACATTCTGAAACAAGTTGTTAAGTGAGCTCACAAGTGAGGTACAAGACCAGTTGGAACGTGTCAAAAGTTGATTTCATGACCCTACAAGACGAGAGTAACTCGGTGCGGGGCCAGCAGCGAATGGAACTTAACACATAAAAAAAAAAAAACGAGAAATGTCAACAGCGGTAAACTATAAATTGTGTGTGTATCAGGGAAGTAAAGAATGTTAAGTACCATAGAACATACGCGTATGTGTGCGTAGAACTTTCTCCAAGGAATCGTTTCACTTCCTTTCACAGCCAACTGTGATACTTCACAGTTTCTTTAGAAATATTTTGATGAACATTGGGGGGGGGGGGGGGATAATAAACTAAATAAACTTAAGAGTACAAGAAAAATAAGATAACCATGTTCACGTGTAAGGTCAGAAAAGTTCAGAGTTTGGTCAACTAAAAATAAAATCACAAGGAAAGGATTATAAAAGTTCTCTGAATATGTCGAAAAGGGGAGGAAGTTTGTCATTCCAACAATCACTTCAAAACTTAAGAGTGGGGGGGGGGGGGAGTGGAGGAGACAAATGGGCTGACCAAGTGGCACATAACAAGAAAAGAAGCGTAACTCGAAGGAGTATTAGGAACGCGAGATCTAATTTTCATCATTCTTGACAGTCTACCTGTGTTATGTTAACTCGACTGCATATTTCTTCTTCTTCTTCTTCTTCTTCTTCTTCTTCTTCTTCTTCTGTGCCGTGTTACTATTTGCAACTAGGCTGTGATATTTGTGCCTGTTAGCCCCACACATCGATCTTCGGTATGGAGTATTTTTAGAACTAGGTTTGCCGTCCCATTTCGATCCCTATTCACCTAGCAAAACCACTGTCTTGGTCAGCTTCGGTTGGCTAACTCTGATGGAGGCAGTCAGTCATGGATCACTGACCATTAACTCATTCAGTTTAAGTTCTACCAGTTCGGCTCCCCTCCTTCCTGCATATCTGAATCTGCAGCGCCATTGGCCTGAAATTATTTCAATCGTTTTGGACAAGTAGAAACAAGAATCAGATGCGTAAAACCTGCTGTACCAACAATAAAGCTGTTTACTCAACACATTCTGTACCAGAAACTAGGAAGATTAGAATGTGCCTTTCATTTATTAGCAGAGTGTGAAGAACTTCGTAGACAGAAAAGAAAGAAGTAAAGAATTACTGGACCGAATAAAACCGAAGACACAACGAAAGACGTAAAAACCAGACAAGAATATTTTGGTCATATCAAGAAAGCATTAACACACTGATGACCTTTCTTAAGGGAAAAAAAAACCTGAACATAACTGTAATACAGACAAAAGACAGAACAAGTCATAGCAGGCAGCATTTGTAAGGGGAACGAATTAAGGTGTCGAGTGACTGCGAGCGACAGGAAGGAAGTATGACGTCATAGGTTGGAAAGAGAAAGAAAAGAAAAAGTCAGACTGGCCATGAGAATTCTGCGTCGGTTGGACAAGCTGAGGCCAGACCTGTGATATTGGGCATTTATCAACGAATTCTCGAAAAGGTTGGTGATAACAAGTGCTAAAGATTGTTAAGCAAAATGCTTGAGACTCAGATCGGCGGGAAGACGCCTGCAATATGTTTTGGTTGGAACAAAGATGGCGACAGGCAGTCCAAGACAGGACGAGTCGTAGTGAACAGTCAGTTGTGTTTTTTTTTCTTTCTTTCTTTGAGACGGGAGTATTTGTTTAACATGGAAGACCTGCATCACACAGATTTTGATTTAGTGACTATTGAAGGGAATCCAGATTATTTGCAGTGTGAGTTCTTTGAGCTGATTAGTAGAACCTGTGAAGACTGAGGGAGCTAAGACAGTGTGCTCTCTTGAATGTTTTGTGTTCGATACTGGAGTGAATTAAACTGATTGATATTTGACTGAGGAGTGAGGTTTTTTTCTATCAAACTACATGAGTATAGCCTGCTGAGAACCTCTATACACATTCAGTGATGACACAAAAAATAGGGCATGGAAATAATGCAAAGGATGGCTTATTTGTTGTGTACATGTGATGCCGGAGATGGTCAATTCGTGAAAAAGTATCCGCGATGTTTAAAATGTGGTTTGTGTGACCTTGTGTGTGTGATGTTGGAGGTGATATATGCATGATGTGGTTTGTGTGGTTTGGGTGTGTGATGTTGGAGGTGATGTATGCATGATGTGGTTTGCGTGGCTTTTGGTGTGTGATGTTGGAGGTGATATATGCATGATGTGGTTTGTGTGATGCTGGAGGTGATATACGCATGCTGCGGCTTGTGTGGATTTGGGTGTGTGACGTCGAAGATGATATTCTTGTGATGGAGGTGATTTATTTGTGATGTGGGCTATGTGTTGCTTGAAAGTCAGACGCAACCAACAACGACAGAAACTACCATTTCTATATACCAGGCTTGTGACAAGTGACAAAGACACAGAGATAAGCGCTGTGATTGGATGATTGGAGTGCGGAGACAGCAGGTGAGGGAGGGTATACTGCTCCCATTGTTATGTTCCCGCAAAGTTGCAATTAAATACAATTACCCCAAAATTCATATAATCGATTGAAGCAATAATTCACTCTCACAGCAATATGGACACCAATTGCCGTTGCACTAAATCTCTGCACCCGCCTATTCTCCCACTGACAACAGTTTCGACACTCGTATCAGATTTGACACAAACAAAGAGAGATTAAACGTACATTTTATTTAACCTGTAAAGCAGAAATCCATCGTTCTAAAATTAAGCACAAAAATCAAACACCAGAAATGGAAATCAAGTTTTTATACCGTATATCTCGGCGTAAGTGCGCTTGTGTAGTTAAGCATCTCTGTGTACCACTCAAACCGCAATTACCGTACTTGTATTTGCAGACACTTGAGAACTGTGGGATACTGCTTCCCTTTTTTTTTTTTTTTTGTCTCCAGTTTTATGTTGCTTCCAAGTTGTCATTATCAGAAAAAAAAAAAACAGAATTCATGTTATTTACCAGACGTCACAGAACAGACTTTATGGTCTAAAATTCTTCGAACGACAAGTCTAAAAGTCGAGATTTTTCTCATTTAGGAAGGCAGATTAACAACCCGGAAGAAGATATTTATTCGGTCATTCAAGAGAAAGTGATTGAGTTAAAAAGATGAGACCGCGTGTGTGGGGTTGGTGGGGGGGGGGGGGGCATAAGCTGATCAAGACCCTATCATGCCTGGGAGCGATGTCTGTGATCAACAGACTGCATTGATATTACTATATTTGAGTGGAACCACAACCTCTTGCGTGTAGTAAAGAGAAATCTTCGCTACTGGAAAGGAGGAAGAGGAGGAGAAGAAAGAGGAGAAGGAGAATATGAAGAAGAAGGAGAAGATGTAGGAGGAGAAAAAGAAGGAGAAGGAGAAGATGTTGGAGGAGAAGAAGAAAGAGGAGAAGGAGAATATGAAGAAGAAGGAAAAGATATAGGAGGAGGAGAAGATGTAGGAGGAGGAGGAAAAAGAGGAGGAGAAGGAGAATAAGATGTAGGAGGAGGAGATGTAGAAGGAGAAGAAGAAGACGTAGAAGGAGGAGGAGAAAGACAAGAAGGAGAAGGAGAAAGAGAAGAAGCAGAAAAAGAAGAAGACAATTTCAATAATGAAAATATTATAACAACAGGAAAAATAGAAGGAAGAAGAGCAAGAGGAAGACCAAGAGAAATGATACTGGACAGTCTGACGGGATGGTGTGAGAGGAGATCACCAACTGAGCTGATGGCCTGCATGAAGGATCGTGTACTCTGGAGAAGCATAATAGCCAACGCCAGTCGGCACGGCACATGATGATGATGATGATGAAGAATTTCAATACAGCTTAGATGTTCTAATGCCTACACAACAGGCAAAAAAATCTGAATATATTAAAGGACACAAAGCGGGTTTCCATAGAAAATATAATAAAAATTATTACTGACTTATAGATCTTAGAGATTTATTCAACGATATAAAAATGTGACGCAAAACAGGTTGGGTTAAAGTTATGGAGGGAAAAAAAATAATAAAAGTGTAACACATTTTCAATTAGTTTCATTCGTGTGTCTTAAATTTCGGCGAAGACAAGTCTCATTTACATGTCTGGCGTGTCCTTATTTATTTAAAACACCCCCACCCCTTCCAAAAAAAAATACGTATACGTGGATCAGATTTAATGATTGAATAACGAGAATGTAACATTCATTTTCCGTAACAGTTTTTACCTTCGTAATTATTTTTATAACAGGGTGTACAGTTCTTGATCATTTCAAATGATTATTACTGGCTACATGTAGGAGAAGATTACAGATTTGACAAGGAAAACTGAGCGAGCTACTTGAGATGTCAGCACTTACCTCGCATGTAAAGATGTCGGTGTAGATGATGATGAAGATGACTGTGAGACAAACCAGATGACGAAGAAACATAATCGTCCAGAAGATGGCCGATGTTGCCACGAGATTCATACGCTGGTGTCAGGGGGTTATAAACGCACATGAGGGAGGGAGGAGAGGGGCCGTATAACGACAAGGAAGAAGAAGAGTTCCAGAGTGGTGGCGATAAGCTGAAGGAAGTAGGAGATGGAAATGTCCTCTCTCCACGAAAAACACGA
Organism: Achatina immaculata; assembly: GCA_009760885.1. Classification (NCBI taxonomy): domain Eukaryota; kingdom Metazoa; phylum Mollusca; class Gastropoda; order Stylommatophora; family Achatinidae; genus Lissachatina; species Lissachatina immaculata. Next base: position 40,347,896 of record CM019716.1, read on the forward strand.
TCCTCATAGCGCGCCAGGTCACCTGGGACGGATAAGGATGCTGTCAAGTTTGGCCTTGTTAAAGCCGGCTGCTGGACCCGGCTATTGGCCCAACGAGTGTCCGGGCTCACAGATGATAGACGGAGTGGAGAAGGCGATGATTCAGAGGATAACGGCGACGACGGCAGCGTTGTGGACACGTGCAGGGGAGATAAGGAGAGTGCGTCCGCAGCTCGAATAGGTGACGACGATGACGACGATAAAGAAGACGATGGCTGGACTGCTGATGATGGTACTGATGAAACATCCTTGATGACGATACTTGATCTCGGGGCTGAACTGTGATGAGGTAGCAGATAGTCTGGATTACCACAATGTATCCTGGATATGCTGCTTAAACTTAATGGGGCAGATAATGAAACTTGATCTCCATAAATGGACTCGTACAATCTCCGAGCTTGGAGAAAGTCTGAATATCTGTAATGTGTGGCAGCTTCAAAAAATGTTGGCTCGTAGCTTGGATAATGCAATACTTCAGAGGACGTTCCCGAGGCCTTCAGTCTGTGCAACCATGGCAACAGCCTTCTCTGACTTCCAGTGTCTAGAAGGTCTTCTGGGCAACATGATGACGCCGCGGAGAACGTAGCTCTTGGGAGAGCTAATGTTTTAGAGTGCCGATAGAAGATGTCCAAATGATCATTGGGAAGATGGCTGCCTTGACGTAGGTGCTGACCGCTGGGGAGCTTGTCCAGTACGGAATCGGTCAGAAACATCTGGTGATGCGCCACTGCAGCGGACAGTTTTGGGTCATGCATCGTCCTCGAAGATCTATGGATTTTCACTTTACGGCACTATTTTTTTTTGTCGTATTAACACGCAGAAACTGCTTCGAGGTACACAGCACAAAGCGATAAGGATTGTGTAGGAATCTATACTATATAAACTCCACATTCTATAAGATCAAGAACATCTTGAAAGATAAGTCAGTTCGTGAGGCAAACCAATATGTTCCATTCCTTTCTTTCTTAAAATGAAATACAAGTCTTAGTCATACATCTTGTCCTGATTTTCAAAATTACGCGCAACTTACTAATTACACAATCGGTGAAAAACAAATGGAAACTGCACGGAACTTACAATCTGCAACAAGTTTGTAATACTCTTTTACTGAAGCTGTATAACTTCTTAGAATCCGCAAATCAAAACTACCTTTATTTTGCGGTAAAAGTGCATAAATGAGTACTTTACGGCAAACAAAAATGTAATAGACTTCTACAACGTTATTCACAATAACTTCACAATAATCCTCTACATTCATGCAAAAAAACCAAACTGACGCAATGACAACATGGCGTACAAGAAGTCCTTTTTAAAAAAAAATCGTGTACTGTTTCTTTCATGGTTTTTATATTGTTGTTCACGCCTCATATTTCTACATTTATCATATGTTTCTACATCTATCATGTTTCAATATCTACAATATGTTTCTACATCCATCATATGTTTCTATATCTATCATATGTTTTTACATCTATCATATGTTTCTATATCTATTATATTTTTCTATATCTATCATATGTTTATACATCTGTCACATGTTTCTATATTTATCATATGTTTCTACATCTATCACATGTTTCTATATCTATCATATTTCTACATCTGGCATATGTTTCTATATCTATTATAAGTTTCTACATCTATCACATGTTTCTATGTTTATCACATGTTTCTACATCTGTCATATGTTTCTATATCTATCATATTTCTACATCTGTCATATGTTTCTATATCTATCATGTGTTTCTACATCTATCATATGTTCCATTTTTACTATATGTTTCTACATCTATCACATGTTTCTATATTTATCATATGTTTCTACACATGCAATATATTTCTATATCCATCATATTTTTCTACACCTGTCATATGCTTCTATATCTATCATATGTTTCTACATCTATCACATGTTTCTATATTTATCATTATGTTTCTACATCTATCATATGTTTCTATATCCATCATATGTTTCTACATCTGTCATATGTTTCTATATCTATGTTTTCTACATCTATCATATGTATATATAAGTACAACAAGGAAGATATCACGTTACTGACACTGTCTTTAAAAACAAATGAGGGGGGGGGGAGTAAAAAAAAAACAACCAAACAAACCACCACGGAGATTTCAGAAACGAAAACACTTTGAATTCCCTTAAGACGATAAAAATTGCAGGAAGCAGATTTTAACTTTGAATTTTAAACGAAACAGCCACCGGGAAATAAATAATTAAAAGTCTCCGCTTTGTTTTTACAAGATTCAAATTTGAAAATTAAGAAAAAAAAAAGGCTGATAAAATGCACTAAAGCTCTTTTAAAAAAAAGGCTGATAGAATACACTTAAATTCTAAGAAAAAAAAAAGCTGATAGAATACACTTAAATTCTAAGAAAAAAAAGGCTGATAGAATACACTTAAACTCTAAAGAAAAAAAAAAGCTAATGAAATACATTTAACTCTGAGAGAAAAAGCTGATAAAACGCACTTAAACTCTAAGGAAAAAAGGCTGATAAAATGCACTTTAACTCTAAGAACAAAGGCTGATAAAATGCACTAAACTCTAAAAGAGGGCGATAAAACGCACTTAAACTCTAAGGGAAAAAGGCTGATAAAATGCTCTAAAACAATAAAAAAAATCTGATAAAATGCACTTAAACTCTAAGGAAAAAATGATGATAAAATGCCCTTAAACTCGAAGAAAAAAGAATGATGAAATACACTTAAACTCTAAAAACCTGATAAAACGCTCTTAAACTTTAAATAAAAAAGGCTGATAAAATGCACTTAAACTCTAAGAAAAAAGGCTGATAAAATGCACTTAAACTCTAAGAAAAAAGGCTGATAAAATGCACTTAAACTCTAAGAAAGAAAAAACTGAAAGAGCAGAATACTGAAAAAAAAAATTCATATAGATGAAGTCTGAAACCAAAAAATTTTTATCTTCGCACATTTGAAGGTTTCTTCATTTAGATATACAGGAGTGTTACCGATTTATCTAACTAAACTCAGTCTTTAGAGACAATAACTCATATACCTCACTAAACTCAGTCACACAGAGGACCATAAGTTGTAGACCTCACTAAACTCAATCACATACAGGACCACAACTCATATACCTCACTAAACTCAGTCACATAAAGGACCACATACACCTCATTAAACTCACACAGACACTTATGGCTCTGCAACTACAGCAAATGAAAGTGGAGGCAAAAAAAAATTTGATTTCCCACCCACCCCTACTCTCTCTCTCTCTTTCTTTATGTGTGTATGCCCCTGGCTCAAACTCTCTCTTTTTGAAAAGCACAGTACGTTTAAACATCACTCCCTGGTCTCTGATTTCTATCGCCTGGCTCCTCCTCTCTTTAACCAGGTTTGTGTTTCCTCAGTGTTCCACGCCTCATGAAATCTTTCAACTTTTTTTTTCTTAGTGTTCCACGCCTCATGAAATCTTTAAACTTTTTTTTCTTCTCAGTGTTCCACGCCTCATGAAATTTTTCAACTTTTTTTTTTTCTCAGTGTTCCACGCCTCATGAAATCTTTCAACTTTTTTTTTTCTCAGTATTCCACGCCTCGTGAAATCTTTCAACTTTTTTTTTTTCCTCAGTGTTCCACGCCTCACGAAATCTTTCAACTTTTTTCCTCAGTGTTCCACGCCTCGTGAAATCTTTCAGCTTTCTTTTTTCTCAGTGTTCCATGCCTCATGAAATCTTTTAACTTTTTTTTTCTCAGTGTTCCATGCCTCATGAAATCTTTCAACTTTTTTTTTCTCAGTGTTCCACGCCTCATGAAATCTTTCAAATTCTTTTCCGCAGTGTTCCGCGTTTCATAAAATCTCTCAGACTCCATGTCTCTGTTTCCTCTATGTTCCACGCCCCATGAAATCTCTCAGACTCCATGTCTGTGTTTCCTTAGTGTTCCACGCCTTATGAAATCGCTCAGCATTCCAGTCTGTATTTCTTCAATGTTCCATGACTCATGAAATCTCAGCCTCCAAATATTCTGTGACAGCTGACAAAACAGTGAAATTTCATGGCACCTGAAATATACGCAATATGAAAAAAAAAAGCCCAGAATATGGGTCCAATCTTTCTCGCCTAGAAAATTTCGTCTAAATCAAAAAGTACTGCTCTGAAAACGTCTAGAAATGAACGGAAATCGGCATGGCTGGGCGCACCGTGAGAACAAGGGACAGCAACCCCGACATCCAACATTCTTACTATGATACAATAATAAGAGACCGGGAAGTGTAAATGTAAACTATGAGAAATATAATTGTAGTATAAATGTAGCCAGTAAAAGTACTACTGTACTACTATTTAGAATACAGACAGAAACAGCGTGCATGAAAAGAACCAAAAAAAATCTTCATTTTAAAGACGTCATGAAGGCAGTTGGTCTGAAACAATAACAAGACACCGGAAGTTCGCCCTGCTCTGGGGGGAAAATAAGACGAGAACTGACGCAAGAACTTCTTACAACGTAAACACGCCAAAAAAAAAAAAAACGAAAATCCCATCCTCAAGCAACGCTCTCCCCCCCTCCCAGAAAGAAGAGAAAAAAAACTGTGAGACTCGCCAAGCAATTGAATCACACCTGCAGATAGCCCCGAGGCATGTCTGGCGCTGCAGACTGCTTCCAGGTCTAAGAGAATAACCTCGCTCACGAGCCAGCCTTACTCTGGGTCAAAGTTTACTCGCCCCCCCCCCTCCTCTCCCACACCTCTTTACCTCCCCTGCATCACGCCTTGTTACCTTCCCCTTCAAGAAGTGGAGGAAACAACACGAGGAGCCTTCCTCTGTCACGGCCTGGTTTAGGAATGGAGCCTCATCACAACAGAACGTAAAAGTTTCTTTATCTGCCAGCCAGTGTCTGTACATGAGACGCTACTACTCGAACACGAGAGGCAAGAATTCTCTAATTTAAATCCAAAAATTCTCTAATTTAAACCCAAACACGAGAGGCAAGAATACTCCAGTTTAAATCCAAAACACTTCTCATAAAATTTGGCGTTGCTGTAGCGCAGTGGTCATTACACTCACCTCTAATGCTGAAGATCACTGGTTGGATCTCGGTTATGAAGTGATCCAGCCAACACAGTTGTATAAATAAATGTCTGGATCTTTCTAGAGCTACGGAAAGAAAAGTGGCCACAGAGATCGCGTCACTCACAAATATTCTGACATGTCAAGGAAAAACAGGGGCCCTGTCAAGGAAAGTGTCAAGAAAAACATGGACACTAATATTCCTCTATGTTCACACACGAGGTTACTTATTTTTTAAAAATCTTCTCACAGTGGACAAATCTCAGGACAATCTTTAGAGTCAGTTACAGCACATAAAACGTTTGACTAAACTCGGGAATTAGACATGCTCGATCTGACTTCAGATTTCACAGTCTTCAGCCAGGCCAGGCCACACCCCAGAGAGAACATAACAGAAAGAATTTCTCATTAGTGTGTATTAAATTATTTTAACTCATGTGAAGGTGTGGCTCTTGGTGCCACATTAAGAATAGTAGAGAATGTAATGTTAAGATGTGCTCAGCTAGTGGGGATACAAGAGTTAATGAGAAACTGCGTTTCATTAGATGGAGTACAAATGTTAATGAGCAACTGTGTTCCGTTAGAGGGAATACAAGAGTTAATGAGAAACTGCGCTCAACCAGTGGCACGGCAATAAATAACGAGAAGCTGTGTTCTGGTAATGGCACACAAAGAGTTAATGATAAAATTTCATTGCAGCAGCCCTTTGAAAACGTACAGTCTCAACCTTCTTGTGTTGGTGCTCTTTGAAAGCGTACAGTCTCAACCTTCTTATGCCGGTGCTCTTTGAAAGCGTACAGTCTCAATCTTCTTATGCCGGTGCTCTTTAAAAGCGTAGTCTCAACCTTTCTCAACCTTCTTGTGTCGATGCTCTTTCTCAACCTTCTTCTGTTAGTGCTCTTTCTCAACCTTCTTGTGTCGGTGCTCTTTGAAAGCGTACAGTCTCAACCTTCTTGTGTCGGTGCTCTTTCTCAACCTTCTTGTGTTGGCAATGGAAAAAGAAGAAAAAAAAACAACAAAATCTTTAACGTCAAGGACGTTAAGTTTGTCATTACTGGAAGAATACACAACGTGGTGCTCTATAACATTCTGATGGCGAAGGCTGACCTAAGTCTGGCTTCTTCTCTGACCTCAGTCTCGCTCCTTCTCTGATTTCAGTCTGGGTTCTTCTCTGAGACCTCAGTCTAGGTCCTTCTCTCAGATCTCAGTCTGGGTCCTTCTCTCAGATCTCAGTCTAGATCCTTCTCTCAGATCTCAGTCTGGGTCCTTCTCTCAGATCTCAGTCTAGGTCCTTCTCTCAGATCTCAGTCTAGGTCCTTCTCTCAGATCTCAGTCTAGGTCCTTCTCTGACCTCAGCCTCGTTCCCTCACTTTCTCTGCTGAGTTACTAACAAGCCATGGTTTATGAAGTCACGACGGACAAAAACTAATCAATATTACGCTGTCGGATTATGCCACGACGGACAGAAACTAATGTATGTTACGCTGTCGGATGATACCACGACGGACACAAGATATATGCTTTGCTACAGGCAGCAGAAAAAAAAATTTGAAGTTCCGTCACAGCCAAACAATTCACGGTGTCTTAGCCTTTTTCTCGTTTTTGTTCTTTCCTAAATCCTGGATCACTCCCAGACTCATCACCACAGCACTTTGACATGAATGCGTGCTGAGAGTTCCAGAAAGAGAGTGTAAGGTGTTTGTGTGCGTGGGGTTACAGGTGACTAAGTTTTAAGACCACTGTACGAGACTATTTCAGGATGGGCGTGTTTCCGGTGCCGTACCCGGGGGGGGGGGGGGGGGGGGGGGGGGGCAGGAATCGTGATGTGTTGTGGGAAGAACGAGGAGAGATTCTTCGTGCAAGAGTGGAAATGTCATGAGGTCTGTACAATAGCGGATGATACTGAGAGGACGAGACAGAGAGAGAGAAAGAGAGGGGTGGGTGGGTGGGGGAAGGACGTTTAAACATTTTGTGTGTGTCAAAAGCAAGAAGGAGAAAGGTATGAAGAGTTTTATAGAATGGGAGAAGGAGAGCAATTTTTTAGGGGCTTGCAGGGAAACACAGAGAGGGTTTGAGAGAGAGAAAGAGAGAGAGAGAAAGAGGGACAGTGAGAGAGAAAGAGAGACAGACAGAGAGACAGAGAGAGAAAGAGACAGACAGAGAGACAGAGGGAGACAGAGAGACAGAGAGAGAAAGAGACAGACAGAGAGACAGAGAGGGAAAGAGATAGACAGAGAGACAGAAGAGAGACACAGACAGAGAGAGAGAAAGAGAGAGAAAGAGAGACAGTGAGAGAGACAGACAGAGAAAGAGACAGACAGAGAGACAGAGAGAGAGACACACAGAGAGACAGAAGAGAGACAGAGAGAGAGAAAGAGAGACAGAGAGAGACAGAGAAAGAAACGGACTGGATGAAAGAGATGTGAAAAATTAGTTAGAGAGGAACATAGTTTAGGGACAATCTGGCAACCAGTTGGGGGGGGGGGAGAGAAGGGACAAAGTGGCTGTCAGGGTAGGGACAAACTAGCTGTCAGGGTAGGGACAAACTAGCTGTCAGGGTAGGGACAAACTAGCTGTCAGGGTAGGGACAAACTGACTGTCAGGGTAGGGACAAACTAGCTGTCAGGGTAGGGACAAACTAGCTGTCAGGGTAGGGACAAACTAGCTGTAAGGGTAGGGACTAACTGGCTGACAGGGTAGGGACAAACTGGCTGTCAGGGTAGGGACAAACTGACATATGAAGTAAGAATAAATGACTGCCAGGTTAGAGATAAACTAACTGATGGAGAAAGAAACAATAAACGGGCTGCCTGTAGCAAAGATAAACCAGCAGTCACGTGTTACTAACGGATTTGATTTTGCTGAACATGCTCCCACTCCAGTATCACAAACAAGCCACACAACCCACTCTTCTGTCTACTCGAAGTCCCCCCCCCCCCCGCCTCATGAAGATGACGGATGCGAAGTACGGTCGTGAGAAACTCCTGACCACCTGGCCAAACTGGAACCCGACATCTTTTGCCGAGAAGGCGAGCGTATTTTAAAAGAGTTGTCTGCACATAAAACTAGCTGGTTATCCCAAGTATAGTCCCCGTCTCATCTCAACGGTTACTTCACGCTACAAAAGAACCCACAGTTTAAAAATGTTTATAACCGCTGATGAACTGTAGCAGATATCTGATTCAGATAACTAAACCGAAGACCGTCAACGTCAACACACGGTAGCACAACAGACTGACGGTGGAAACATACAAGCATATGGAAAGAGACAGAAAGTGATATTCTTTTGTTACGTCGACAGCCTGTCGTAGCTATCTCAACATCTAAACGGGCTACAGTGGAAGCAGATATATGTCCTCTCAATTAGCTCCACTGTTGCTAAGTCTTGGGCCATCACTGGAAGTGTACTGACCCGTAAACGGTAGGCCTAGTTATAGTTGGGGGGGGGGGGTACTTCCTCTGATGATCTGAAGGAGTTGTGTTATTGTTCCGCTCTCTACGGTAGAGAGTTTCCTGCATATAGCTGCAACATGTTACTACGAGCACAGCACAGAGATAATTTTGTTGGCTGATATGAAGTAATATCATCTTTAATAGTCATCTTCCTCCCTCTACCTCTTGCGTGAGCGATCTCTTCCTGTCTCCCCCAGCTAAAGACAAGACAAGACAAGACAAGACAAGACAGCCATCATCTTCGCTTGATTCAGCACGTTCAAACAAAGCCGGACTAGTTCTCAGTAAACAAGCTACCATGTACAATGTACATCAGATACCCCCTCCCCTCCCCCACCCAAATCCACCCATCTGTTTGAGAAAGCTTATCTACATCTGAACAAGCTGTCAGGGCCGGCTCCTCCGTGCAGGTTTGGGGTCCCACGGGGTTAAGTGTCAGCAGATAACCTGGAGATGTGGAGATCAAAATGTTACAAACCTGTACAGGTCCTGATTTCAAGCCTGTTCTATGACTGTGTGTGTGTGTGTGTGTGTGTGTGTGAGAGAGAGAGGGGGGAGGCTGTGAGAGGGATTGAGAACAAGCAAGGAGGGGAGGGGGATAGAAAGAATGAAAAAAAGGGGATAAGGAGCAGATTGCCTTCGGTCTGCCTGAGTACGGGACTTTGTAAGGCAGACATGTTTTTGGGAACACAGTGAACCTCCTGTACCATCTAACACTGAACCTACAAGCCCTGCCCCCCCCCCCACCCCACCCCCACACTACTGGTACTACATTTTAAAAAAAACCCGAACACATTTATACTATTGTTTCATTAAGCTTTATACCCTAGATTTCCTGAACGAGTCCCTCTATGATCCCTAGTTTGGGAAGTAATATAATGTTGGATATGTTAGCCGTCTTATAATGTTGGATATGTTAGCCGTCTTATAATGTTGGATATGTTAGCCGTCTTATAATGTTGAATGTGTTAGCCATCTTATAATGCTGAATGTATTAATCATCTTATAATGTTGAATGTGTTAGCCATCTTATAATGTTGAATGCGTTAGCCATCTTATAATGTTGAATGCGTTAACCATCCCAACATAGTAGAAAAGCACTCGGAAGTATAACTATACAACACTGAACTGAACTATCACTTTACCATGAGAATGTCTCACTGTAAACACGAAACTTTATCACTTTATTACATGCAAGCCTAGTTATAACACTGGACTCTTATCACTTTACTACGTGTAAGTCTAGTTGTAACACTGGACTCTTATCACTTCACTACGTGTAAGTCTAGTTATAATACTGGACTCTCATCACTTTACTACGTGTAAGTCTAGTTATAACACTGGACTCTCATCACTTTACTACGTGTAAGTCTAGTTATAACACTGGACTCTCATCACTTTACTACGTGTAAGTCTAGTTATAACACTGGACTCTCATCACTTTACTACGTGTAAGTCTAGTTATAACACTGGACTCTCATCACTTTACTACGTGTAAGTCTAGTTATAACACTGGACTCTTATCACTTTACTATGTGTAAGTCTAGTTATAACACTGGACTCTTATCACTTTACTACGTGTAAGTCTAGTTATAACACTGGACTCTTATCACTTTACTACGTGTAAGTCTAGTTATAACACTGGACTCTTATCACTTTACTACGTGTAAGTCTAGTTATAACACTGGACTCTTATCACTTTACTACGTGTAAGTCTAGTTGTAACACTGAAATATGTCTGTACTACCTGCAGGTCTCGTTGTTTCTTACATAGAAAACACTGTGATGTAAATGATCTTCCAGCAAGCACAGTACGATGTATGTGTTTAACATATCGCATCCATCATATATGATATGCAGATTATGTAGAAAGTTATAGTCAATTATTTGTTACGTAGAAAGATGAACACATAAAATAGCTACGTAGAAGATGCAGACTGAAGTGACCCAGACATGACACCATATGCTGCAAATATTTCAGCAACATAAGGGCGTAAACAGAGAGCAGTTAGTTACTGACGGTATGTTGTTGTTACTCATGGATTTATAAGCGCTCTAAAGTAATTTCGCTTACTGTTTGTTTGTTTGTTTTGTATCTTTTCGTATGCAGTAATGTATTTTACATGTATGTTTCTGAGTGTATTTACGAAAAGTTCTTATATAGTTATGTATACATACTTAAGCAGGAATGACTACTGAATATATGTATGTACATATCTATATAGTAACCTAGGGCACTTAGAATCTACCGGAAGCATATGATACCTGGAAGAAATGACGAGAGGTTCTAAGCGAGGTTGGGCAAACGAGAGAAACTATGACAAATTTCACAACATGACAGTCAGGATAAGTTTTGAGAAGTGCCAAACTGGAACACCTAGAGACAACAGGAAAACTGTAGGGGGAAAGGAACAGGGGAAGACAAAGACAGACTAAAAGAGTGGTAGAGAGTACAGCCCGACACACATGGAAAGAGCAATGGATTCAAGGTTGCGGAGATGAGTGACAAATCAACGCCTGAATGGCATGTGTCAGAGAGAGAGAGAGAGAGAGAGAGAGAGAGAGAGGGGGGAGGGAGATGGATTTATGTATGAATGTAATATGTGCTGCCAGGAATGCTATGTACATGTAGGTGTGTATGTATATAACTCAAAAAAAGAGAGAAAGAAGAAGAGGATGAGTGTATGTGCGAAAGAGAGAAAGAGAGAGAGAGGGGAGAGGGAGAGATGGATATATATCTTCTATGTGTATATGTGTGTGTGTAGGGGGGGGGCTCTGAGAGGAACTGAGAATAAGCATGTAGGGAGAGGGGATAGAAAGAATGGGGAAAAAAAAGGGGACAACGAGCAGATTGCCTCCTGTCTGTCTGTGTACGGGACTATGCAAGGCAGTCATGTTTTTGGGATCACGATGACCCCTCCCATATCATCTGACGGTATATACATTACACCAGCCCATAATTAAGCATGCGTATGTGACAGATAAAAAATATGTCCAAAAATCTGTCACTAATACGAAAAAGGCCACAATTATAACGAAAACCGCTCAATAAATCCAAGGCGAGGCGGGAAATAACGGCTTATAAGAAGGCTATTATGCATGGTTTGGGTGTGTATACAATCTCATATTAGCATCACCCCAACACAGCGTGTAGGTAAAAAGGCATTTGTTTTGCGCAAGGAAATGAGAACTGACAAATGGCCGGCAGGTAAGGATTTTCCCACGCCTGTCCTGATACGGTTATCAGTATTTTAAAGCGAAGTATAAATGTTAAAACTCCCCCCCCCCCCCCAAGCCTCTACACCATTCCCCCAAATCTTATAGGGGAAAAAAAAAGGGTTTCTTTCAAAAGCAAGAAGCAAAACCGACAGCAGAAACGTGAGAAGCTTCATGCGCAAGTTGGGGGTGACGGTGGTTCTGCTGCAGTGATCGTGCAGTTATGAAGGCCACTGAGCTATAACTGGTCAAGACCCTCTTTCACTTATTCGTGGTGATTCATGAAAGTCTGCAGCCCCTTTTCCCATGGGGTAAGACGAACTGGTTGACGAGGTAGGGACAAACTTGCTACCGGGATGGGGACAAACTAGCTACCGGGATGGGGACAAACTAGCTACCAGCATAGAGATAAACTAGCTACAGGGATAGAGATAAACTAGCTACTGGGATAGAGACAAACTAGCTAAAGGTATAGAGACAAACTAGCTACCGGGATAGAGACAAAATAGCTACCGGGATAGAGATAAACTAGCTACCGGGATAGAGACAAAATAGCTACCGGGATAGAGATAAACTAGCTACCGGGATAGAGACAAACTAGCTACCGGGATAGAGATAAACTAGCTACAGGGATGGAGACAAACTAGCTACTGGGATAGAGATAAACTAGTTACTGGGGCTGTGACAACTTGGCTGTTGGGGTAGGGACACAGTATCTAATCGTAGGAAAGATAAACTAGCACACAGGGTAGAGACTGAAGTGTTATCATTCTGCAGAAAATGGTCCCACTCCAGTTTCACACATCTTCTTCTTCTATCTCTTTGGAACTGCAAGTTGGTGTTCTTTGCAGCCGATGTGGTGAAGAAGTTGAGGCACAACACTGTGCCGCCGTGGGAGCGGGTTATGGCAGCTATTTTTTCAGTCTCTGAGTACAGCTAAAAAGCATAGGGGTATGCAATACTTCTTTAGCAGACTCCACCACCATGGGGACTATGCCGATGCATCCCCCGTTAGCCTGACTAGGCCCGTTATTGAGGGGGGGGGGTTGACAACGGAAAGATAGGACTGGGTCTTGGTCAGCTATGGTTCGCCACCCGTGATGCTAGCATGTCTGCTATTGGTCATTTACTGTCAACACGGACAGCATCTTCATACCCTCCCCCCCCCCCAACCACCACCATCACTCCACACGTTCACAGATAAGCCACACAACCCACTCTTCTGTCTACTCGAAGTCCCCCCTGCCTCACGAAGATGACGGATGCGAAATACGGTCGTGAGAAACTCCTGACCACCTGGCCAAACTGGAACCCGACATCTTTTGTCGAGAAGGCGAGCGTATTTTAAAAGAGTTGTCTGCACATAAAACTAGCTGGTTATCCAGGTATAGTCCTCGTCTCACCCCGACAGTCACTTCTCTCTATAAAAGAACCCACAGTTTTAAAATGTTTGTAACCGCTGCGACTGAGCTGAGCAGCTATTACAGCGTCATCACGTGGCGGACGTCACCTTGGAAACGAACGACGCTTCTTCGTTAGTCACAAAATCTGTGAGTTATGAAGCTATATTTGCAAGAATATCATCCAGGAGGTGTTAAAAACACAAGAGAGTCAGGAGATGTTAAGAACACAAGAGAGTCAGGAGATGTTAAGAACACAAGAGAGTCAGGAGATGTTAAGAACACAAGAGAGTCGCCGTGGCGTGGCAGTTATCATCAAGCATGAGATAAAGTTTTGTATTTCGACATAAAATTCAAGACATAATTTCAGAATAATTTCTGTAATGATCGTTCGCCGAGAATTTTTCGTGGATTTGTACGTGAACATATGTATACCCCTTAATGTACAAACATTCTTGTGTACAGCGTACGCCAGTGCTGATCATTCAGTTGGTTGATATTCTCTCATTTCACAAACAATTTTTCCTAACAAAAGCGTATCAGGTATATATTTTAACATCAGCAAAGACAAAACAATACTTCTGCGCTAGAAGCTGCTTCACCACTCACTGTACTACCCCTCCGCACTTACAAACAGGCTGTCTCTAAAAGGTATTACATCACAAAATGAGTACTCATCAGATAATCTCTCAGACAGACAATTTTACACACTCACAGAGCAACCACCGTACATAAACAACCATAATGACGACATAAATCTGCTGGGAAAAAGACAATATAAGACAACCCATTCACTGCAGCAACTAATGCACCAGACACTCAAAGACTAACTGCGGACAGAAAAATGTGTCGTACAAACAATATCGGGGCCATATACAGACGACTACACATTACATTCTAATTTGTGCTATATAATAGAAAACTGCACACTACATTCTAACTGTTCTTATTATATAAAACTGCACATTACATTCTAACCTGTTCTATATAATAAAACTGCACATCACATTCTAACCCGTTCTATATAAGAAAACTGCACATCACATTCTAACCCGTTCTATATAAGAAAACTGCACATTACATTCTAATCTATTCCATATACAGAAAACTGCAAATTACATTCCAATCTGTTCTATATACAGAAAACTTCACATTACATTCTAATCTCTACAAATAGGAAACAACGAGACTTTCGCACGGTAAAGTAATAGAACAGAGTTTTCTATTGCTAGAACTCGAAAAACAATTACAGTTAAAGCACTTATAAATGTGAGAGAACAGTGCATTAATCAGGCTGCGAGATAGTTAACTTGATTAATGCACTGTCCTCTCGTGGCTAGACGGTTGGTCGTTCTACTGAAGCCCGTGGTTCAAGTCCCAGGTGATGCTCCTGTCATTTTCCCATGTCTAAAAGTGCTTTGGCTGTGATTTTGTTCAGGTCTAACCATATACTACTGTGCTCTGTTACTTTACATTCTAATCTGTACTATATATAGAAGGCTGCACATTACATTCTAATTTGTACCGTATATGGATTGCATTACACAGAAAGTTGGGTTACACAGAAGAGCAGGGAATAGTGGTTCTCCACCTTTTATATCCAAGGTCCACTTTTCCAAGCTAGGGGCCACCATCTATTATGCAGTACTACAATACCTTAAACCTTTAAGTGGTTACATTCGGTAGGTAGCACATATCAGCAACTTGAAAACCCTGCCGCGGATGGGATGCGGACCACAGTTTGAGAACTACTGATATAGAAGAGCGGATACAGGAGACAGTCTCTTGTAAAAGACTGCGCCATACAGGATATGTATGACGGAAGATTGTAAGATATATCAGAAGACTGTATGATATATCAGAAGATTGTATAATATATCAGATTTATCATACAGAAAACGGTATCATACAACACATTACTCTGAGCAGAATAATATCTGCTACAGAACACTTTAACCACATACAAGATAAACATGATACAAAAGATCGCATGACACGGAATGCCATACGAAGTCAGGAAAGAAACTTACAAATGTAATTAGCGACCCATCCTTGAAAAGGAGCAAGTGACACGCGAGCAAGACAACACTTTTATTACTATTATTAAACTTTGTTTTAAGTTTTATTTCACTTTTCTTTCTTACTCTTTGTTCAACCAACAACAACAACAACAACAACAACAACAACAACATGTACACGTGACCAACTGCCCAGCAGAAACATAACAAACATTTAACAAACTATGAGACCGCATTAGAATCAATGAAAACAGACTCTTGTTGTTAAACATTGTGGGGGAGGGATGGGGGTGGGGGTGGTGGTGGTGGTGGTTGCACTCGTTAAAACTTAGAACATTTTATTTCTACGGGGGGGGGGGGATGTCACTAGACTAAAACTTAGAACATTTTATTTCGGAGGGGGGATGTCACTAGACAAAAACTTAGAACATTTTATTTCGGGGGGGGGGGGGGAATGTCACTAGACTAAAACTTAGAACATCTTATTTCTGGGGGGGGGGGGATGTCATTAGACTAAAACTTAGAACATTTTATTTCGGGGGGGGGGTGTCACTAGACTAAAACTTAGAACATTTTATTTCTAGGGGGAAATGGCACTTGATTAAAACTTAGAACATTTTATTTCTTGGGGGGCAGATGTCACTAGACTAAAACTTAGAACATTTTATTTCGGGGGGGGGGGGGATGTCACTAGACTAAAACTTAGAACATTTTATTTCTGGGGGGGGGATGTCACTAGACTAAAACTTAGAACATTTTATTTCTAGAGAGAAATGACACTTGATTAAAACTTAGAACATTTTAGGGCCACGGCGAAAAAGCAAACAGGAACACTAATTTTGTGGAACATTCTAGAGGAAAGGAAAAAAAAAACAAACACTCGTTAATTTTTAGAACATTCTATGCCAGTGATCGCGCTAACCGGCAATTAATTGCTGGTAAATTACCTATTAAAAAAAAAAAAGAGAAGGACCGAAACTTTTAGAGGGCGCCGTTTACCGTGTCCAGTTTATATTATCAAACACCTTGTAAAAAGCAACCAGCGAAATCTGCTGTAGGATAACCGGGACAGGAGATTGTTGACGATGTTCAGTTTTCAGGAGGAGAGTCAGTCAGTTTTGACTTTGGCGCTGCACGTGAGCATTCTGTAGTGAATGATTGATTGACAGAGCTGGTACTTGGGAACATACTTCGTGCAAGGTGGAAGATAGGTACAGATGTACTGGTTTCAAAAATCTTACAGCGGTTACTCTGCTAGGGCCGGGAAGGAGGGGGGGGACTGGCACTTATTAATTTTAAGAAGACTCTAGGGCCAAGAAGGAAAACAAAACAAAAAAAAACTGGCTCTCATAAGTGTTTAGAACATTCTAGGGCCGAGAAGAAGAAAACTAGCAGTCATTAATGTTTAGAACATTCTAGGGCCAAGAAGAAGAAAAAAATTGCACTTACTAATGTTTAATACATTATAGGGCCAAGAAAAAAAAACAGGCACTCATTAATGTTTAGAACATTCTGGGACAAGGGGGTGAGGGAACTGGCATTCATTAATTATTAGAACATTCTAGAGTTAGAAAAGTAAAAAAAAAAAACAAAAACCGGCATTCATAAATTTTTAGAACATTCTGGGGCCAAAGGAAAAAAAAAAGGCACTCATGAATTTTTAGAACATTCTAGGCATCCAGAACTATGAGAAACTGATCACAGTTACTTCAGAACATTCTAAAGCTACAGAAGCTCTACCGCGCGTTAGTTTTTCTAGAACATTCAAGGGCATTCTAGGACATTTATGAAAAAAAAAGACTTTAATCTTTAAGAAAAGTATCAATTACCTGGAATTGGATATTTCTGAGACAAGTAACTCGAAAACAAAATACAAACTGGAAGTTGATTAAAAAAAAATGAATTCAATAATCAAATACATCCAGTTGGAATCATCAGCTTCGTAAAATAATGCATGCAGTTGTTACCTTTGTTCAGCGACTGATAATCAAATTTTGTAGCACTGAAAGACAACACAAACCTCTCATCAGGGTGGAAAGAAAAAAAATCACGGAACATCGGTTTCACACAACGAATCATCAACTGATTAACGCACAAAGCATCTTCACATGATTAACACACGAAGCAACATCACGCGATTAGCGTAGTTAGCACTGAGAAGAATAAATAAAACTTTGCCTACTGTTAACATTTTCAAAGCAAGTCCCTCAAAAGAATTGTAACATTTTAACATCGTAACAAAAGGAAATAGCCACCAGCACTTGTATAATTAGTTTGAAAAAAAAACCACTCACACAAAACAATTTTACATTTAACCTTGTAAACTATTTTTTAAAGAACCATACTGAAGGGGGAGAAAAGCAACTAAAAACGCAGATAACTTCAAACGCGTGTGTTATCTCAGCGTGACTCGACACGTGAACACAATGAATAATATAAACGGTTTCTGTGTTCAACATAAGAAGCACTTTCATTACGTGATTCAACAATGCCCTTCTTGATATAATTCTAAGATTTAAAAAAAAAACAACTTGATCTTAGAGTATTTCAAGAGTATTTTTTAACACATAGAAACCCTTTTTTTTTTAACCAAGAGCTAATGTGGAGAGTGGCACGCTGAATAAACACAGTTCATGGTATTTAGTATAAAAACCACGGCAGCCACTGATAGTTCATAGCTACCAGCATTAGCCAGCCAGACAGACAACGGGCGAAAAAGCAAACTTGGCTACTCCGTTCAGCGCGAGAGGAAAACGTGCAACAGGTAAGAATGAATGCAGGACCCACGAACTCCTGGCCGAGAAGTCGTACAGACAGCGCGCGGGTTGGCTGCAGGTAAAAATAATACGGTAGCCGTGCCCTTCGTTCACTGCTAGCTCCCACACTAGATTCATGGCAGTCTACCCCGGGGCTGACCTTACGCTACGACAGGGTGTCTGAAAAAAACGTTTTCATGAATCGGGTTTCAGGGTGTCCCTGAGACACCTTTCTTCCCCTTCCTCCCCTCTCTCTATGCCTCGGCTATGAACAAAAACTGCTTATATTATCTTCTCAATAGCGCTGTTTGTTGTCTGGACTCGAACATCTGCATCTTTGCGAAAGAGCCCAAGTTTATGCGTTCATTCTTCATCGTTCACTCAGACATGGACACTAATCTCTCTCATAAATGAGGTAGTTTGTCTTAGGCTTTCGATACCGACGCAGAGCTTCTCCTGCTGGACATTCATTGACTTGGATTTCTCCCATAATTTATGAGGTTCACGCAGAAAAGACTAAGAAATATAAACAACTGGCTCTTCGTACTGTCATACACTGCTGGCAGATGTACGGTGATTCTGTTGTGTCATATTTATACATTTAATTTTAACATCTTACATCCTTCCCGTGCCGTTAAACGTCACATAGGGCCCGCATGGTAGTTCGAAAAGATGCCCTGTCTTCGGCGAGTTTTTCAATCTCATCAAGGGATATTATGCCCATTGAATTGGCTTCTCTTAACAATGTCCTCTTTAAAGTTTCATGTGGTCGACCTCTTTTTCTTCGGCCTGTTGTGTTTCATTTGATAGCTTGTTTGGGGATTATCTGATTGTTTCTTCTCATCACGTGACCGACATACATCCATCTTCTTTTTTCTAATCAACCATGAGACAGGCTGTTGTTTGCTCATCTGTCTGATCTCTGCGTTGTTCTTGAATTCATTCTACTTTATACCAAGTATTTTCCTTAGGCATTTGTTTTCAGAAGAGTCTAATTTCTTGTCTATTTTTTAGTTGTTTTCCATTTTTCATGTGCATAAATGATGGTGGATATTACATTAGAATTGAATAATCTTAACTTGATTTTTGTGCTTATAACTTTTGAATGCCATATGTTCTCAAGATCCTTGAAGGTCAATGCTGCTTTGTCAATTCGAATTCTAACTTCTTTTCTGGTATCACCATCCTGGTCTATATAGCTGCCGAGATATGCAAAATGTTTACTACTTCAACAGCTGTTCCTTCTATGTATATTTGTCCTTCGTCGTTAATGAGAACCTTCATTATTTTTGTTTTATCCTTGTTAATTTCAAGTCCTATTTTACTAGCCATTGAAGACAGGGTATCTGATTTTACTTGCATTGATTACATTAATTGATTACATTAATATCGTTAAGTAATAAACGAAGTAAAGTACTCTAATTTACAACTTTGATCATCTGTGTATCATTTACTTCATCATCATCGTTTCACATTCGCTAACTCATTCCATCTTGCAGTCAGCAAGTTTGTTGATAACTTATCTACTTGCCATTATTTATGAGCATGTGGCACGTTCGTGCTGTGGTGATGGAGGGAACTGTTCGCTTTTCGCGGCCAATTCTGCAGACATTTGATCGGTAGGATTTGGCCACCTTTTGTGACACTGGATCCAGTCTCTGTGGCCTTGCGGGTCTTGTCTTTCACCTTGACCTTCATTTCCTTCTTTTGTTAGATGACAGGACGTATCTGCATAAAAGTACTCTCTAGATGACTACTGAGTTCTGGGCTGGTAAACCACAGGCGGTCAAGACCCTAATTTACCTCCCTATGGTGCTCCTGGAAACAGACAGCAGCCTGGCCAAGTGAATGATGATCGAAATGGGAAGAAGAACCTAGTCCCAAAAAAATACGCCGAGGCGAAGTAGGATGTGTTGCGTTTAAAGGGGTATAACAGAGATACAACGCGTCCAAAGGCCTGGGGGACAACAAAGATGAGGAGGAGGAGGAGAAGAAGAAGAAGAACGCGGTAAAAGGACAGCTGGACGCCCAGAATATTTTGGTTCATGGATGTATGCAGCTTAGACATGCCGGCCTCAGTCTTAGACCAAACACTGTGAAAACTATACTGGCGAAAGAAGGAAAGTGATCTGGTTTTTGAGGTAGGGAAGGAAGAAGGGAGAGAGGGGAGGGAGGGAGAGAGAGAGAGGGGAGGGAGAGAGAGAGGGGAGGGAGGGAGAGCAGAGGGAGAGAGAGGGTAGGGAGGGAGAGAGAGAGGGGAGGGAGAGAGAGCAAAGGGAGAGAGAGGGGAGGGAAGGAGAGAGAGGGAGGGAGAGAGAAGAGGGATGGAGAGAGAGCAGAGTGAGAGAGGGGAGGGAGGGAGGGATAAAGAGGAGGGAGGGAGAGAGGGGAGAGAGAGCAGAGGGAGAGAGAGGGTAGGGAGGGAGAGAGAGAGGGGAGGGAGAGAGAGCAAAGGGAGAGAGAGGGGAGGGAAGGAGAGAGAGGGAGGGAGAGAGAGAAGAGGGATGGAGAGAGAGCAGAGTGAGAGAGAGGATAGGGAGGGAGGGATAAAGAGGGGAGGGAGAGAGAGGGGACGGAGAGTCTAGTGTTATAACTAGGCTTGCACGTAGTAAAGTGATAGGGAGGGAAGGGAGAGAGAGGGGAGGGAGGGAGGGAGAGGGTACGAGAGAGACGGGGAGATGCCAGGGAGATAAGAGATAAAGGATGAAGAAACACATCATCCCAGCCACAGTATCTTGATGTGATAAACGGCCTTCATTGTAAACTTAGTCTTTCGTTCATCATTTGCCTGGCCATCATGTCTTCATCCATTCTCTTATCTGCTACAGGATGTTTTTGACATGATGTTTGGACCAGTGCCTTAGTGCACATCTGTGACCAGTGTCTCTCATACCTGCGTATCTGTGACCAGTGTCTCTCATACCTGCGTATCTGTGACCAGTGTCTCTCATACTTGCGTATCTGTGACCAGTGTCTCTCATACTAGCGTATCTGTGACCAGTAAATTCTGGAGACTTTTTGACAAAAGCTTAAATCAGAGGTTCATAATCTTTTCTGAGTGGGACCCTAAACCAGCAACGGCAGGTGATCTGCGACCCTAAACCAGCAACAGTACGCGACCTGTGACACTAACCAGCAACATTACGTGACCTGTGACACTAACCAGCAGCAGTACGTGACCTGTGACACTAACCAGCAACAGTACGCGACCTGTGACACTAACCAGCAACATTACGTGACCTGTGACACTAACCAGCAACAGTACGCGACCTGTGACACTAACCAGCAACATTACGCGACCTGTGACACTAACCAGCAACAGTACGTGACCTGTGACACTAACCAGCAACAGTACGCGACCTGTGACACTAACCAGCAACATTACGTGACCTGTGACACTAACCAGCAACATTACGTGACCTGTGACACTAACCAGCAACAGTACGCGACCTGTGACACTAACCAGCAACATTACGCGACCTGTGACACTAACCAGCAACAGTACGTGACCTGTGACACTAACCAGCAACATTACGCGACCTGTGACACTAACCAGCAACAGTACGCGACCTGTGACACTAACCAGCAACATTACGCGACCTGTGACACTAACCAGCAACATTACGCGACCTGTGACACTAACCAGCAACAGTACGTGACCTGTGACACTAACCAGCAACATTACGCGACCTGTGACACTAACCAGCAACAGTACGCGACCTGTGACACTAACCAGCAACAGTACGCGACCTGTGACACTAACCAGCAACATTACGCGACCTGTGACACTAACCAGCAACAGTACGCGACATGTGACACTAACCAGCAACATTACGTGACCTGTGACACTAACCAGCAACATTACGCGACCTGTGACACTAACCAGCAACAGTACGTGACCTGTCAAATATTATCTCAGTACCTTTAACGTGACCTAATTTTGCTACTAATCCAAACAACGATGCATAAAGTCACTTCCTAAATAATCCAACATTTTCCAAGATATTACGAAATACTCAAAACATTAAGAGGGAACTGAATACAACATTTCAATGAATACTAACTGGAGTTGTGGCTGTTATTTTAATATTTAGATGGAAAACATATTTCCTTGATACCTTGTATTATTTTTAAATTTATTAGTTAGCTCTTTTTCTCTTTCTATTTTGTTTAAAATTTGTCATTAAATCTTCTCTCCAACCTCAGGGCCTCCGTGACCCTAATTTGGACCAGGATCCCAGGCCGGGAACCACTTTCGTTTCACAGCGAAAAGCCTTCCAGTTTTACTTAAGTGTCCATAAACAAGTCATCTAACACCATAATTTTCTAAGTAGGTAGGACTGTGGCCTTCACAGCTTCGCAGAGTGTGAGTAAGGGAAGACTGGTGATCGCGCATGCATGCACAGGCTAAATCTTTTCATTGCATATGCTTGAGCAGCAGAGTTAATCGTAATGAGATGAAGTTAAAAAAAAATATCATGGGTTTTCGGTAGTAACATGTACTCTAGCGATGTGTAGTTTCGTCATAGTGTCGATGGTGTTTTGTATAGATGGTAACATTTCGCATGGAAAAGTAACTAATGTAAATAATTTTTTTAATCACATTTTCAATTTCTTTTCTCATCATTTCTGACGGGTTACCACGCATACATTAATAATCAAACCAACCGTGTCGTAACAAAAAGCCGCAACATATGCCTTCTAATTCCACATACATGACTAAGGAGACGATTTGCATTTGTCAATTTAAAAAAAAAACACATCTTCCACAGCAGAACAAATCATTCGCAAACCCGACGTAAAACTACGTTAAAAAAAAGTAAGCAGATTACTTTGCATTTAAAAAATTTAAAAAGAAACCTTACAGCAATGCCCAGAATTAATAATCAATATTAAGTTCACTGATCAAAGAGAAACTTTTATACACGGTTCATGCTAGCAAGTTTCATGGCGTCCATCTGTTGCCATCTGCAGATAGTGGCTTCTGTCCACCATACACCAAATATTCACCATCGCTGTTTGGTAAAATTCATAATATACATATACATGAAATTAGAATAATGAAAGTACATGTAACAACTAACAAATGAGATAGGATATTCTTTTTAAAGCCCAACTGTTGTGGTTTAAAAAAAAACTTTACATTGCCATAAGCGAGAAGAAGAGCACTTCGATCTGTTCTGGTTGGCTGAACGTTACTGGTAGCTGTAGAGGATCTCATAGCAGATGCAAACTTTGATGCGGATGACGTGGTGATGACGCATGTTGTAAAGCTATTAGGCAAATATGAGAATCTGTAACTTTACCCAGTGATCGCAACATATTTATGAAGCGGTTCCATTGCCATTAGCAGTATACTGATCCGTAAAATATTATGATAACCTGCACTATAACAACAACAACAACAACAACACCACCAACAACAACAACAGCTACAATCTAGTTACTAGAAAGGCTACGTGAAAACTGATTCTTGTGCAGCTTTGAGTTAGATGTTCTCAATGGTCAAGACATCATTCCTGGGCATCAAAGTCACCCTTCAAGTTAGACACACATACATGCACAGCTAGGCACTAAACTACACAACCATCCTTTAAGTTAGACACACATACAGGCACTGCTAGACGCTAAACTACCCACCTATCCAATAAGTTAGACACATATACAGGCACTGCTAAGCACTAAATTACCCCGCTATCCATTAAGTTAGACACACATACAGGCACTGTTAGACACTAAACTACCCAGCCATCCACTAAGATACACCTACGTGCATTGCTACACACTAAACTATCCAGCCAGCCATCAAGTTAGACACATATACAGGTACTGCTAGACACTAAACTACCCAGCCAGCCATCAAGTTAGACATATATACAGGTACTGCTAGACACTAAACTACCCAGCCAGCCATCAAGTTAGACATATATGCAGGTACTGCTAGACACTAAACTATCCAGCCAACCATCAAGTTAGACATATATACAGGTACTGCTAGACACTAAACTACCCAGCCAACCATCAAGTTAGATACACATACAGACACAGCTAGACACTAAACTACCCAGCCAGCCATCAAGTTAGACATATATACAGGTACTGCTAGACACTAAACTATCCAGCCAACCATCAAGTTAGACATATATACAGGTACTGCTAGACTCTAAACTATCCAGCCAATCAATCAAGTTAGACATATATACAGGTACTGCTAGACTCTAAACTACCCACCCAGCCAATCAAGTTAGACACATATACATGTACTGCTAGACACTAAACTACTCAGCCAGCCATCAAGTTAGACACACATACAGGTACTGCTAGAGACTAAACTACCCAGCCAGCCATCAAGTTAGACACATATACAGGTACTGCTAGACACTAAACTATCCAGCCAACCATCAAGTTAGATACACATACAGACACAGCTAGACACTAAACTACCCAGCCAACCATCAAGTTAGATACATGTACAGGTACTGCTAGAGACTAAACTACCCACCCAGCCAATCAAGTTAGACATATATACATGTACTGCTAGACACTAAACTACCCAGCTATCCATCAGATTACAAATATCCGGGGAAAAAAAACGCCTTCTGCCTGGTTAGTTGTGGTTGCAAGAAACCAAACAGTCTAGAGAGGTCTCTGGCTAATGAGACAAACGATAGAGAGATGAATGTACCTGGACGAGACAAGACGACTGAAACATACCTGGAAGATACGTCTTACTTATTAGAAGTAATCCGTCATAATCGACGGGAGAAGAAAATTAATTTTTAACATCCGATGCGTTTAAAAAAAAAAAAAAGCAATAATCTTGGGATTTTCTGGCCAACATTAACGAAAAAATAAACATCCACAGAAGAGAGTTAATGAAAATCTCACTTGACACTTTTTTAAAAACTGCTCACTACAACTAATAATTCTCACACAGTGCGACCTAAAGTTCAACAAACGAACTTGCAAGACTGTAAGTACAAGATACACAGATACACTGAGACTTTCCCAACTTATAACACTGTAAGTACAAGATACACAGATACACTGAGTCTTTTCCAACTTATAACACTGTAAGTACAAGATACACAGAGTCGTTTCACTACCGAACCTTCCTCTAATGAGAGAGACTTTCAGAGATGGTTGGACAAGGACAGGACACGTCCTCAATGTCCCTGGCACAAACGATACAGAAAACTTGAAGCTGCTTCATATCAGCCTACGACAAAATAGGGACACAACCTGCTAATCCTAGTACGTCTTAGAAACTTGTACGAACTCCCTGTAACTGCGAGCTGTTGCTCTTTTGCAGCCGATCTTGTAGAGGTGTTGAGGCACAGCATCATGTCGGCGTTGGAGCGGGTTATGGGGGCTGCTTATTCATTCTCGGAGTACAGCTAAAAAGCAGGGGGGGGGGGTGTGCAACGCTTCTTTATCCACCACCATGGGGACTATGGCGATCCCTGCCCCATTAGCCAAGATAGGCCTGTTACTGGGGGTACCACGGAGAGGTGGGACAGGGTCTTGGTCAGCAATGGTTCGCTAACCCTGACTCTGGCATATCACCTATGGTTCGCTGATTGCCTCATTAGACAGCGTCTTCGCCCTTTACAGACTTATAGAAAATAACGGAACGAAGAATTGGCCCCCGACTGTCAGCCAATAAGAGATTACAAAGATAAGAAATTAAAATATAAAATGTCTTAACAGACATGGTCAAAGACGCATAAATTTGAATAATTTGTGCCAGCGGAAGCAGGGATAAACAAAACCAGGATCCCCCCCCCCCCCCCCCCCCGAACTCAGAGTCACTGAAAGACAAGAGTCAGCAATACGTGTGACAGTGAGTTCCATTGTTTGACTTCCTGTATAAGATCTTTGTGACTCTGCTGCCAACCTCTTTTCATAATCTTCTTAAAACATTCTTTCACAACAGACAGAATTCAGAGCTGATAGTTAGGATGGGAACAAAGATGAATGTTTTAGAGTTGACAGTTGGGATGGGAACAAAGATAAATGTTTTAGAGTTGACAGTTGGGATGGGAACAAAGATAAATGTTTTAGAGTTGACAGTTGGGATGGGAACAAAGATAAATGTTTTAGAGTTGACAGTTGGGATGGGAACAAAGATGAATGTTCTAATGTTACGAGACATTTGTTTGAACGAGTGAACCAAAGTTAACAAAGATGAGTGTTCTAGTGTTACGAGACACTTGTTTGAACGAGTGAACCAAAGTTAACAAAGATCACATCCTAACGTCACATGATGCTGCCGAAGACAAGCTGTTGCTCAGCGGAAAGTAAATGGGAGACAGAGCTGAATCCCAAGTTTATGTAAGATAATACAAGCAATTAACAGATCCAACACTTGGCTGAACAACAGGAGATTGACATGTTCAACACTTGGCTGAACAACAGGAGATTGACATGTTCAACACTTGGCTGGACAACAGGAGACTGACATGTCCAAGACGCGGATGGACAACAGCAAATTACATATCCAAGACTTAGCTGGACAACAGGCAACCGACATGTCCAAGACTTGACCGGACAACAGGGACTGACATGTCAAAGACAGTACTTTTTTCTGTTTCAACCACTTTCATATAATCAGTGACAACAGGCAGGTCCGCACAAAGATCATTGGAGGCAACAGAAATGTGCTTTGCCAGAAGATTTTTGCGAAATCGCTCGACAACAAAAATTATTAATGAAGAATGTATGAGAAGAGCGGCAGAGACATGAGAAGAGCAGCAGAGACATTAGAAGAGGAGCAGAGACATTAGAAGAGGAGCAGAGACATTAGAAGAGGAGCAGAGACATTAGAAGAGCAGCAGAGAGATTAGAAGAGCAGCGGAGACATTAGAAGAGCAGCAGAGACATTAGAAGAGCAGCAGAGACATTAGAAGAGGAGCAGAGACATTAGAAGAGGAGCAGAGACATTAGAAGAGGAGCAGAGACACTAGAAGAGGAGCAGAGACATTAGAATAGCGGCAGAGACATTAGAATAGGAGCAGAGACATTAGAATAGGAGCAGAGACATTAGAAGAGGAGAAGAGACATTAGAAGAGGAGCAGAGACATTAGAAGAGCGGCAGAGACACGAGAAGAGCGGCAGAAACAAAGATCTTATAAAAAAAAATACGAGAGAGACAATGTACTCGTACTTTCATGGGACATGCCATGAGAAGAAAGGGGGGGGGGCGTTGAAAATATTGTAATAGGAAAAACAGAAGAAAGAACAGTCAGCATAAGTGTAGAACTCGTTTGGCGCAAGTTTACATTAAAGCTAGCGGAAGGAATATTTTCTCTAGATGGTTTACAGCCCAACATTCCCTTGGCGTTCTACTATTGTATTCGAAGCCAATCTAGCTCCCCCATTATGACCATCAACCCAGGTTCTCCCCTCTTTGATATACTTATGCTAATTTTGCCTAATCCTCCAGCATTCAACCAACACAACAATACACTGGCATGCAGTACAAACCACCAAGTCTGAAATTAAGGACACACCATTTTAATCTCACACTACGCCACAACAACACATACAACTGACATTGCTAACAACATTACATCAAGACAGGTGTCATCATAATGGACGAACAAAGTGGATGAACAAGATCAATGCAATGGAAAATACTTCAAGCAATCTTCAATGATAGGAAAAAAAAAAGCATTTGGATGAACAATGTCACTGCAAGCAAAATACTTCAAGCAATCATCAGTAACAGAAAAGCAAGTGAATGAACAACATTAATACAATGCAGGATAATTAAGCATGGTATCATATGATACTGACTTATCATGTTTCATACTGAAACTTGGTGGACTTGAGGTCCCGGGCTCTCTCGGCTCCCTCCTCTCTCCCCCCCCCCCCCAACCACGGAGCCTACACTACGAATCTAATGTGCAATAGCACTTATTCCCCGCAGCTATCTCTGCAATGACACACCTCCATACAACTGTGCTTCTGCAACACACGATCAGTCTACGTGAAAACCATAATAAACGAATCATACATGTTGCCCGTCCAATAATACCGATAAATCACACGGAAATCGTACACAGAATTTCCATATCGATACGTGAATACCTGAATACTACATCACAGATTAATAATCAACTATATAATCTACACCACATGAGCTGGGCTTGGCAGAATATACTAAACATGCACAATAATATAAGCACAACGAAGACACTATATCGCCGGTTATGTTGCCCTATCTAATCGGATGCAGGCCAGTGTTTCAATATATATTCCCCCCCCCCAAAAAAAAAACAACTACTAAATCACGTGGACGATGACGCTTCGGTCTAGGTCGTACACCTCTCGATCCAAGCGTGAATCGTCCATAAAAGGCCGAGAGAAATGATACTGGACAGTTTGACGAGATGGCGTGAGATGAGTTCACTAAGTGAACTGGCATTAAGGATCGCTACTCTGGAGAAAACATAACAGCCAACGCCAGTCGGCACGGCACCTGATGATATTGATGATATTCTTAGACGTAAAGGAGGTTAATTTATTCGTCATCTTCGGGGTCAGAGGCCATCAGCGATGAAGCTTCCCGATTCTGTGCAAGTTCTTGGGTTTTATAAACCAGTCAGTTCCCTTTCTTTATCAGTCTGTTTATTTATGTTTCTATTCATCTCTCCTTGTTTTCCTTTACGTTTTCCAGTGATATATCTCAAGAATGTTCGTGGGAAAAAAGACACATACGAAACTCTCCGAGATAGGGTGTCGTTCTTCTCAGTGTCTTCCTCGCCCTGGGTGGTCCCTCTCCAACTTTCCTGTTGAAATTCTCTCTCAACTTATCGCCGTTGTTATCAATAAATAACCCACGCTATACATTTTTAAACCAAAGAATAGAAAACTCCTACACAGCGACTGGCTTACATGGCCCTATCTGAAGAGAAATCAGAAAGATATGCACCCCACCCTTCCCGCAGATGAGTGCAGTATCGAACACAAAAATACACAAGGTCAGAATGACACTGATGAAATGATAAAACAATCTAGAATATGTTCTAAAATATGGGAAGAGCGATGTGGGAAGGAGAATATGGGAAGAGCGATGTGGGAAGGAGAATATGGGAAGAGCGACGTGAGGAGAATATGGGAAAAGCGATGTTGGAAGAAGGATGTGGGAAGAGGGATGTAGGTAGAGCAATGTGGGAAGTGGGATGTGGGAAGAGCGATGCGGGGACTAGGAGGAGCGATGTGGGTAGAACAACGTGGGAAATAGGATGTGGGAAGAGTGATATGGGATGTGGGAAGAGGGAAGTGGGACGTTGGAAGTGGGAAGTGGGTTGTGGGTAGAGCAATGTGGGAAGTAGGATACAGGAAGAGTGATATGGGAAGTAGGATGTGGGAAGAGGGATGTGGGAGTAAGAAGAGGGATGTGGGAAGTAGGGGGATGTGAGAAGAGGGATGTGGGAAAATGGATGTGGGAAGTGAGATGTGGGAAGAGTGATGTGGGGAGTAGAATGTGGGAAGAGCGATGTGGGAATTAGGGTGTGGGAAATAGGATGTGGAAAGAGGGGTGTGGGGAAGATGGATAAAGGATCCAATCGTCCAGAAGGGCAAAAAGAAGAGAAACACTTTTTTAAAAAAATTATAAAAGCCTGCTGTCTAACTCGATAACCTGGCCACATCTGGCTAAGACCCTCTCCAGACGTCATGATGTGGTCCTGGTAAATATGCTACATCTCGGCTCACCCGAGTAAGGGCAAATGTGCCACAGCCTCTCTATATCTGTAAAGGTAAACAGACATTGCAACCCACTCCAGATCCGATAAGATAAGTTGTGTTACGTGATCTTCGCAGTGGTATCAGCTCCGAACTCGTAGTGACAATGAAATATAGCAGTAACAAAACCTCAGACATCACCTACAACAGTTATAGCTACAACAATTATAGCTACAATAAAACAACAACAACAAAGTCAAATAATGTATGTAGTATCACCCTTGCTTATTTATACCGTCTTCCTCGTCGTCATCAAGCTTCATAACGTAACTGTCAACCCGCATACATTGTTTGTATGACCTGCAGCTTGGCTTACCATCTGTCGACAGTGTGAAACCATCTTAATGGTGTGCTGAAGCAGAACAGCTGAGTGTTGGGTCATCTACTCCTGTCACAGCCAAACAAGTGAGCAACGGTAACTTTTCCAGTGAGCCTGTTCAGCAAGTGGAGCCTTAGATTAGCTCTGTACGGAGCAGTTTTAAGATTATTGCCATCTCCAGGTCGAGTTTCCACTCTAGGTGTCGGGGAACACGGGTCATGTGCCCGGGGAGATAACTGTGTCAGAGGCGATCCTCATCAGATCAAGAGAGATAACTAAGGTAGAAATAATGCCCATCCCACCAGATAAACACTTAATATCGAAGAAGGCTGGCTAGTAAAGAGGATTAAAGAGACAAAACTTAAATATTTTGGACACATTAAATGTCATGATAATCTAGAGAAGACCGTCTTGGAAGGGTACATAATGAGAAAAAGAAAGAGAGGAAGACCAAAGCGAAGATGGCTGCAAGACGTCGTTGATGATCTGCAAATGGATGCATCAGCAGCGGGGCATCTTGCTCACAACCGAGAAGCCTACAGGAGAGCTGTTAAGGAGGCAAAGTTCCGCAAGGGACATGCAAATTAATGATTGAATGACAACTGCTCAAAATGTTGTGACAGAAGGCTATTGCGGCAGAGCAGCCTGGCGCAAGGGGACAAGCATCCCTGTTTCCTTGAAGTGGCAAAGAATATTGGGAATGTAACATTATTCCCGTTTAAAGAGATGGGACAAGACAAGACAGGCATCAGGACGGAGCACGGGGTCTTACGGTGTCTTGATCTCAGCTCAGATACACGCACAGACAGTGTAGTGTAAAATTACATAGTATTACCGTACGTGGAGTGGTCCGAATCTGAACAAGTCTTTTCACGAGACAATCTCTGACCAGACACGCTAAAATTCGAGTAGTGAAAGGGTAAGTGGTCAGTTTGCTGCGTGGGTCAATTATACACCCGCGGTTAAAAGAATAAACATCGTATACAAAGGTGGTTAAAAGAATAAACATCGTATACAAAGGTGGTTAAAAGAATAAACACTGTATACACCCGCGGTTAAAAGAACAAACATCGTATACAAAGGTGGTTAAAAGAATAAACACTGTAAACACCCGCGGTTAAAAGAACAAACATCGTATACAAAGGTGGTTAAAAGAATAAACACTGTATACACCCGCGGTTAAAAGAACAAACATCGTATACAAAGGTGGTTAAAAGAATAAACACTGTATACACCCGCGGTTAAAAGAACAAACATCGTATACAAAGGTGGTTAAAAGAACAAACATCGTATACAAAGGTGGTTAAAAGAATAAACATCGTATACACCCGTGGTTAAAATAATAAACATCGTATACATCAGTGTTTAAAAGAATAATCATCGTATATATCAGTGGATAAAAGAATAAACATCGTATACACCCGTGGTTAAAAGAATAAACATCGTATACAAAGGTGGTTAA
Source organism: Achatina immaculata (assembly GCA_009760885.1). Taxonomy (NCBI): domain Eukaryota; kingdom Metazoa; phylum Mollusca; class Gastropoda; order Stylommatophora; family Achatinidae; genus Lissachatina; species Lissachatina immaculata. Next base: position 40,379,359 of record CM019716.1, read on the forward strand.
AAGAATAAACATAGTATACAAAGGTGGTTAAAATAATAAACATCGTATACAAAGGTGGTTAAAAGAATAAACATCGTATACAAAGGTGGTTAAAAGAATAAACATCGTATATACCCGTGGTTAAAAGGATAAACATCGTATACATCCATGGTTAAAAGGATAAACATCGTATACATCCGTAGTTAAAAGAATAAACATAGTATACACCCGTGTTTAAAATAATAAACATCGTATACACCCGTGTTTAAAAGAATAAACATCGTATACATCCGTTTTGTTACTGGTTTAAAAGAATAAACATCGTATACATCCGTGGTTAAAAGATTAAACATCGTATACATCCGTGGTTAAAAGGATAATAATCGTATACATCCGTGGATAAAAGAATAAGCATGGTATACGGGACCTGATAACTTGAACTTGGTGTTGTCACTGTGAGAATATCACCGTCACTAATTCTGATACATAAAACTCTGATTCAGCAAAGCCCTTGGTGGATCAGCTCCAGCAGCCATGAGTACGGGAATGTCTGATTGGATGATTACTTTCTTAGGACTTTCAGAGCAGGAACTCCTTGCAGCCAATACCAAGTTCAAGGTCGAGTGCAAAGGAAAACTGGCTAAAGAGGTTTCCCTCACGCACTGACCTCAAGGAACAATCTTCTCTACTAGCTCCGCCACTGGGAAAAGCCCGCAATCTTTTTTTTTCAACGTTCACCTCGCTACCCAAGCTTAGCCAACGCATCTGCATGCTTCCGGAAACACCTTGAGGAGAAGGATAAGGTGTTGGTAGGCTCTAGTTCACTCAGTCACATATATCTTCGCTATCAAGTACAGCATTAAAATGATGAAGAACATGCACAAGAAACGATAACTCAAGTATTTCCAAAAAAGAAAAAAAGGAAAAAAAAAGCAATTAAGTCTCATAGATCATGTCATGTTCAAACTTCATGTCACGGGATAACACAAGACAGGACAGCTAACAAAAACTGACAACGATAAAGAATGCCAGTGAAAAGTGGCCCAATTTCATGAAAATGAAAATTCTATTTCGATGAGTCAGCGCTTCTCCAAGGGCAAGGGACGTTTATTTGCATGACAAATATCTCAAAAATGGGCAAAGGTGAACTTTACCAAACCTTACAACATTAGAAAAAAAAACTCTTTTCAAAACATAATAAGTGTAAGCAGAGTACACAGGTGTACTGTACACACCTATGTACGCGTGTACACGAAAGCAAATGAATGTATTTGTGAAAGATGTTTCTACTGCAGGATTTTGTGAAGCCCTCGTGGTTTGACTCGGAAAAAAAGATGTTCATAATCTTCCTCTCCCGAGGAAAGGGTAGAGAGAACCAGATCTGTGCGTTCAAATATGACAGGCCCACGGGTGTTACTCTTGTGCCCAGTTGCCGTTTCTGTCTTCCTGTTAATTATCTGCAGGTTGTTCTTACCAGCCCTCACAATGAAGGTATGCAACATCGTGGAGAACTGGTGGGCTTTAGCGGCCAGCTTGAAGTTCTGATCGTGGAGAACTGGTGGGCTGTAGCGGCCAGCAAGAAGTTCTGATCGTGGAGAACTGGTGGGCTCTAGCGGCCAGCTTGAAGTTCTGATCGTGGAGAACTGGTGGGCTCTAGCGGCCAGCTTGAAGTTCTGATCGTGGAGAACTGGTGGGCTCTAGCGGCCAGCTTGAAGTTCTGATCGTGGAGAACTGGTGGGCTCTAGCGGCCAGCTTGAAGTTCTGATCGTGGAGAACTGGTGGGCTCTAGCGGCCAGCTTGAAGTTCTGATCGTGGAGAACTGGTGGGCTTTAGCGGCCAGCTTGAAGTTCTGATCGTGGAGAACTGGTGGGCTGTAGCGGCCAGCAAGAAGTTCTGATCGTGGAGAACTGGTGGGCTCTAGCGGCCAGCTTGAAGTTCTGATCGTGGAGAACTGGTGGGCTCTAGCGGCCAGCTTGAAGTTCTGATCGTGGAGAACTGGTGGGCTCTAGCGGCCAGCTTGAAGTTCTGATCGTGGAGAACTGGTGGGCTCTAGCGGCCAGCTTGAAGTTCTGATCGTGGAGAACTGGTGGGCTCTAGCGGCCAGCTTGAAGTTCTGATCGTGGAGAACTGGTGGGCTCTAGCGGCCAGCTTGAAGTTCTGATCGTGGAGAACTGGTGGGCTCTAGCGGCCAGCTTGAAGTTCTGATCGTGGAGAACTGGTGGGCTCTAGCGGCCAGCAAGAAGTTCTGATCGTGGAGAACCGGTGGGCTGTAGCGGCCAGCTTGAAGTTCTGATCGTGGAGAACTGGTGGGCTGTAGCGGCCAGCTTGAAGTTCTGATCGTGGAGAACTGGTGGGCTCTAGCGGCCAGCTTGAAGTTCTGATCGTGGAGAACTGGTGGGCTCTAGCGGCCAGCTTGAAGTTCTGATCGTGGAGAACTGGTGGGCTGTAGCGGCCAGCTTGAAGTTCTGATCGTGGAGAACTGGTGGGCTCTAGCGGCCAGCTTGAAGACTTGGTCGTGGAGAACTGGTGGGGTTTAGCGGCCAGCTTGAAGTTCTGATCGTGGAGAACTGGTGGGCTGTAGCGGCCAGCTTGAAGTTCTAATCGTGGAGAACTGGAGTGGGATCTAGTGGCCAGCTTGAAGACCTGGTCGTGGAGAACTGGAGTGGGATCTAGTGGCCAGCTTGAAGTTCTGATCGTGGAGAACTGGAGTGGGATCTAGTGGCCAGCTTGAAGTTCTAATCGTGGAGAACTGGAGTGGGATCTAGTGGCCAGCTTGAAGTTCTAATCGTGGAGAACTGGAGTGGGATCTAGTGGCCAGCTTGAAGACCTGGTCGTGGAGAACTGGAGTGGGATCTAGTGGCCAGCTTGAAGACCTGGTCGTGGAGAACTGGAGTGGGATCTAGTGGCCAGCTTGAAGTTCTAATCGTGGAGAACTGGAGTGGGATCTAGTGGCCAGCTTGAAGTTCTAATCGTGGAGAACTGGAGTGGGATCTAGTGGCCAGCTTGAAGTTCTAATCGTGGAGAACTGGAGTGGGATCTAGTGGCCAGCTTGAAGTTCTAATCGTGGAGAACTGGAGTGGGATCTAGTGGCCAGCTTGAAGACCTGGTCGTGGAGAACTGGAGTGGGATCTAGTGGCCAATGGCTCTCTCGGGGACAATACTTTCCCAGAGAACTGTAAGATCAAACTTCTCTTGTGGCTCCACAACGACCGCCGATCCCGACTCTGTCTTCTCGGCTGTCACGACACTGCAAGTTGTTAGAAAACACTTCTTCAGCCCCAGTACCAGACAGGAAATCTCCGCGTCAGGAAAGAATCCCCCAAGAACCACATTTCAGTAGCGAATCAAAATGGTTGTCTAGGTCCTACCATTCTAGACTTTTTAGTCCGCTCTCGGAAACTTGGTGAAAAACGAAATATTTCTTGTACCAAAAGTGTATTATTTCTGTCTTACAAAAATGATTTTTGATTTCCCTATCAAGGTCGCTCTACGCGTTATACGGTCTTTGGCCAGTTATCCTCAGTTTTTGTGGCGAATGGCAAAAGCTATTATAAATACTATACAAAATATATCTCACTTTGGGCCCATCTCGTTGTTCCTTTTCTGCGGAAGATCCCTGGTAAGATATTTCTTTGGAAACGCACCTGTGCCACATGCACTACTAACTGTGCTACACTTTCTGCTAACTGCGTTGTATCAATTGCTAATTCCGGTAAACCTACTACTAGCTCTGCTACATGTATTGATACATGTGCAACATATAATGCCAGCTGCGCTACATTTGCTGCTAGTGCGTTTAAAGATCTTGGACGGTCAAAAACATTTTCTTATTGCTCCTTCTAACATGAAAGTCATTGTGTCAGAGTTCGCCTTATTCAGACAAACAGCTTTATTCTAATGACAGAGTTCGCCTTATTCAGACAAACAGCTTTATTCTAATGACAGAGTTCGCCTTATTCAGGCAAACAGCTTTATTCTAAAGACCGAGTTCGCCTTACTCACACAAACAGCTTTATTCTAAAGACCGAGTTCGCCTTACTCACACAAACAGCTTTATTCTAAAGGCCGAGTTCGCCTTACTCACACAAACAGCTTTATTCTAAAGGCCGAGTTCGCCTTACTCACACAAACAGCTTTATTCTAAAGACCGAGTTCGCCTTACTCACACAAACAGCTTCATGAGTAACATTTAAAATCCTTATTTTCTAACAACTGACGCAGTAGTTATCACTCTCTCTCCCCCCCCCTCTCTGTCGTTATTTATCGCACAGACCACACATCCATCCATCCACACTACACACCTGTAAAGAATTCCCTGTTCAGCTATTACGCAACGCGACACCTGTAATCTCAGCGGGCCACTTCTAACGTCAGACCAGACAACAATAATTGACATGCTCAGAAAACCAGGTCAACACTTAAGTTGTGTAAACACCAACTCCTACAAATGAGTCATCCTGACAAGGCCAACTTCACTTCATTACATCAGCAGACCTCGGTGCTTTATGTATTTGCGGACCCTTGGTACTTTATACATCATCGGACTCCTGATATTTTGCTACACCAGTGGACCATTAGTACTTTCTATATCAGCAGAGCCCTGGTACCTTCTATATCAGCGGAGCCCTGGTACTTTCTATATCAGCGGAGCCCTGGTACTTTCTATATCAGCGGAGCCTCTGTACTTTCTATATCAGCGGAGCCCTGGTACATTCTATATCTGCGGAGCACCGGCACTTTCTATACCAGCGGAGTCCCAGTATTTTCTATATCAGCGGAGCACCGGTATTTTCTATATCAGCAGAGCCCGGGTATTTTCTATATCAGAGGAGCCCAGGCACTTTCAATATCGGCGAAGCCAGGGCACTTTCTATATCGGTGAAGTTCTGACACTCTCTACATCAGCGGAGCCCAGGCACTTTCTATATCGGCGAAGCCCGGGCACTTTCTATATCGGCGAAGCCCGGGCACTTTCTATATCGGCGAAGCCCGGGCACTTTCTATATCGGCGAAGCCCGGGCACTTTCTATATCGGCGAAGCCCGGGCACTTTCTATATCGGCGAAGCCCGGGCACTTTCTATATCGGCGAAGCCCGGGCACTTTCTATATCGGCGAAGCCCGGGCACTTTCTATATCGGCGAAGCCCTGGAACTTTCTATATCGGCGAAGCCCGGGCACTTTCTATATCGGCGAAGCCCTGGAACTTTCTATATCGGCGAAGCCCGGGCACTTTCTATATCTGCGAAGCCCGGGCACTTTCTATATCGGCGAAGCCCGGGCACTTTCTATATCGGCGAAGCCCGGGCACTTTCTATATCTGCGAAGCCCGGGCACTTTCTATATCGGCGAAGCCCGGGCACTTTCTATATCGGCGAAGCCCGGGCACTTTCTATATCGGCGAAGCCCGGGCACTTTCTATATCGGCGAAGTTCTGACATTTTCTATATCGGCGAAGCCCTGGCACTTTTTATATCAGCGGAGCCCCGGCATTTTCTATATCAGCTGACCGAGTTACTTTCTATATCTGTGGATCCTGGTACTTTCTATATCCCACAGATTCTTTGCAGGCACCGATCGTTTTCATCTGGCCACAAACGTTGTGATAAACTATAGTTTGTTTGTTTGTTTCTTTCTTTCTGTCTTTCTATCTTTCTTTCTTGTAATAACTGTTTTGTGTCGCACAATGCTCAAGTTATATACAAATAATTTCAGATATACAAAGCACTTGGCACATTTACACTTTAATTAAAGTACTCCTTGCCTGGAGGTAAGGATTTGACACAAACTATTTTCATGTTCAGTTAACAGCTCATTGTACCTGTTCAGGTGTGCCAGTAAGACAGGTATGATGAGCTTGGAAAGTTTGTACACAAAGCACTTTAGACACGACACAAAGAGAATATGATAGCGAATCGAACCCTAGATTTCAGTTTGACGAAGAACCGCCTTGCCACGAGAGAACAACATACTAACCAATGAAGTACCACATCAAATGCCAGTGTACAAATACTGGACGTCAAGTAGGTCCTGTACTATATCACGAGTAACACTAAGTGTACAAATACTGGACGACAAGTAGGTCCTGTAGTATATCACGAGTAACACTAAGTGTATGAATACTGGACAACAAGTAGGTCCTGTAGTATACCACGAGTAACACTAAGTGTATGAATACTGGACGACAAGTAGGTCCTGTAGTATACCACGAGTAACACTAAGTGTACAAATACTGGACAACAAGTAGGTCCTGTAGTATACCACGAGTAACACTAAGTGTACAAATACTGGACAACAAGTAGGTCCTGTAGTATACCACGAGTAACACTAAGTGTACAAATACTGGACAACAAGTAGGTCCTGTAGTATACCACGAGTAACACTAAGTGTATGAATACTGGACGACAAGTAGGTCCTGTAGTATACCACGAGTAACACTAAGTGTATGAATACTGGACGACAAGTAGGTCCTGTAGTATCCCACGAGTAACACTAAGTGTATGAATACTGGACGACAAGTAGGTCCTGTAGTATACCACGAGTAACACTAAGTGTATGAATACTGGACGACAAGTAGGTCCAGTACGTTTAAAAAAAAAAATCCTTCCCACACTCGAATGCCGTAAGTCAGTGTTTCAGACTGATAGTTCAGTTCCCATGTTCCAAAGTAAAAATCCTTATCCAGGCATGTCTCAAACATAAAAACCGCTACCCCTCGTGCCCTCACATCTCTAACATATCCGGATCCTATGCCCTAGATGTCCCAAACATCAAACCCTGTATCTTATGTCCTACGTGGTCCAAACATCAAACCCTACATGCTAATACCCAACATGTCCCAAACATCAAACCCCGTATCCTATGCCCTACGTGTTCCAAACATCAAACCCTACATGCTAATACCCCACATGTCCCAAACATCAAACCCCTTATCCTATGCCCTAAGTGTTCCAAACATCAAACCCTGCGTGCAAATATCCCACATGTCCCAAACATCAAACCCTGCATATTAATATCCAACATGTTCCAAACATCAATTCCTGTATGTTAATACCCCACATATCCCAAACTTCAAACCCCGTGTGCTAATACCCCACATGTCCCAAACATAAAAACCGCTACCCCGTGCCTCCACATCTCTAACATATCCGGATCCTATGCCCGAGATCAAACATCAAACCCCGTATTCTAAATGTTCCAAACATCAAACGCTGTATGCTAATACCCCACATATCCCAAACATCAAACCCTGTATGTTAATACCCCACATGTCCCAAACATCAAACCCTGTATGTTAATACCCCACATGTCCCAAACATCAAACCCTGTATGTTAATACCCCACATGTCCCAAACATCAAACCCTATATGTTAATACCCCACATGTCCCAAACATCAAACCCTGTATGTTAATACCCCACATGTCCCAAACATCAAACCCTGTATGTTAATACCCCACATGTCCCAAACATCAAACCCTGTATGTTAATACCCCACATGTCCCAAACATCAAACCCTGTATGTTAATATCCCACATGTCCCAAACATCAAACCCTGTATGTTAATACCCCACGTATCCCAAACTTCAAACCCCGTATGCTAATATCCCACATGCCTCAGACATAAAACCCTCGGCCTATACACCACACATCATCCTGAGTATATCATTATATAACAAGGGCTACGGTCCCCGGACTGTCAGACACCTGGTCTGTCACGTCGCTGGGTCCAACCAGGAGAAGCAAAGCATGCGGTATTAAGTGCACATGTGAGAGGAAACTGTGGGAGTTGGGTCAGATCTGACACGTTTTGTTTTGTTAGGAGTTTTAAAAAGAAAATAAAAAAAAGAAGCAGTAAAGCTTTCTTAAGATAAAGAACTCTTCATTGTAAGTTCTAGAAGAAACATAAATTGTGAGAGGGACGTAACATTCATTGATGAAGTGACGGGGAGATTAAAAAGTTGGCATAATGAGAGAAATAGAACGGAAACAATTTGTTTAATTCAGCGGAGAAAATCTAGTACAGTATCTTCATAGTTTACACCTCGTGTCCTTCAGTGTATTCGAACAGCTTTACTGATGTTGTTCCTATGGTGGGAGGGATCTTGTCAAGAAGCTTGTTTTTGGGTCAGGTCAGGAAGCTATTTTTTTACCCACTCTACATCCGTCTTGACGCCTATGCTCAAATGGCTACCATAGCATTGCTAGTGTATAATACAAGCTTGCAATTCCAGAAGAAGAAGAAGAAGATCTACTAGCAATATCATAACAAGGTCTCCTAGCAACATCATGACAAGGTCTACTAGAAACATCATGACAAGAAGGTCTACTAGCAGCATCATGAGAAGAAGGTCTACTAGCAACATCATGACAAGAAGGCTACTAGCAACATCATGACAAGAAGGTCTACTAGCAACATCATGACAAGAAGGCTACTAGCAACATCATGACAAGGCTACTAGCAACATCATGACAAGAAGGTCTACTAGCAACATCATGACAAGAAGGTCTACTAGCAACATCATGACAAGAAGGTCTGCTAACAACATCATGACAAGAAGGTCTACTAGCAACATCATGACTAGAAGGTCTGCTAGCAACATCATGACAAGAAGGTCTAATAGTAACATCATGACAAGAAGGTCTGCTAGCAACATCATGACAAGAAGGTCTAATAGTAACATCATGACAAGAAGGTCTACTAGCAACATCATGACTAGAAGGTCTGCTAGCAACATCATGACAAGAAGGTCTAATAGTAACATCATGACTAGAAGGTCTGCTAGCAACATCATGACTAGAAGGTCTGCTAGCAACATCATGACAAGAAGGTCTAATAGTAACATCATGACAAGAAGGTCTACTAGCAACAACATGACAAGAAGGTCTGCTAGCAACATCATGACAAGCTGTTAGGTTTCCTTGTCCCGTGATCTATGCACAGGATATAGGGACGGAAAGCCCTAGGACTCCGAAAGCCAGCAGATGTTTGCAAGGACACTCTGACACATACAAGACAAACATCTCAAAGATTAGGTAACTCTGCCTTTCCTGTTGACTTTCTAGAACTATCGTTCCTTGTCACACATCTCAGATCCTGACATTCTTCAATAATAAATCCATTGATGCCATGTCAAGGCTGGTGTTGTTGTTACGTTAGTAACAAAATGTCAGAGTTCATGGTAGCATATGTTCTGGGATACTGGCTGCAAAAGATCTCAATTTCTCATATCAAGGGAGGCTATTTAAGCGAATGTCATAAACCAGAGCATTTATTGGCTGTAGTTCACGACCGCATATATAATTTGTACAGATGTACCGAATATTCGATTCGACTCTGCATTTGGCCAACAAGAAAGATCAGTTCTTGGCATTAGACCGATTACTTGAATTCGGAATGTGTTCTTTTTCTTTCCGAGCTATTAAAGCTCATTGCTGCAGATAAAGTTGGCCTCCATTCCTCTCACTTCCTAATCTTCTCTCTCCAGTTGGTGACACCAATTTCTTTTACATCCTCTTCTATGTTTTCTTTCCACCAGCATCTTGGTCTACCCCTTGGTCTTGTTTCCCTCCTCTCTTGTGCATACATAACTTTCATTTGGCTGTTCTCTTCCATTACTTCTACATGGCCTAACCAGAGTAGTCTGTTCAGTTTCAAGACGTTTATAATTCGTTGGGATATAAATAATCAGTGGAGAATGGAGATCTAGAAGGAATATTGAACTGAACAGAATATTCTGGGTTTGTTACATATCTAACTCTTGCGGCTCTGAAGAAAAAATTGCAATATTGCGAGATGTGGAGTGAGGCTATGATGACTAAACTTGCTGTAGTGGTGCGATGAACCACCAGGTGGCAGTAATAGTATGTGGCATGACTTAGTTTACCGGGCAGCGGGGAGAAAGTGGTGACGTTCGTGTGTCTGATGTCATGCGTTCTTCTGGATATTTTTAAGGTGGATGTAAAAAATGGATCAGCGAGTTTGGTCACATTTTGCGCCAATCTCAGACAAACTGCAAGAGAAACCCCAGCAAAGGTTGGACAAGTGAGGAATCTCTTCGTCACATACATGTATCAGAAATCTCTTTGTCACATACATGTATCAGCAGTCTTTTCGTTACATACATGCATCTATGTGGCCAGCGCGACTCAAGGCTGGTCGAATATCAGTTGATGTCGACGACGAGGAGAGTTTTGGACGTGTATTCACTAGACAGCTCCGTACATAGACCCAGCGTGAGAATGGACATGTACTCACTAGACAGCTCCGTGCAGAGACCCAGCGTGAGAATGGACATGTACTCACTAGACAGCTCCGTGCAGAGACCCAGCGTGAGAATGGACATGTACTCACTAAACAGCTCCGTGCAGAGACCCAGCGTGAGAATGGACATGTACTCACTAGACAGCTCCGTGCAGAGACCCAACGTGAGAATGGACGTGTACTCACTAAACAGCTCCGTGCTGAGACCCAACGTGAGAATGGACGTGTACTCACTAGACAGCTCCGTGCAGAGACCCAGCGTGAGAATGGACATGTACTCACTAGACAGCTCCGTGCAGAGACCCAACGTGAGAATGGACATGTACTCACTAGACAGCTCCGTGCAGAGACCCAGCGTGAGAATGGACATGTACTCACTAGACAGCTCCGTGCAGAGACCCAACGTGAGAATGGACATGTACTCACTAGACAGCTCCGTGCAGAGACCCAGCGTGAGAATGGACGTGTACTCACTAGACAGCTCCGTGCAGAGACCCAACGTGAGAATGGACATGTACTCACTAGACAGCTCCGTGCTGAGACCCAACGTGAGAATGGACATGTACTCACTAGACAGCTCCGTGCAGAGACCCAACGTGAGAATGGACATGTACTCACTAGACAGCTCCGTGCAGAGACCCAACGTGAGAATGGACGTGTACTCACTAGACAGCTCCGTGCAGAGACCCAGCGTGAGAATGGACATGTACTCACTAGACAGCTCCGTGATGAGACCCAACGTGAGAATGGACATGTACTCACTAGACAGCTCCGTGCAGAGACCCAGCGTGAGAATGGACATGTATTCACTAGACAGCTCCGTGCAGAGACCCAGCGTGAGAATGGACATGTATTCACTAGACAGCTCCGTGCAGAGACCCAGCGTGAGAATGGACATGTATTCACTAGACAGCTCCGTGCAGAGACCCAGCGTGAGAATGGACATGTATTCACTAGACAGCTCCGTGCAGAGACCCAGCGTGAGAATGGACATGTATTCACTAGACAGCTCCGTGCAGAGACCCAGCGTGAGAATGGACATGTATTCACTAGACAGCTCTGTGCAGAGACCCAGCGTGAGAATGGACGTGTACTCACTAGACAGCTCCGTGCAGAGACCCAGCGTGAGAATGGACATGTACTCACTAGACAGCTCCGTGCTGTGACCCAGCGTGAGAATGGACATGTACTCACTAGACAGCTCCGTGCTGTGACCCAGCGTGAGAATGGACGTGTACTCACTAGACAGCTCCGTGCTGTGGTGGGAAGTCTTCCCCATGATCCTGGCGGTTGAACAGATGAAGCAACATGTCAATGTCCGCCGTGCTCAGCTTCAACAATTCATCTCAGAGAATGATGTCTCCTTTTCCAGGGTCACACATGGAGATGAGAGCTGTTTTTTTTGTTTGTTTGTTTTTGACTGCGACCTAGAGAGAAAACAGCAATCGTTCCAACGGAAAAGTCCAGGGTCACCAAGCCCCACAAAGGCCAGTCAGTGGAAAAATATCGTCCAGATCATCGTGGCTGTTTACTGCGACATCAAGAGATTTGTGAACCAAGAATTTGTCCCTGCTGGGCAGACTGAGAGTTCCTTCTTCTTCTGTGATGTTCTTTGGCGGCTGCAAGAGCATGAGAGAAGACGGCCTGGCCAGAGGCCTCACAATCATGACCCTTGCTCACAACCATGACCCTTGCTCACAACCATGACCCTTGCTCACAACCATGACCCTTGCTCACAACCATGACCCTTGCTCACAATCATGACCCTTGCTCACAACCATGACCCTTGCTCACAATCATGACCCTTGCTCACAATCATGACCCTTGCTCACAACCATGGCCCTTGCTCATAACCATGACCCTTGCTCACAATCATAACCCTTGCTCACAACCATGACCCTTGCTCACAATCATGACCCTTGCTCACAATCATGACCCTTGCTCACAACCATGACCCTTGCTCACAACCATGACCCTTGCTCACAATCATGACCCTTGCTCACAACCATGGCCCTTGCTCACAACGACGATCCTTGCTCACAACGCGCTCAACTCCCTGCAAGTTTGTAGCCAAGAACAACATGGCTGTTGTCCTTCCACGCCGGATACGACCCCTGTAACTTCTTTCTGCTTCCAAAACTGAAGATGAAGGTGAATGGATGTCACTCTGACACCACTGAGGACATCGAAACAGAGTCGCAGGCTGGGCTCCACAAGCTCATCAAAACGGACTTCCAGAGGACGTTCTAGCAGTGGTGGGAGCGCTGGCACGGGTGTATTCGTGCGCAAGGGAACTACTTCCAGAGTGATGGTGGCCAATAAGAATTATTACGAATTTTTACTTCTCTATAGGAGCAGTTCGGAAAATTTCCAATCACATTTTGTGAGTTACAAATGTACCATACACGAATTGAAGAGATGAAATGAGGCTTGGGGTGGCGAATCAGTGCCGGGCAAGACATGGGCTGTATCTTCGTGCCGTTTCCTGCAAAAAGCCGCTGCCTTGTTCTAGCGTGACTAACGAGGAAGATGTGGCTCGTGTTGCACCAGCTGAGACGACGCTTCTTGGACCCTGCTTTCTGAAACCACATAACCCACTCCTCATCCGACACAATGCTTGTGTCTCAAGACCACTGCTGGCCTGGAAGGAAGACATTATCGCCATTACAGGGAGATCAGGAACAAAAAGAAAGAAATTATTCATTAATTTTTATTCTCCTCCGGATTGTCAGATCTACTCTTGATTTAGCCAAAAGGCAGCCCATCCGTGTAGATGATTGCCTTCGCTGCTCAATTTTCTATATGAGATCTGTTGGAAGAAAATGAATTCTCTCCTGTGACTATAAAAATTTTCAGGCGCATTTCCGCATGTGTGCGTTTCTGTGACCTGCTCTAAACACTGACACTCGCATGTACAATGTACCCTAGTGTATCTCGCCTTGCAGGCATGTATTGAGAGGCAGTTCTGTAACATAAGTACAAAGCATCTATTTTTACAACTCCATAGACTATAACACCCTTAAGCCGGGCTAAAACCAGGAGAACAGTTCAATGTGCTGAACTGCATTTCGAAGCCCAGAATAGTGTACAGATATCTGGACGGAGAGACGTAATTCATGTGATGCGAGGGTAGAAGACCTATATAAAGGAAAAAGCGTGCCGGAAAGGACACACTGAGCATAGCCAGCAGGCAAATGGCGGGGCAAGTTCTATCTCATCTGTGGTATCTGATATGGAAATGTTTAGCCCCAGCCGCCCAAAATATTGTGTTATATGTCTGTATGTATATATATATATATATATATATTGGTGATTCATGATGAATGGCACTGTGGATGCTATCATTGTGTTAATTTCATGTGAATTTCATGAAGCTGAGAGTAGAGTAGAAAACTAGAAGATCGGGCAGGGAGCTAATTTCGTCTCATCTGGTTAGCCCTGCCGATCTCACAACGTTTGATTCAATAGTACTGTGGATTATATGATGTGTCGTAATCATATTGTGCTGTTGGATTATCGTCACATTCGTCGCACTTGAAGATTTCGCTGATTCTGTTGAGTCTTGTCATATCTGGATGGGCACACCTAGGTCCATATGTTATTCAGTGCGTTAGCACAAAGTGAAATATGTTATTCAGTGCATGGGCACAAAAGGGAAATATGTTATTCAGTGCATTGGCACAAATGGAAATATGTTATTCAGTGCACTGATATAAAGTGTAAATATGTATTCAGTGCATTTCGCAAAAGTGGAAATATGTTATTCAGTGCAATGGCACAGGGAAGTTTTATGTGAGATAAGGGGATAAGGATTTCATGACGGAAGCGGCGGAAATATATTACCAGTGCATTGGCACAATATTGAGATATACGTATACTAGCTTAGTAGGGCCAGAGGAGCCCAGGCATCTGGTCCACTGAATTAGTTGTTACTTAGTTAGAGATAAAACAGTGTATTTATGTCATGCCTTGTTATTATCGTGATGATACATGTTGATGTCCTGTGTATGTAATGTCTGTGGTGGTGTCACTATCGTATATATGTAGAGTGTTAATAAATGGATGTAAATTGATTGTTCACTTGGTAATATGTATTTCATGTTGATGTGGTGTATGAATGTATGTAAGATACTGAATTAACGGGCATGCAGTATCTTTGGAGGGGAGAATTTGGGTTGGAGGTCATGGGGGTCGCGAGATCGTGGCCACGCAGTACGGTAGTACATGCCAAGGGAATTCCTGAAACAGCTGGGGTGATCTATTCTTCCCAATCTATCCATAAAATGTAGATTTAGCACCAGCTAAGTGTAGAGTACCTCTGCGCTACTCGCACGCTTCAGACAAAGAAAGGTAAAATATTTATCACTGGGGACGCTGACGTACGTCTCCTGTACCATAAAAAAATTACAGCGGTTTTTAAGCACAGATTTAAGACGTGGGGGAACTTGTCAAGAAGATGATGATGTCACCTCCAAACATGTCAAGAATTCCAGCAGACCTGACGATGGTTTAACCTTCAGACCTGGACGGTTTAACTACATCCTGCTTGCTGTTAATTAACTGTAACCTTCATTTTCTTTTCCCTTCTTTTTTTTTAAATAATGTCGTAACAAGTTAAATCATGAGAAAGATATTTCAACATTTTGCCAGACTGAGCAAACTAGAGGACCACAGGAACCAACCTTTCCATGGGGACAGGGCATATGATGATGATGGTGATGATGATGATGATGGTGGTGGCGGTGGTGGTGATGGTCTGAAAATGTCCTTGAAGGTAAACAACTTCGCTTGGGTAGGCCTGGCATATTCTCATGACGGTTCAGAAAGACTGAGAGATAAGGAAATCCTAAACGTTTATAACAGTACATTCCTGTATATGTCAAAGTTAGACATCCACAGTGCACTAAAGTAGCGCGGTACACAGTGAACTGTCGTCTTATATGAATATTGTGAATTAAACTTCTGTCACAGTGCCCCCGTCATTTCAGCTGTTAAACTCGGTACTCGGTAAACTTTCTCTCTCTCTCTGAACCTTAAGTGCCCAGGGCACATGGGGCTTCCGCAAGGGTTTTCCACAAATGCCTGTCCTTCGCCTTTTTTTCTGCTCTTGCCCAGGTGAGCCCTCTATTGCTCAACATCCTTTCTGTTGTTCTTCTCCATGTCTCTTTTGGTCTACCCTTACTTCTGCTCCCCTGTGGTGTCCATCTTAGTGCTATTTTTCGTAGTGATTTGTCAGTCATTCGGAGCACATGTCCCAACCATCGCCAGCGTCTTTCCTCAGTAATTGTTGTCAGTGGTTTCATCTGCATTTCTGCTAATAAGATGTTATTTCTTATGGTGTTTGGCCAAAATATTTTTCTAATTCTTCGTAAACATTTAGTCTGGAAAGAATTCAACTTGTTTTCTATGGTCCTATTCTTTGCAGATCCCGGGTACCACACGGGGGACTCGGTAAACTGGCGCTCAGGAAACTGAACCCGAAAATACAAGGTCAGGCACACTAGAGTATTTTCGGCATAAAGCTGTCAGTACATGAGCTGAAAATACCTGTAATTTTCACGTATTCAATCCCGTGAATAAGGGACAGAGGTATAGTAACAGCGAGACAACTGAAGGAAGAAACTACCGATGGCTGTGTGAATATGTTGTATAAAGCAATGTATAACTTCTGGGGGAAATGTGATATATGGTATTATAAAAGTTGCAGGAATAGGCAGTATGTGGTATTATATAAGTTGTGTGAAGAGATAGTATGTGGTATTATATAAGTTGTGGGAATAGGTAGTATGTGGTATTATATAAGTTGTGGGAATAGATAAGCATGTGGTATTATGTAAGTTGGAGAACAGGTAGTACGTGGTATTATGTACGTTGTGGGAATAGGTAGTATGTGGTATTATATACGTTGTGGGAATAGGTAGCATGTGGTATTATATAAGCTGTGGGAATAGGTAGTATGTGGTATTATGTAACTTATTTGAACAGATCATATGTGATATTACATAAATTGTGGAATATGTAAAATGTGAAAAGAATGCGTGGAAGAATAGTAGAAATGACTGAGAGAGGGAGGAAGGGTGTGTGTGTGTGTATGTGAGAGAGAGAGAGAATCAGATAAAATTCGAGTAAATGAGAATAAGAATATATATATATATATATATATATATATATATATATATAATTTGAACAAAAGTACCGATAACTCTATAGAAATATAACCGAAATTTGGCTGATAGTCTCCCTGGACATGATGAGTTATTGAGGTCTTTTGCAGCCAATGTCTGAACGAAAAGCTTCAATACCAGTGGGCTCGCTTTCTGAGTTATTTAAACTACAATCCGTTCCCCAACTTGGCTGTTATACCAGTTCATTCAACGCTATATAGAATTCGTCCGTCTCTGCTTCGTTCTTGTACTAGTGCATTCAACACTATATAGAATTCGTCCGTCTCAGCTTCGTTCTTATACTAGTTCATTCAACACTATATAGAATTCGTCCGTCTCAGCTTCGTTCTTATACTAGTTCATTCAACACTGTATAGAATTCGTCCGTCTCAGCTTCGTTCTTATACTAGTTCATTCAACACTATATAGAATTCGTCCGTCTCAACTCCGTTCTTATACTAGTTCATTCAACACTATATAGAATTCGTCCGTCTCAACTTCGTTCTTATACTAGTTCATTCAACGCTATATAGAATTCGTCAGTTTCTGCTTCGTTCTTATACTAGTTCATTCGCTAGCCCAAAAATTGCTCCGTCATTCTAGAACTGCCTTCTGCCCCCCCCCCCCCCCGCCCTGACAAAATGTAATTCTCTCCTCCCCCCCCCCCACACCAAGTTCTCCCAGAGCAGGTCAGTGAGGTGTGTAGTCAGATCAAAAGCAGCCAAAGTTTCGTATATAATACTATAATTTTCTAAGTCTGTCAATATGTAACCCCCACTACATTACAGAGTGAGAACAAGGGGGCGGGGGTGGAGGGGTAACAACTGGAGTGTACGCATGTCTTGAGATTGTTTCGGTTCAGTGTTAATGTTCTAGCTTGTGTTAAGAGAGAAGTGTTAGTTGTAATAAGCAGAGAGAATCAAGACGTGTCATGCAATCCCAAGATGACTGATGTAGTTCTTATGCTGGGGGTGATAAAAGTTATACTGATTCCATCAGGAAACATATTTTTCATTTCTTACACCATCATGTTGACGGGGTTAACTCCAGTTTTAAACCCATGCAGTAACATGACGGAGTTTCTCGTTCTTCGCTTGATGTCGGCGTATATTTGCAAAAGAACTTTAACTCTCTCGGCCCAAACTTACGCCAGAAGATATATTCTTTCAAGGTGCGAGATTAACTTTTGTGTGTTTTTGGTGTGCGTGAAATATGGCCAGAAAAAAAAAATTCTTCTACGCAACTAAAACGGGGATCTCTTGTGTGGCAAGGATTACAAGTACTGTCGCCCTATTTCCAGTTTGACTGACAGCTGGGATGACTCATTCAGAAATGTGGGCCAACTCCTGGCTCAAGTTCAAGAAAAACCAAACCATATAAGGGCGACAATTAGAGCTTGCAAGAGAGAGAGAGAGAGAGGAGGGGGGGGGGGGGGTGACAAACGCAGCTCGACCGAGAAGTGTGACATCTGTCCCCTGAAGTTCAGCCTTGCTACAGCTTTTCTACAGTGTCTGACATTCAGGGTTACCATGGCAACAAGAAACAACTGGGGGCAAGATTCGGCAAAAAAAGCAAAATAAACGCAAACATTGTCAGTTTTGTTTTGTTTTGTTTTGTTTTTTGAAACAGCAAGTACATCGCAGTGAAATAAGTGTTGAAAACCTTTCAAGCGTGAAGATTCAGAGTTCCTCTCTACTGTCGTTATTATTATTATCGTTTCTCTTATTAAACTGAATGAAGATACTTGTCAACCACAGATGACACTGCCGACATTCTTCAGTTTTCTGAATCTGGCATTAAATTCTAAGAAAAATAACCA